>JAPMXV010000060.1:0-324434 GCA_026936335.1 Mantamonas sphyraenae | reverse complement strand
CCTAACCCTAACCCTAACCCTAACCCTAACCCTAACCCTAACCCTAACCCTAACCCTAACCCTAACCCTAACCCTAACCCTAACCCTAACCCTAACCCTAACCCTAACCCTAACCCTAACCCTAACCCTAACCCTAACCCTAACCCTAACCCTAACCCTAACCCTAACCCTAACCCTAACCCTAACCCTAACCCTAACCCTAACCCTATCCTGCCCTAACCCTGATTGATGATCATAGCCCTTCAAGATGCTGTTATGATGTGTCCGGTCTAGGTAGTGTGAGTTGTGCTTGTGTCTGCTGGCGGGGTGGCTGAGTTGGGTGGTGACGTGGGGCAGTGGGCAGTGGGTGGGAGTGGAAATGTCGCTGGTGAGTGGGCATCGTGCTTTTTGTTGGTTCCGCTTGTTTTGCGAAGTTTCCGTCAAGTCGTTCCAACTGCCTGGCGAGATGGAACAGGTGTCGTTCTTGCCAAAAAAGGCAAGTTTTGTCGGTTGGCTTGAGTCATGCTCAGAACACTGTATAGATCCTAACATGCAATCGCATCCGTAAGCTTCTCATCCATCTCTACCTTTATGCCTTGATATCGTGTGTCCGGTCTATGTCGTGTGAGTCGAGCTTGTGTCTGCTGGCGAGGTGGCTGAGTTCGGTGGTGACATGGGGCAGTGGGCATGGGGTGGGAGTGGAAATGTCGCTGGTGAGTGGTCGTCGTTCTGCAACGCCGCGCAGTCAGCACTGCCCATCCGCCTTCAACCAAAGTATCACCAACACCCACAACACCTTCCACCAGTCCAACACAATCCACATACACACCAGGACCACCACTACCACCATGGACAAAGACTACTCGAGCACTCCGAAGCAACAACACACACCCAACACCTACCCAGCGTGCGTTCTGCCTTCCACTCCGGTTTTTGACTGCCCGCTTCTTCCGCTTCCGTGCCTCCTCCATGCCTCCGTCGCTTTCCTGCACTCCTCCCCTGCATCTCCACTTCCCCATCATCACTGCCGCTGCCTTCTCCGCTCTTCTCCGATCCCCTCTCCCCTGTCACTGCCCACCCCGTTGCCAGTTTCCCCGTCTGCCAATCTTCTCCGTTTTCCCTCTCTGCTCGTTCCTGCCTCCCTTCACCCCCGCTTCTGCCCTGACGGCGTCTATCCCGCCTTTCGCTCACCGTTGCCACCCCGCGTTGCCCCTCCCCGTCTCCGCCACAGCTACGCGTACATGGTCCCTCCCATGGCTGCCCAGCCGTTTCCGAGCATGCTGCCCGTCTCTGGCGTACAAAACCCGTACCAGCACCCACCACCACCCATCGTCTGGGTCCGCGTCGGCACCCACCCCCAGCAGTACCACGCATACCCTCATCAGGGCCACCCATACTACGCCTACCCTCCTCCGCCGCCTCCTCAGCCGCGACAAACCGCCCAGATGCATTTCGCTCAGCCTCCGTTGCACCCTCCGCCTGCTCAACCCACCACCAACCACAACCGCGTCCCCAAACGCATCAGCCCTGCCTTTGTTGGCATCACACGGACCACATCCACCACCACATCGTCGTCCTCCTCCCACCAGGGCACACTGCAGACTGGAGACAGCGACGACGTCGATGCAGACCAGGACACACACACACATGACACCGGCGACGTGGAGGACCTTATGGTACTGAACTTTGGCCACCGAGAACCACGGTCAGTTTTCAGCAACTCAGAGTGGATGACCAGCTCAGGGATGGAGGCGTACGAAGAAGACGGCGAGGCAAACGACGCCATCCAGCAGCACGTGGGTGACGAGTTGGAAACTCAGGGCCCACTCAGCTCTGCAGACACCGGTGATGCCATGGATGAGGAGTACATGCCGCAAGACGACAGTGACGACGACGCAAACGACATGGAGCAGGAGGACTCGGACGATTGGCAGCCGAGACGCACAAGTAGAGGCCACAGACGACGACGCAGAGGCCGCACCAGTCGACATGCTGGTTCACAAAAGAAGAAAGGCAGCGGACAGCGCAGGCGCAGGGTCACGGCTGGCAGTGGCACAGAGACAGGAACATCGAGCACACGGGCAAGGAGGGCCAAGAACGGAGACACCGGCGCTGGGAAGAAAGCAAGCGTGAACAAGACGAACAAGTTGCCAGATGGTGTTGTGAGCAAAGGGTGGTCAGTGGGACCCAGTGAAGAGCGCAGCCACAGCAAGAAGGAGCACACGGCACTGCTGAAGCACATGCACACTCTGGCCAACCAGCATCCCATCGATGACATCCCCGACCTCATGACCCTGCAGGCGCGTGTTCTGGTCTGCCATGGCACCCTGAACACGCTTGTCCGACAGATTCAGCTCGCCCTGGGGAACGTTCCCCTCTCCCAAGGCGACATGGTGCTCTGCCTCACCCTTCTCGGTCGAAATGGGGATCGATTGGCGTGCAGAAAAGCCATCCCCCACGCTGGCCTGGCCATGGGTGTGACAAAGGCTGGGCTGAAGGTGGGCTGGCTGGAGGAGCCACACGACCACGGCGACCCCAACTACGCCCTCCTCCACCTGCTCATGTCAGAGATGGACACTCTCGGCGACATGCCCCATCCCAACACCTGGAAGGAGCACAAGCAGACCCAGCTGTGGCTGCAGAAAGCACGACGCCCTGCTGGCAACGACAGCGACCCACACTGGACTCAATGCGACTACGACCACCACCTTCCCACGACCATGGTGGAAGGGTGGCATCCTGAGTCTGTGCGCAGTGGCTGGACCAATGGTCCGAACGACGAGCGTGGCAGCTGCACAGCGCGAGAGTTCCAGACGCTGCTGGCACACATGAAGGCACGCGCAGCCAAGCACCCTCGCCATGAGCAGGCACACGAGCTCCAGGCACTGCCTGAGTTGATCAACAACGGCAACCTGAATTCCCTTGTGCGACACATCATCCTGGCGCTGGGCAACGTTGGCGTGCCGCCAGTCGACCTGGCCTTCTTTGTCCGCCTCCTCAGGCCACGTCTCACCTACCAGCAGGTGCAAAAGGCCATCAGCGCCACCCTCACCCGCGGCGTCACCTCCCTCTCCCTCAAGATTGCCTGGTTGGACAAACCCCAACCCAGCGACGCCACACTGCACACCCTCCTCCACACCCTCATCGACCGCTTCACACCCCACATCACCACCAGGCCCACCACGTTCGACGCCGTGAACGCCCTCGAAATCCACGACCTTGTTCTGCCCGAGCCCACAGAGGAGGAGACGGTGGCCGTGGAGGATGGACTGCCAGATGGCGTCGTGCGCAGTGGCTGGACAACCTGGCGCAAGAGCGAGCGCAGCCGCAGCAACAAGAAGGAGCACACGGCACTGCTTAAGCACATGCACTCTCTGGCCAACGAGCATCCCATCGAAAACATCCCCCACCTCATGAAACTGCAGGCGCGTGTTGTGGTCTGCCATGGCGCCATCAACACGCTGATCCGACAGATTCAGCTCGCTCTGGGCAACATTCCCCTCTCCCAAGGCGACATGGCCCTCTGCCTCACCCTTTTCGGCCGTGACATGGATCAACAGGCTTGCAGCGGTGCCATCATCAGCGCCGGTCTGGCCATGGGCGTGACCAAGGCTGGGTTGAAGGTGTGTTGGCTGGAGGAGCCACACGACCACGGCGACCCCAACTACGCCCTCCTCCACCTGCTTATGACAGAGATGGACACACTTGGCAACAGGCCCCATCCCACCACCTGGAAGGAGCACAAGCAGACCCAGCTGTGGCTGCAGGAAGCACGACGACCTGCTGACAACGACAGCCACCCACACTGGACACAATGCGACTACGATCACCACCTCACCACCACCAAGGTGGACAAGTGGCATCCTGAGTCTGTACGCAGTGGCTGGAGCAGGGGAACTGGCAGCGACGAGCGTGGCAGCTGCACGGCGCGGGAGTTCCAGACGCTGCTGGCACACATGAAGGCACGCGCAACCAAACACCCTCGCCATCAGCACGCAAATGAGAACCAGGCACTGCGTGAGCTGATCAACAACGGCAGCAAGATGTCCCTGGTGCGACACATCATCCTGGCGCTGGGCAAAGTTGGCATGCCGCCTGTCGACCTGGCTTTCTTTGTCCGCCTCCTCAGACCACGTGTCACGTACAACCAGGTACGCGATGCCATCAGCAATTCACTCACCCGCGGCTTCACGTCCCTCTCCCTCAAGATCGCCTGGCTCGACAACCCCAAACCCAACGACGCCACACTGCACACCCTGCTCCACACCCTCATCGACCGCATCACACCCCACATCACCACACGCCCCACCACCATCGCACTCGTCAACGCCTACCCGATCCCCTCTTTCACCCTCCCCAAGCGCAAAGCCCCTTCCTCCTCCTCCTCCTCCTCCTCCTCCAAACGCCAGCGCCTCGAATGAACCATCCTTTCATTCACACATCCTCCAATCCAAAGAGTGATGAAAGAACAAACACCCGATCGCCGCCACCCTCCCCCACACCCAACCGAAACACCCCTCTCTGTTCCCCCTCTCTCCCTCATGTCCTCCTCATCCCCAACCCTCGACAAAGACACCATCACCCTCCTCGAACTCATCCGCTCCACGGCACAGCAGCTCCGTGCTGATCTCAACTCCCACTTTGCCAACGACGACTCCTTCTTCCTCGACGGTGACTGGGACGCTTCCGCCTGCGCAAAGGCCCGCCAGGAGCTACCCAAAGCTGCCGAATCCCTGTCCTTCGAGGTCTCCAAATGTACGTGTACACCGCACTTTTCCTTTCGCATGCCACACCCCCCCCCGTCGCCCTCCCTCCATCACTCCCCCTCACCCCCTCCCACCCTCCCACCCTCCCACCCACTTCACAGTTACTATTTGCTTCCATGCTGCCAGCCCCAAGTTCTCCACCGCCCAGGCCGTTGCCGAGCTCATCTTCTCGGCCACCGTCGTTCTGTGCGGAAGTGCAAAGACATCCGCTCACGGCTCCATCCGCATGGTCCGCGACGCCCTCCACAGCACGACTGGCAACGTCCTCGACGCCCTTGACGCCCTGGCCGCCACCCTCCTCGCCGTCGACGACGCTTCCTGGAAACAAGCTGCCACAAAGCCCACCGGTGTCCTCTGGGAGGCCTGCAAGCAGGTCCAGCAGGTCGAGTTCAACAACGTCAAAGCCTTCCATGTGCACATGACCCGCTGTACAGACACTCTCAAGGACGTCCTCGAAGAAATGAGCGAGTTGCGCCAGGCCTCGTCCGCCGGCTCCTCCTCCTCCTCCTCCAACTCCTCCAACTCCTCCTCCTCTGACGACGACCAAGAAGACGATGAAGAGGCCCTTGACCCTCAGGAGTGGGCCACTGCCCAAGCTGCCATCGAGCTCGTCAAAATCACAAAGGTCATGTTGCACAAGTGCGACAAGGACGTGTACAGCCGCTTCAAAACCAAAGCTGACGAGCTCGACCGCGAGCAGGTCCAATCCCTGCTCCAGCTCCTCGCCCTCGCCGAGTCCATCAACGCCCACGCCGACGAAATCGGTTCCTCCCTCTACTCACCCCAGGACACAGACACCATTGCTGCCAGCGACGCCCAGATGCGCGCAGACCTTGTGGCTTGGGTTGAGCTGTGCAATACCCACTACCCGCTGGACGACTCCCTCCTCCAGCTGTGGCAGAGCGTCGAAAAGAAACTGGCCTCCGCCTGAATTTGCCATTGCCTCACCCCCCTCGCCCAGCCTCACTCCTCTTGCCCTGTCACCCTGCCATTCAGCACACTAAGACCCTTGGTCACCTTGTGCAGACCGGCTACCAGCTGGTTCAGCGACGCCTCCTTCCCCTCGAAAAAGGTGGAGATATCTTCAAACGACTCGCTCATCGACGCAAACTCGTCCTGGTGTGTCTCCTTGCGGATGTACTCCAGCTGGATGTGGTCCAGCGCCAGACGCAACTGCTTCTCCCGCACCAACTCCAGATCCTTCAGCACCTGGTCTTCCTCTGCTCCAAAAGCCTGCATCCGCCTTTGCCGGAACCGAAACTCCAGCTCGCTCAGCTTCTCGTCCACGTAGTCCACCAGCTCGTCGTCCTCCGGCGGCACAAACGCCACTTCTCCCCCTTCCAGCTCCACCTCCACTGCCTCCATCCCGCTCCCCTTGCTTCCCGGGCTGCCGCTCGCGCTTCCCTGGCTCCCGTTTCCGCCCTCGCCCAGAAACCCAAACGATGGCACTTTGGCTGTTCCTCCGCTGCCTCCGGCCCCTTGGTTGTGCTCACTCTCACTCATTTCTCACCCGCCGTCCTCGTGTTCCCCTGCTCTCGCTTCAACGGCTTTTGTTTTTCCTTGCCTCCACTCACACCCGCCGCACAAACACCATTTGCCTCAGCTGGATCACCTTTCTCTGCAACTCCACCACCTGCTTCTTCAACATCCTCACCAGTTCCACGTCTCTCAACTCCTCCAACTCCTCCGCCTTGTACGCGGCCTCCTTGTCCCTGCTCAGCTGCTCCACCAGCCTTGCCACTTCCCTCCTCAATCTTGGCACCTCTTCCTCCTCCTCCTCATCCTCCTCCTCATCCTCATCCTCATCCTCATCCTCCTCACCCTCCTCATCTCTCACCACCACCGCCGCAACCGCTTCTCCCTCCTTTACGCCCCCAACCCCCGCACCCCGGACACCCATCGCCGTGGCTGGCCTCACCCTCCCTTCCTCCTCCACCTCCTTGCCCCCTCCTCCACTCCCTCCACCCCCTGCCGTGGCAGGCCGTGATCTCCGCTGCCCTCCCACCTTGCCTAGCAAAGTCGTCTCCAACACGCTCAGCACACGTCCGTCGTTCATCGACCCGCCCCCTCCTCCTCGCTGCCCCACAAGCTCCAGGATGCGACTACGCATACGTGCACTCGCCCTCCTCTGCTGCGCCACCTGCTGCTGCATCCCCGTGATGGCTGCGTGCTGCGTAGCCACCACAAGCTCCGTCGACGTCAACTCGCCCTCGTCGTACCGCTTCAGCACGTCCATCAGTGCGTCCTGATACCTTTCCCACACCTGTGTGTTGCCGAATCGACTCAACGACTCCAATCTGTCCTCCAAAGCACGCACATGCGCCTCACTCCGCTCCAGCGCAGCCTGCAACTCGCTGTTCCTCCCTTTCAGCTTCTCACATCTAGCCCTGCTCTTGTTCAGCCTCAGTCGAGCCTGCTTAGCTCCGTTTTCCGCCTCCCGCCGCGCGCTCTCGGCTGTACGCAGCCGCAACAGCCCGGCCTTGCCAAGATCGTGGGTTTCGATGTGATGCCGCAGAGTGTCCACCTGCAGTTTCAGCGCATCCCGCTGCGCTTCCACCTCCCGTGCCGCTCCTTTGCTCCGTTCCAGCTGCTTGCTCAGCCGCCGCACTTGGTGGCCCCCTCCACCCGCCGACGATTGCAGCTCCACCTCTTGCTTGTCCACGCGCTCCGCAAGCGCGCTCTTTTCCTTCTCCACCCGCCGAAGATTCTTCCTCAGTGTCTCGTTTCTGTTCTCCAGCATGTCCACCTTTGATCGCCAGTGATTCCGCGTCTCGCCCATTCTGCGCCGCTTCTCGCCTTCGCGCCTCCTCCGCCTCCTTCTCCGCCAGCACCCGTTCCAATCGAGTCTTGGCCTTCCGCAACCTGCCCAATTCCTCCTCCCAAGCCTCCATCATTGCCCTGTCCGTCTCTGTCTGCGTTCCTTGCTCCGCTCCGCCGCACTGCCTCGCGCACGCCGCGCTGCATACCGCCGCCATCTTCGCTGCACCCTCTTTGCTGCCACAGCCCGCAGAAAGTCCCCCTTCAACGCTCCAAACTGCATCAGCTGCCGAATCACCTCTTCCTGTTGCTCCACGGGATTCAGCCGCCCGCCGCCTACCTGTCCTCTCTCAGACAGGATGCGTGCCACGTTCTTGTGGTCTGCCTCTGCAGCCACGTCGAGTGGCGTCTTGTTGCCCGGGCCCAACTGGTTCACGTCTGCCCCTGCTCTCACCAGAATGCCCATGCACGACGCACGGCCCATCGCTGCCAGATAGTGCATCGGCGCAAACCCTTGCGCGTCCACTTGGTTCACATCCACCTTGCGCGAGTCCACAAGCACCTGCAGCAGCCCTGCGTGCCCTGCACTGATTGCGTCCATCACTGGCGTCACTCCGGCCGACGACGCAATCGTCACGTCCGCCCCCTGCTGCAGCAGGTACTTGACGCAGTCCACATGTTGCGCATGCGTTGCCTTTAGCAGCGCCGTCTCCTTCCACCGGTTGATGCTGTCCACCAGATCCGGTGCCCTTCGCAGCAGCGTTTTCATCACCTGCAGATGGCCCTTGCGCGCCACATGGTGCAGAGCCGTGTTCATGTTGTGATCCCGTGCGTTGATGTCTGCCCGCCCCTCGTCCAGAAGGAGCACAAGGTACTTGTTGAGCCCGTCAAAGCACGCGTAGTGAACTGCCGTTGCCCCGATGTTGTCTACTGCGTCTATGAGCAGCACCGGCCTACGCGTACCCACCCCATCGCTCCCCACAGATCCTGTCGACGACGTGGACATTGACCGTGACAGCGACATGGACCTTCCACGCCCTGTGCGTTCGCCCTGGCCCGCCGCTTCAAGTTGCTCCAACGTCCGGCTCTTTCTCCCACCTCCCGACGCCCCTACAGCCACGCTTCCTGCTCTCCCTCGCCCATCCGACGCCTCCGACGCCCTTCTGCTTGCCATGGACGACGATGACGACGCTCCTGACGACGATGATGACCCTGCCCCGCCGCCACTTCCTCCGTCGCCGTTGCTCACCACCTCGCAGTTTTCCAGCAGCACCGTCAGCGAGTCCCACGCCTGTGCGCTCACAGCCACGTGCAGACTCGTCAGCCCCTTTTCGTTCTTTACATTCGGCGATGCCCCTGCCTCCAGCAGCATGTACACAATCGTGGGCGACCTCCTCGCCACGGCCTCGTGCAGCGCCGTGTTGTGGCCCCTGTCTGCGTTGCACCAGTCCAGATCCAGTGACCGCTGGTGCTTCTTCAAGATTGTTCGCACCAACGACACATCATCTGCCACAATCGCATCAAACAGCTTCCTGTGCTGCGTGCTCAGCGACTGCAGCCGGTGCATCCCCTCCGCTCTCCTTTTGGGCCCACCACCGCACACCTGCCAACCCCGTCTCACTCTCCTCTCACTTGCCTCCCTGTTCACTCCCCTCACCTCACCTACCCGCCCTCGCCCTTCCCTGCCTCTGCCAACCCAAAGTCATCATGCGAGCCCTTTACCTTTTTCTCGCCCTCGTCACCCTCGCCACGCTTGCGCACGCAAATTGCGCCATGCACGGCAACCCGCCCTACATCCATCCAGACTCTCCCCCATTTACCGTACGCTGCAAAAGCCCCTCCCTCCCGCCCCAGCCGCGTCCTCCCGTTTGCGTGCATGCCAACCCCTACAAACCCAACCCCAACACCAATCCCCTCCCCCCTCCGCCCTCCCCCCCACCCCCCACCCGCACCCCCACAGACACCCAACCTCGTAGACTGTCCCGCCTTCAACCAATCCCACTGCTGCACCGTCGACCAAACCCAAAACCTCTACACCCACTTCCACAACCTCGTCGACAACATCTTTGCCGACTGCCAAACGTGTATCAACAACCTCCACACCCTCTGGTGCTCCTTCACCTGCAATCCCCTCCAGCAGGACTTTGTCAAGGTCACCAACAACGCATCCGACGGCCAAGTCCAGGTCGTCGAGTACACCGTCTGCCCAGACTTTGCCTACGGACTCTACGACTCCTGCAAGCTCCTCCCTTTCGGCGGCGGCGTCATTGTCAACCAACAGTGGCCCGACGCCATGGCCTTCCTCTCCTTCATGGGCGAAAAGGGCCCCTTCAGCCCTTTCCAGATCAACTTTCGCTTCTCCACAGAGGCCACCGCCATGTGCGCCAGCCCGGAGAGCTGCAAGGGAACCTGTGCATGTAATTATTGCGAGCCTTCGTGCAACAGCAAGCTCGACCTCCACATCCCCGGCGTCGACGACCACGCCTGCAAGTCCGTCATTCCAGGCCTCTCTTGCAAATGGTTCTACTTTGCCTCCAGCTCCACCGCCGTCATCCTCCTCACTGCTCTCTTTGCCTGGCTCCGCCGCTCAGAATACGACGCCTCGGTCCACCTTGAATGAACTCAAACTCGTGCATTTCTCCTTCCTTCCCTCCTTTCTCATGCTCCTCACTGCACTACACACGCCTTGGAATCCTGCTCGCTGCCTCCGCCTCCACTCGAGCTCGCTCCCCCCGCCGCCGACGCCATCTTCATCTTGTTCAGCTGGTTGGTCTTCAGAATCACATTTGCCACGGCCTTGAGTCGCTTTTCGCGACGGCGCAGCAGCTTTGCGCTCTGCTTTGCAAACTCTTCGTAGTTGCCCGTCTTCTCCGCCTCTGCCAGCATCTTTTCAAACTCACTCATCTTGCCCGCCAGCTTCTTGTTCTGCACCCGCTCCACCTGCAGTGCCTGCTCCATTCGGCGCTTCGCCTCTCGCGACGCCGTGCGCTGCAGCTGCGCAATCGTCGTCACCTGTTGCAGCTGGTTCGTCAGTTTCGCAACCTCTCCGCTCGAGTTCTCCTGTGCACGTGCCGCAAGCAGGTCCTTTGTCGTCTTCTTGCCCTTGCCCGCTCCAGACGCATCCATGCTCTGTTGCGCAACGACCTCCACCTCCAGCGTCGCGTCGCCGCCCTCCAGCCAGCGCACAAACTCGTCCGTCACCGTGCCAATCGTAAACTTGCGCTCGTAGTCAAACTTCGGGTTGATCGATCCGCTCTTCTCCTCCGTCGTCCCCTCTCCGTTTTCCACCAGCGGGCTGTTGAACCGGTACTTCACCTGCACCCCTGCGCTGTACTTGCCCTGCAGGCCCATCACCTTTGGGATGCGCAGCAGAAAGTGCAAGCTCTTGCCCACCAGTTCCGACGGATCGTCCACAAACAGGTCTTCGTCGTCCTCGTCGCCAGGCACACGCCCGTCTTCCAGGCACGGCACCACCTCCACGCGGATTTGTCCCTCCTCCTTGCCCTTGTAGTCCGTCACCGTCAGCGTCTCCTCCACCTCGATCTGGTACGCCAGGCCCGACAGGTAGCAACGCGCAGTGCCCACAGACACAACCGGCACTCCATCAAACCACGGGTTCTCCTCGTTCTCTCCCAGCGACAGGCTCTCCCCCTCCTCCTGTGCGTCGTTGTACAGCTCGCGCATCATGTACACGCGGTCGATAAACTTTTCGCGCGGCCAGATCCACGTCGCCTCCGTGCCCAGGTGCTTCATCTTCACGTTCACGTGCGTCTTGCGCTTGTCCGTCGTTCCGAAATCGTTCACCAGCGTCGCCTTGAAAAAGAACGGCTGCTCCAGTTCCTCGCTAATTGCGTTTGCCTCGTTGATCAGCGGCAGCAGCTGCACAATCTCCTCTTGGATCAGGTAATTCTCGCGCTCCTCCTCGCTCATCATCGCCACGTCGCTTTGGCTCGTCACCATCCCCGACTCCTCTGCAATCTCGTGCTGCGCCGCCTCAAACGTCACCTCCTCCGTGATCCCCTTTGCCTCTCGCTCGTGCGGGTGCACAAACACAAACAACCCGTTCTGCCCAAAGCGCAGTCGGTCGTTGTGGTGCAGCGTCACCTCGCTCTCTGCCAGCGTCTGCTTTCCGTTCAGCAGCAGCGTCGCCTTGGGCATGCTCGTCAGCGTCACCTTGTCCCCGTCCACAACCACCTTGGCGTGCACAGGCAGGATGCCCATGCCGCTCATCTCCACCGTCGCTCCCTCATCGGGGCTCTTGCCCACCAGGTTCTCCCCCTCTGGAAAGCCAAGCTTCACCACACCGCTCAGCATGCTGTCCTCGTTCAGGTTCGAAATGTGAGGCACGTTCTTGAACGCCTCTGCCTTGGCCATCGACGCAGACGACGACTCTGCAACCTCTGCCTTGGCTGCTTCCAGACGCTCCTGGAACTCACGCTCCTTCTCCTCCATCTCCTTGCGGTGCGCCTCCAGTTCCGCTTCCAGCGCCTCCTTCTCCTTCAGCACCTCCGGATCCACACCTCCTCCTCCACCAGCTGGCAGTTTGCTCAGGTCCACCTGTCCGTCTTCGCCCGTCGCCACACCCAGCCTCGCCAGCTGCTCCATCAGTTGTTTGTTCTGCTCCTCCAGCTCGCGCAGCTTCAGTGTCTGCGGGTCCAGCTGCACCTTTGGCTTCGTTTTGATCTTCTTTGCTCGGTCCGCATATCGCAGCGTCGACACAGACTCTTCAAAGTTCACAGACGCAGGCGACACAGCCGCAATCATGATTGTCTTGCTGTCGCCACCCAACGCGTCTTGCAGGATCTGCGTCAGCTTCGAATCACGGTACGGAATCAGGATCTTCTTTTTCGGGTGCATGCTTGCCTCTGCCAGCGCCGTAATCACGTTACCCAGCATCGTCAGCGACAGGTTGATCGCAGAACCTTCCTTCAGCGTCTGGCCGGTTGCTCCCGTCGAGTCCGCACGCTCCGACCCTGCCAAATCCACAAGGTTGATCTTGGAAGACATCACTTCGTGCTTGCCCGGTCCAAACGCATCCAGCTTCTTCTGCGTGAAGATGATGGCCACCACCGTGTGCGCACGTGACGACGTGGCGTTCATCTTGGTGGCCGCCACCGTACGGTTCTCTGTGCCGTTCTCGATCCACGAGTTGATTTCGTCGTAGCTCGACACGGGCACCTTGGACAGACCCACCACTTGCACACCTGTTTTCGGGATCGACCGCACCTTCAGCCCTCCCTTGGGCGACTTTTTCTTCGACAGCAAATCCCGCACCTGCTCGTTGTAGATCTCCAACATCGACAGCTCCACCTGATGTTCCAGCTTGTCGTCGTCGTTCGACTCTACAATCTTGAAGATTTCTTCGCATGTGATCGGCACAATGCCCTTGTTCACGCCGTACCCGACCATGGAGTAGCTCTTGCCCGAGCCCGTTTGTCCGTAGGCAAACAGCGAGCAGTTGAAGCCTGTGCGTGTGCATGTCGCCATGTTCATGTGTGCAAATGGGTGTGTGTGTGTGTGGATGTGTGTGTGTGCACGCACGTGCGCTCGTCAGTTCCCCGTTGCAACCATCTCCCGTGTCCCCGTGGGCCCCCTCTCGTGCGCATCTAACGGTCGTTCGCAAACCTACCCTTGATGGCGTTTGTGAGCACGTCCTGGCCCAGGTCATCAAACACCCCTGTGCCATGTGTGTATATCCATCCGTTCCGAGTCAGTATTGGCCCATCACGTGCCTCCTGGCCCTTCTAGCTCGCCCGCAAGGGCTGCTCCGGCGTGCAAACGGCTCTCTTCACGAAAAAAGCGGCGCTGGGCAACCACTTACGTTTCTGGTCCGCGTACTTGGGCGTCGTTGGCGTGTTGTATCCGTCCACCACGTCAAAGCCGTCGTGCGACCAGTACGAAAAGTCAAACGTGTAGTTCTTCTTGTTCTCTGCTCCCATGGGCCGTACGTCGCCCCGTGTCAGCTGCCGCCCGGCCAAATCCCGGCTCTCACGTCCAAAAACAACAAAAACCCACCTCCGTCAAAGATGTATGTCGTGTTGTCCTGCATGTCAATGCACAACGTTGCGTTCATGTCCTTCTCGCGAGTATTGAACGGCCGCACTCGCACAGCCACACGCACTGAATCGCCAGACATGTTCTTGTCCTTCGCTTGCGTTGGCTCTGTGCGGGCTCCCCTCTCCTTGCACCTCCACCCATCCCATCCCATCCCCCCCACCGCACCCCCACGTTCACTCCCATCTCATCCACACTCCATTCCCCCCTTGCGCTCCATTCCCGTCCATTCAAATGCACGCTCAATGCACGCCCGCCAGCGCAACCACCGCAAACCCCCTTTGCAACCTCAACTCTACTCATGAGCAGCTCCGAGTACGTCATCCCCTTGCCACACGCAACACACCGCCATCCCTCTCCCACTCTGTCCTGTGTCCCGTCCCCACCGCCGTCTCTTCCCTGCCCTCCTTCCACCCCGCGTTCCTGACTGCTGCTGCGTTTTCCGGCTTGCTGCGTCATCCATCATCCGCCCTCTCTCCGGACAAAACTCGCGCTCACACACGCCACACGCCACACTCGCCACACCCTCCCACCCCCACCCCCACTCTCTGTCCCGTCCACACAGCGACCAACGCGAACTGCCTCACAAAAAGACCCTCGCCGAGCAGGCGGAAGAGGCGGAAAACGCTGACGACCCGGCCACCGCTATTCTCCGTCGCAAGAAGGCGCCCAACCGACTTTACGTCGACGAGGCCACCAACGAGGACAACTCCGTCGTCACTCTCAACAAGGGTATGTCCTTGCCATCGCCCTCCCCTCCATCCCTTTGTACACACGTCAGCGCACGTTTGCGCGTCGCGCAAAAAAAAACGCCTGCCTCCCGAGAGGGAAACACCCAAGAATTCCTTCCCGCCACCCTTCCGTCCTTCCGGCCATCCGCCCACATGCTCACCCATCCGAAACACACACATCACACACAAACGCACCACACACACACCCACACAGCCACCATGGACACCCTCAAGATCTTCCGCGGCGAGAACGTCCTCATCAAGGGCAAGAAGCGACGCGACACCGTCGCCGTCGTCCTCGCCGACGACACCTGCCCCGTGCAGAACATCCGCATGAACAAAACCATCCGCAACAACCTGCGTGTCCGTCTCGGCGACATCATTTCCATCCACGAGTGCAAGGACATCAAGTACGGCGAAAAGGTTCACGTCCTCCCCATCGACGACACCATCGAGGGCATCACGGGCAAGCTCTTTGACGTCTTCCTCAAGCCCTACTTCATGGAGGCATACCGCCCCGTCCGCGTCGGCGACATCTTCCCCTGCACCGGTGGCATGCGCCAGGTCGAGTTCAAGGTCGTCGAAACAGACCCCCCCGAATACTGCATCGTCGCTCCAGAGACCATGGTCTTCTGCGACGGCGACCCCATCCGCCGCGAGGATGAGGAGCGCGCAGACGACGTCGGCTACGACGACATCGGAGGCTGCCGCAAGCAGATGGCTCAGATCCGAGAGATGGTCGAGCTCCCCCTGCGCCACCCCAAGCTCTTCAAATCCATCGGTGTCAAGCCTCCCAAGGGTTTGCTTCTGTTTGGCCCCCCGGGCAGCGGAAAGACCCTCATTGCACGCGCCGTCGCAAACGAGACCGGCGCCTTCTTCTTCCTCATCAACGGCCCCGAAATCATGAGCAAGATGGCCGGCGAGTCCGAGTCCAACCTGCGCAAGGCCTTTGAGACCGCAGAGGAGAACGCCCCGTCCATCATCTTCATCGACGAGATCGACTCCATCGCACCCAAGCGCGAAAAGGCAAACGGCGAGGTCGAGAAGCGCATCGTCTCCCAGCTCCTCACCCTCATGGACGGCCTCAAGTCTCGCGCTCACGTCATCGTCATCGGCGCAACCAACAGGCCCAACCAGATCGACGGCGCCCTCCGACGCTTCGGCCGCTTCGACCGCGAAATCGACATTGGCATCCCCGACGCCATCGGCCGCCTCGAGATCCTCCGCATCAAGTGCAAGAACATGAAGCTGGACGACGACGTCGATCTCGAAAAGATCGCCGCAGAGACCCACGGCTACGTCGGCGCAGACATCGCTGCCCTCTGCACAGAGGCCGCCCTCCAGTGCATCCGTGAAAAGATGGACCTTATCGACCTCGAGGAGGACGAAATCGACGCAGAGGTCCTCGACGCCATGGCCGTCACCAACGAGCACTTCCTCTTTGCCATGGGCGCAAGCAACCCGTCCGCCCTCCGCGAGACCGTCGTGGAGGTGCCCAACGTCTCCTGGGACGACATCGGAGGCCTCGAGGGCGTCAAGCAGGAGCTGCGCGAGACCGTCCAGTACCCCGTCGAGCACGCTGACAAGTTTGAAAAGTTCGGTATGGCCCCGTCCAAGGGTGTCCTCTTCTACGGCCCCCCCGGCTGCGGCAAGACCCTGCTCGCAAAGGCCATCGCCAACGAGTGCCAGGCCAACTTCATCAGCGTCAAGGGCCCCGAGCTCCTCACCATGTGGTTCGGCGAGAGCGAGGCCAACGTGCGCGATCTCTTTGACAAGGCTCGTGGCGCCTCCCCGTGCGTCCTCTTCTTTGACGAGATGGACTCCATCGCTCGTGCCCGTGGCTCCTCCTCGGGCGACGCTGGAGGCGCTGGCGACCGTGTCATCAACCAGATCCTCACAGAGATGGACGGCATGAACACAAAGAAGAACGTCTTTGTCATCGGCGCCACCAACCGTCCCGAGCTTCTCGACACCGCCGTGACCCGCCCGGGCCGTCTCGACCAGCTCATCTACATCCCGCTCCCGGACGAGCTTTCCCGCATCTCCATCCTCAACGCCGCCCTGCGCAAGTCCCCCGTCAGCGCAGACGTCAACCTTGAGTACCTCGCCAGCGTCACCGAGGGCTTCTCCGGCGCAGACCTCACCGAGATCTGCCAGCGCGCAGCAAAGCTCGCCATCCGCTCCAACATCGAGGCCGAGATCAAGCGTGAGCAGGAGTACAAGAACAACCCCGAGGGTATGGACATCGAAACCCTCGAGGAGGACCTTGTACCCGAGATCACCAAGGAGCACTTTGAGGAGGCCATGAAGTATGCCCGCCGCTCCGTGCCCGATGGTGTCATCCGCAAGTACGAGGAGTTTGCCCAGAAGCTCACCAAGAGCAAGGGCATGGCCGCACAGGACTTCAAGTTCCCCGAGACCAGCGCCTTTGAGACCGGTGCCACAACCACCGACGACGACGATCTGTATGGCGACGAGGACTATTGATCGCTGTGTGGCACACTGTTTCTGCATTTGCATCGCACTCAGGAAATGAACTGCTTCTCCTTCCCTCTTCTTCACTCCACCAGCTGTCCCGAGCGCATCACCGCAAGACCCTCCCGCAACGTCCCGCTTTGGTCCTGATCGCGCACCCACTGCGGAAAGTCAAACGGCTCCGCCGTGCCATGGAAGCGCTCAGGCAACGCAGACGGCTCGACAAGCTCGTGCAGAGCGTCAAAATCGTCCCCAATCATGCGGATGCGCTCTTGCATCTTTGACGACAAGAACGGCTTCACAATGGCGAAAATCCACGAAAAGTACCACGGAGTGTTGATCATGTTGATGCTGCTCACGCGCACGGGCAGCCTGTTGTCAAACATGCCCGAACGCACTCGGATGTCCTCTGTTTTCTGGTTGCGCATCTGCGACATGCTCGCGTTGGCGAAATCCATGTTCTGCACAATCCCGTTGATCTGCATCTCCGGGCTGCGCAACATCCTGTTCATCAGCCACCAGATGCCTCCAAACACAGGCACCCTGCTCTCCAGCTTGTCCAGCTCGACCATGATCTCCTCGTCCGGCGCGATGTACAGCACCACTCGCCCGTCGCTGTCGCTCTGCGGCATGATGTGCAACCCCGAGATCGGCAACAGGTGTGCCACGTCGTCAAACTCGATTGTGTTCCATCCCAGCTCGCATTGCCACGTGGCGAAGCGCATGAAGCTCACCTCTGCCTTTTCCACGTTGAACTTGGCCTTGCGCAGGAACCCAATCAGCACATTGTCGTTGTCCCAGCCTGGAAAGTATGCCTCGCTCTCCTCGTCATCCAGTTCCGCCCTGTCGTCCAGCAGCTGCCGCAGTTCTCGCAGTGCGTTTTCACGCACCGCTTCCGTCTCCCCCAGTTCCCGCTCTGCCTTTGCCGCCAACGCCGGGTTTGTGATCGTCACAGAATCCTCTGGCGGGTTCAACAGCGCCTCTAACGGATACCACACCAGCGATTCCTTGTCCTCCTGGTCCTTGTCCTTGTCCTGGTCCTTGCCACTCATCGGAACAAAACGACGGAGAGTTTGCTTGCTTCCCAAGGCGTCCATCCCATTCTCGTGGCGCGTCGAACGACGAGACGCAGGTGTGCAAGCGGGGGCGGGGGTCAGGGGCTCCCGTGTGGAACAACCAAAAAGAAAGAATGGCAACCGTGCGACTAGCGCATTGTTGCCTCGAGAAGAAATTGTATGCGCCCCGACACTAGGTGCCGAGGAAGCGGGGCCACGCGCAATCGTGCAATGCTGGTGGCTCCCACCCTACGCGCCGGCATTCGTGAGCGTCGGCACGTCGCATAAGGTAAGTTAGAATTGACGGAAACACCCGCCGTCCCAACCCACGCCGCTTCGCACGGCTCGTCGACGACTTGCGACCAACTTGGTTTTCGGGCCCCAGCTCCGCCTCCCGTGCGCCGCACACCCACACCCACACACACACACACAGGCTTACAAATACGCACAAAAACGCGCACATACGCTCAGCTGTGTAACTTGTGAAATGCATTTTTCCATTGCCCCACTCTCTGCCATCCCGCGGACGAACAACGGGCAACCGAGAGGGTTTTTCTGGCTCCTTCGCCTTTGAACCCCCCACACTCCTCCCACACAATTACTCTGCGTTCAGTGTGATCACCTCGTTGTCGCTCATGCCCTGCAGCAGCAGTTCCGACTTGTACGAGATCACTCCTCGCTTCTTGGCCGCCTTCAGCGTGCCCACAAGCGCCTCAAACAGGTTCGCAATCTTGTCGTCGTCAAACAGCGTCCCAAACGTCACCGTCCATGTCCCGTCGCTCTGCTCCTCACCCAGGCGCTTGATTTCCTCCTTCAGCAGCTCCACTTCGTGTTCGGGGTCGTATCCTCCGCTGGACATGATTTGTGTTTGTTGGTTTTCGTGGCTGTGCCCGGGCGCCTCGCCTCACCCGCTCCACCATCGCCACACCAGCCACATACACACACCGCACACAAGCATGGCCACAATCAGCACCAGCAACACCACCTGCCGCACGCTCATGCTCTCAGGCACCTTCAGCAAGCTCTCTCGATCTGTCTCCACACCCGTCTTCCACAACCGCATGATCCCAGGCACATGCGCCGCACCCACCACAGCCACTACCCTCAACTTCATCTCTTTCTCCTCATCATCCCCTTTGTCGCCCTTGCTCTCTTCTTCTCCCTTCCCGTCCTCTGAGCTCGACTCTCCCCCGCCACTGCTGCTTCCGCTTTCCCCCACGCTTCCCCGTGCCTTGCGCTGTGCCCACTTCTCCAGCGTCTTCAGCGACCCCTGCCGCACCATCCGCGACCCTGCAGGGGCCCTGTCCACCAACGAGCCCCTCCGCTTGCCCACAACCCCACCCTCCTCTTCCTTCTCCTCCTCCTCCTTCTTCTTCTTCTTCTCCAATTTGGCCGCACCCGTCGTCGTCCGCAGCGCCCCTTCCGACACAGACAGTATGCTTCCCGTTAGGTACTGGTCCCGCTCGTGCACAAGTGTCTGGTATACGTTTGGGAGTTCGCTGCGAATCTGCTCCACCGCATACTCCAGCACGTCCTTCTCCTTCAACAGCTCCAAGTCCTCTTCCGTCAGATCCTCTGTCAGCGACCCGAGGTTCTGAAACAACATCCACAGACACCACAGCTTCTCCGTCAACTTCAACGAGCCCCAAACACGCTTCAGCGTAATCTGTATCGGCCTGTCCCCAAGCAGCACCACTGCCCCACTCGCCGTTGCTTCCCGCACCGCCGCCTTAAACTCCCCTCCATACAGTGCAGGGTCTACGTCCAGTGCCTGGATCATCGTCAGCACCAGCCGATTCATAAACACCTTGAGAACCGCCATCACCCCAGCTTCCGTCTTCCACGTCTCCATCAGCGTCTCCAGCGTCGGTTTCTCCAGCGTTGCCTTTACGCTCTCACGTGTCATGTTCGAACGCACCAAGCCCATCCGTGTTTTGTCCAGCTCAATCACCACCACGTGCGGACGGACACGTCTCATCGTCCGCTCCACGTCAGCAATGCTCTCTGCACTAATGTGCGCCGTGCCCACAACCCACACATCGTTTCCGCTTCCCGGATGCACCAAGTGGTGCACCTGTGCTCCCAGCTCCCCTTCCTTTGGCGCCACATACCGTCCGTCATCTACCGCTGCGTCGCTCTCTTCTGCTGGCTCCCGTTCTGACATTCAAAATTTCCCTTGCATTCGTCGACGCACGCCTCACCCACTCCCTCCCTTTCCATACACAATCCTCCTGCGCCTGTTCTCTTGCCGGTGTAGTCGATGCCACGGATTCATCTCCACCCCGACTCGATGCAGTTCCCCGTCCGCTTCCAACACACGCCGCCTGCGACGCACGCTCTCCTCGTCCAGACGCTCTCTCGCCTCGTCAATCCGCTTCAGCACAATCAGCTGCGCCACAAGCTCCTCTTGCTCCTCCGCGCCCCGCTTCTGCCACGACCTGTTCTCAGGAAGACCCGCCTCAAACGCTTTGGCCGCCACCACACGCCCTTGCACCCTGCTCCTCCCCAATCCACCCATTCCCTCTTTTTCCTTCCACCGCATACCCCGAGCTTCTGGCTTCCTCCGCACCACACGTGGTGTTAATGCAGTACGTGCTTCCCTCTTACCCTCCTCTTCCTCCTCCTCATCCTCCTCCTCCTCATCCTCATCCTCATCCTCCCACCCTTCTCCACTTGATCCCGATCCGGACGTCGCTTGCGTCAGGTCTGCAATCACGGACGACCCATCCTCGTCCTCGCCTCCAACCACTCCTCCTCGCTTCTTTGCCAGCTTCCGCTTGGCCTTTTTCCGCCGCACAATCCGATGTCTCCTCGTCCCTCCCATCGCCTGTTTCTTCTTTTCCTCCATGCCCGTGTGTGCGCTCTGCATCCCGCTCTCGTCCAGCGTCGCGTTCAGCGTCGAGCAGCCGAAATACACAGGCGCCCCATGGAATTTGTACTCCGTCACCACCGGCGATTGGTTCACGGCCAGCCTGCTCTCCAGTGTGCCCAGCAGCCGACTGTGGATCTCCTGCAACCGTCCCCGCACCTCCACTTCGCTCAACGCCTCGTCTTCGTACCCACCCCCCGCTGGCGACAACGGCGACCCTCCATCTACGTTAAAGTACACAGTGCGCCGCACACGCTCTTCTCTACGCCCCTGCCTCTTCCGTTCGCTCGTCAGACCCATCGACGCCACGCTGTTGGCCAGCAACGCGTCCGCCTCCAACGCCATCTTGCTCAACGTCTCGTTTTCTGCCTTCCGTTGCTCCTCCTTCCACGCATCATGCCACTGCGACAATCTGTGGCCCGAGCTCTTTTCCATTGCCTCCTTCTCTGCCAGCTCCTTCTCCTTCGCCGCCAGCGCCTCCTGCACAACCTGCCGGAACCGAGCTCCGGCCCCCTGGTTCTGCTGCTGCCCATGATCCGCCATCAGCCTCCGCGCCGTGCTTGCCTCCAAATTCGATAGCGATGGCGTCTGTATCCTCCTCCTGACCCCTTCCTGCCCAGCCCGACCCTCGTGCTTCTCCCCGTTCCCTTCTTCGCTCTCCCTGCTTTTCGCCTGGATCTTGCGCACTGCATCCAACGCCCGTTTCCATTGTTGCCTGCCCAACGACCCCACGTGTGCTGCACTCACGTCCTTCTCCTCCGCCCCTGCCCCTGCCAGTGCCCCTTTCTCCTCCTCCTCCCCTTCCTCTACACCACCACGCTTCTGCTTCAACGTTGCCTTTGCATCCTCTGTCCGCACCACCCATCGCCGACTGCCCCATCCCATGACTCCTCCTTCTCTTCCTTCTCTGTTCCTTGAAGCAACCCCTGCCTTCTCCATGCCTCCACTCTCTCCTTCAATCGACATCACTTCCATTGGCTCTTGCGCCGCCCCCCAAACCCCCTCTCCCACCCCTCTCTCCACCCCCTTCCCCTCTCCCTCCCCCCTCCTCACCCCCCCCCCTTCTCATTCCTCCACTACCACCAACTCCTCCTCCTTCTCCTCCTTCTCCTCTTCCTCCTCTTCCTCCCCCTTCTTCTCATTCACATCCTCCTCCTTCTCCTCTCCTTCCACCTCCCCTTCCTCCCCTTCCTCCCCCTCCTCTTCATCTTCCTCCTCAAACTCGAAATCCTCCTGTTTCCACATCCTTCCGTGTCAGCATCCCGAGTCCCACGGACCGTGCATGGCTGCCGGTTCCGCACCACCCTTCTTCGGCCACTCACAATATCATAGATCACTTTCAATAATAAACTGCATGACGGGCAATGTGCAATGTCCTCCCCCTCCACAAGATCATCCTGCATCCACCAGCCGTGTCAGCAAAGTCCCCGCAAGTCTCGCCCGGACTCCCGCCCGCCTCACAGCCCACCTCGGTGATGAAGAACAAATCCCCGCAAGGGCAAGGGTAGTAAAACGTGCGCTTCTCCTCGTTCCACGTGAAATCCTCGATTTCCACCTCGTCGTAGAAGGACATGCGCGCCGGAAAGAGTCTGTCCGAGTTCCCCTGCCCACTCCACCGCAATTCCCGCTCCCACTACATGGACCCCACCAGCGGCGCCTCCGACCGTGACCGCGACTATTACAGTCTCCTCAATGTCGACGCTTCGGTACGGCTGCCTGCCCACGCCCACTCCCTCGACCGCTTCGTCGCATGTTCCTAACCCGCACCCGCAACCACACACGCATCCCCCAGGCCACAGATGACGAGATCCACTCCAGCTTCAAGCGCTTGTCTCGCAATTTCCACCCAGACAAGGCCAACAAGCACGGCCTCAGCACATACGCGCAGGCCCGCTTCCAGGAGATCAACCAGGCCACAAACACCCTCTCCAACCCACGCGACAGAGCCCTTTACGATCTCTTTGGCAAAGAGGGTCTCTCCAAGGGCTGGGCTAACGTCCAGGACATCGGCTCTCGCTCCCCCGAAGAGGTATGCCCGTCCACCACCCTCCTTTCCCAACCCCCTCGCCCGTCCTCACCCCTCACCCTCCCTATTCTGCCCACCCCCCACCCCCCGGGCCCTCAACAGATGCGCACCATCTTTCACCGTCTAGAGCGCTATCAGAAGCAGCGCGAGGTGGCCAGCGCTCTCAGCATGCAGACAAACACTGTCGTCGAACTCAACGCCGAGCATTCTCTCCTTCGCTACGACCCACATGTCCCACGAACCCCCGATATCCAGTCCATGTACATGCAGTATCGCTTCAACGTGCGTTTCCCCACCTCAATCATTCCCTTCCCCGCCCCGCCCCCTCTCCTTGCCCACACTCAACCTGACCTCGCCCACAGGCACACTCCACAGAAACAGAGCAGTACACCGTAGGCGGCGCTCTCTACACACACAGAGGCCAAGGTGCTGCACACATCACCCTCGGCAGGAGGATCACACACGACCGTGGCTGGACTCAGCTTGACTTTACTGGCCGCCGAAAAGCCCGGCCTCGTCCTCCGCTGCTGGCAGCGCTTCACAAACGTCAGCTCCTACCAGCTCACCACAGAGTATCAACACGGTCAGGGCGCCACCTACCAGGTTCTCTACCAGCGCAATCTCACAGACACCCTCAACGGCTTTACATCCCTTGCCGTCGGCCACAACTACGGAGTCGGACTCGGCTGCTTCAATTACGAGGCCGCCTACCCGTACTTTGTCGAGACTCGACTCGGCCACAAGAACCACGTCACCCTCGACGTCAGCCATCGCCTCACAGACTCGGAAAAGGCAACCGCCTCTCTCAAACTCGCCCCATCCGGCGCAAACATTATCGCAAAGCTCAGCACCACCTTATTTTACGAATACGAGCTCAGTTGTGCCCTCTCCTTTGGCGCGTCGGGCGTCGTCCTTGAGCTCAGCGCAGGCAGACACAGCCAGCGCTTCACGATGCCCATCACCCTCTTTGGCCAGGCCGAACCCTGGAGCGTCGTCAGTGCCGCCACAGGCTGGACTGTGATCATGACCCTCCTCGAGTGGTGGCTCGTTGGGCCCGAACGCCGCGACCAGCAAGACCGCCGCGACCGTGGCCTCAAGCAACAGTATCAAGAAGAATACCAGGAACGAAGAGACAAGGCCATGCAAGACAGACGCATCATGCATGCGCAAGTCCTCCACATCATCGACGCCGAGAGATCCCGAGACAATGGCCTCCTCATCCTCGGCGCCTGGTACGGTAGCACACGTCGCCTCAACAAGGCCACCAAGCACATCTTCCGCAACCGCTCCCTCGCCCTGCGTCAGCAGCAGCAAGACGCCGACGACGCAGACGCTCAACCAGATATCGATCCGCTCCTTGCTGCCGACGACGACGACCCTGAGCGACCCTTTGTCATTGACATCACCATCTGCGTCCAGTTCCACGTCAGCAATGGCACCCTCCACCTCACCGATGCCTCCTTCAAGGCTCTTCTCGGCTCCTTTGACCCAGAGCCCACAGATCAGGACAAGAACCTCTACATTCTGTACACCCTTGGCAACTCCCCCACCGTCCACGAGGTCCTCGTCCACGACTCGGCCGCTGTCGACATCCCTGCCAAATCCACATGAAAACGTTTACATTGCATTCCCTCCACGTCTGCTCAGCGCCTTACCAAACTCCCTGCGCATGCCTCCCAACACCACTTCGTTCTGCGGTGTCCACAACGCAACCCGTGGCGACAATGGTTTTCGCGTCCCGCGTTGAGTTGCGCGTTTGCGCTTGGACGCCGTGTCGCTTGTCCCACCCAACTCCATCATCGACTGCGACAACACCCCGCTGGAAGCGTCGCCCGAACCACTGTCCACTGAAGACCACGACATATCCAGGCCCTTTGCTCGTTCGTCGTCGTTGATCCCTTTGCGCATCGAGCCCAGCTTCTTCTGCAGATCCTTCTGCAACGCGCTCATTTCGCTCTCTGCAAACACCAACGCACGTTGCGACCCTTGCTGTCCCGCGTATGCCGTGCTCCCTTGGTTCTCCTTCTCATGGTCATGGTTGTTCTTCTCGTGCCCGGTCGTCCGCGGCCTTGCCAGCTGCTTTGGCATCGGAGGCGGCGGCGTCGGCGCAGGCGACAAGAACGGTGCATCCACGGCGGGCAATGCTGCCTGCTGCCTCGCCTCTTCCTTGTTCGGCCTCTGGCCCACATTTGGTCGCCTTCCTGCCCCCACCGCCTCCACCTTGCTAAGCCAGCTCCATCGCACACCCAGCAGTTGCACCGCGAACCGCATGGTCCATCCTTGCCGCGTTTCCACGGCCGCCTCCAGACGCAACCAGCCTAGATCTACACACCCATGCCTGCTGGGTCCAATATAATGTGCCATACTGTGTGCCAGCGCGCTCCACGCTCGCTTGCACGCTTCCCTCAAAATCCGCAGCAGCCACAACAGCGCTCGCCTCAACCGTTCCCGTTGCTCGCTGCCCGCGCTGGCCTCCCCATCCACGTTTCCCCTGCTTCCCGTCTCCTCCTCTCGCGGTGGCGTCACAATGCTCGCCACCGCTATCGCTGCCCGTTCCATTTGAAAATTGCCGTTGCCGCCCAAGCGCGCCAAACCCAATCTCAACCGGCCCTCTCCTCTCATGTCCAAGCGCAGTGACCGTGAAACGCGCGTCATCCTGCGCAAACTCGCTCTTCTCTTCCCAGCCTTCTTTGCTCTCCTCTACCTCACTGCCCTCGTCGTCCTTGCCGCCGCAGGCAGTCCCCTCGACTCCTTGCCAACGCTTCCCTTTCAGTTCCAGACCTTTGGCGTCGACTCTCCTGCCGCCCTCGCCGCCTTCCTCACCCTCATTGTCTCCTACATCCTCACTACTCTCCTTATCTTTATTGTCGTCCGCTCCTCCTCCATGTGCTGGGACTACGCCGCAACCATCGCCATCGTCCACTTTGCCGTCTCCTGCATCGTCAGTCTCGCCTTCCCCACAAACTGGGTCTACTGGATCACCTTTCTCCCCATGACTCTCTTTATGATGCTTGCCAGCGAGCTCTCCAGCTACTTCTATGAGCTAAGGGAGATCGATGTGGCTCACTGAAAGAAACCGTTTTCAGTTCAGTTCGCTCCGCCTCTCCGTCCCTTTCAATCCTCCCCATCCATCCTCAGAACAACCTTGTATCCGCGACGCCCTTCGTACGCCAGTCCAATCGCCTCTTGTACGTTTTGCAGCGCCCACGACCGTGTTTCCGTCACCAGGTCTCCGTCCGCGATCAGACCCGTCACCTCCCGCAACATTGCCTCCCGCTCTTCCCTGCTGTGCGTCTCGTTCCACCGCGTCATCCAGTAGCCCTTTGCCTGCAAATCGTCAAAGATCAGCGACCCCGTTGCCAGCGACAGCGGTTTCTTGGACATGCCCCCGTACGTCACCACCGTCCCGCCTTGACTGTGACCCCCCCCCCCCCCACCCACACACACACAAAGCGTCAGTATCGTGGTTCATGTCCCTTGATCCCACCTCATTCATGCTACGTACCTGAGCAGTCGAACTACGTCTGACGCGCTCTTGCCTCCTACAGCGTTAAACGCAAGCTGCACATCTCCCATTGCCCGAACCTGCTCCTTCAATGCCTTCCAATCGTCGTGTCCTTCAAAGTGCACCACGTCTGCGCCTCGTGCATGCAGCTTCGCACGCACTTCCTCTGCTTTTTCTTCGCCAGGGTACCGCATGCAATTGACCGTGCGAACTCCCATCGAGCTGTCCACCACACACAAACAGGGTGTCAGCACACGCCCTCTCCAACACACAGACCTGTCACGCCTTTCTCACACACTCTGCAACACGTACGCCGCAATCTGGATCACCGCCATCCCCACCGCCGAATTGGCTGCGTTCTGTACCACCACATCCCCGTCTCGCACTGGCACAAAGTCTCGCAGCATGCGGAGTGCCGTGCACGGATTCACAGCCATCGTCGCTGCCTGTTCCACGGGCAAATCGTTGCGAATCCGCAGCAAGTTTTCTTCTCGCGCCTCGAGCACGCTCCTCCATGTCCCTTCACATCAACAATCCGTGTGAGTAACATCTCACTCGCTCCTCTCTGCTCTACCCACACACCGGCCTCTGTACACTCACCCATGTTGGCTAGTCCTGGCAAAACCCAGTCCCCTTCCTCCAGCGTCGTCACTTGCGGCCCCACCTCCACCACTCGCCCCACCCCCTCGTTTCCTCCGACAGCAGGAAGACGAGCAAGCTTTCCGTACACACCCTCCACCATGTTGATGTCTGCAGGGTTGATCGGTGCAGCGAGCATAGCCACACGCACCTCCCCACTCTCCAACGCACGTCCTGCTCCCTCTTCGACAATCTCCACAACCTTTCTTCCGTCACCATGTTTACTGTACATTGCTGCAATCCTCTTGCGCGCAAACATCACCCCCCTCAGAAATCGAGCGAGTTCACTTTGACCGTGTCTGCGCGTACCGTCTTCCGGTTCTTCCGCGCCACGAACCGTTTCGGTCCACCCACCACCACCTTTCCTTCTTCATCTTCAGTCCCTTGCGACGTCGCTTTCGGTCCGCGCTGCTTCCGTGCGCTCGCCTTTTGCTGCCGATCCACGACAAACTCCTGGAACGCACTCACTCGCCCCTCCAGACGAGCCAGAATCGGCGGCAGAACAAGCGAGAACAAAAGAAGCGGTACCAATGCCATGCCCAATGCCTCCAGCGGCCTGGCTTCCACCAACGGCAGCACAAAGCGCACGTGCGCCGTTGCAGACTCACATTCGCCCACACGCAGCCCACCCACACTCACGTTCGCCTCACTACGCACGGGAGAAAGCCTTGGAACACGCACACTCGCCCAGTACGACCACTCCCGGTCCACGAGTCCCTCCACACGCACCTGCGGACGGTACGCCGTCGCCTCGCCCTGTTCTCCGCCAAGCACACGCACCTGTGTCTCATCCACCCAATCCTCCACTGTCAACTTCACGGCTGCAGCTGCTTCCAGCCGGCACACCACGCGCACGCGCACTCGATGGCCCATCTCGTGCGACAGGACGACTTCTGCAGGTTCCACGCGCTTCACTGCACGCACTTGATGCTCTCCGCACCATTCGCCCCCATCCACCATCTGCATTCCCGCTACTGTACATGCCACGCACAACACAAGCACACCAATCATCTCTCTTCGCGCCGCGCCTGCACGCGCCGAACCAACCGAAAAACACTCTCAACATGTTTGCTCGAATCGCGCACACCACATCCACCACCGTTGGCCCCATCGCTCGTCGTTCAAGTATGTTCGCCCTGATTCCCGCATGCCCACGCCCCCCGTGCAATCTCTCGCGAATCGCTCGACGCGTTTGCCGAAAAACCAAACAAATCGCTCACGTCAAAAACAATTGCTCGCACAAATAGCTGGCCGTGCCCTGTCCACCGCAGCGTCGGTGCCAGACACCCCAACTCCCGATTTCCCCAACGAACCATCGGGACCCTCTGTCAACGGGGCCATCCCAGGCCCCAAGTCCACTCAGCTGCAGCAGAGGCTGGACAAACACCAGGTGGGTGCCCCTCAGCGAACCATGCTTTTCCCTCTCTCGACAGCTCACCCACACACGGCCCCGTGGCCCCGCCCGCAACGCACATACATATCCAACCCATGCACAACAGGACACACGTGCCGTGCATTTCGTCGCCGACTTTCAGGGCTCTGTAGGCAACTACATCCGTGACGCTGACGGCAACGTCCTCCTTGACGTCTTCAACCAGATCAGCTCCCTCGCCCTTGGCTACAATGCCCCAGCACTCAAGGAGGCCTACCAGACTCCTCGCTGGCAGGATGCCCTCATCAACCGCCCTTCTCTCGGCATCACCCCGTCCCAAGAGTGGATCGACCTCGTCGACAACGTCTTTCTCCGCATGGCTCCTCCTGGCCTCGACCAGGTCTACACCACCATGTGTGGCTCATGTGCGAACGAGTGCGCCTACAAAGCCGTCTTTATGCACCACCAACACCTTCACCGTGGAGGCGCCCCTTTCTCCGAGCAGGAGCTCTCCTCCTGCATGAGCAACCAGGCTCCCGGTAGCCCCGACCTCGCCATCCTCAGCTTTGACGGAGGTTTCCATGGCCGTCTCATGGGATCCCTCTCCTCCACCCGCTCCAAGGCCCTGGCCAAGGTCGACATCCCGGCTTTCAACTGGCCCTCTGTCCCTTTTCCCAAGCTCAAGTACCCGCTGTCCGAGTTCGAAGCAGAGAACTGTGCCGAAGAAGCCCGTTGCCTCGAAATCATGGAAGATGCCATCGCTTCTCACCCGGTGCCCGTCGCGGCCGTCATTGTCGAGCCCATCCAGGCCGAGGGAGGTGACAACCACGCCTCGCCCGCTTTCTTCAAGGGCATCCGAGATATCACTGCCAAACACGGCGTCATGTTCATTGTCGACGAGGTGCAGACTGGAGGTGGCCCCACAGGCACGTTTTGGGCGCACGAGCAGTGGAACCTCGACACACCTCCCGACATTGTCACCTTTTCCAAGAAGACCTCTGCTGCTGGATTCTACCACAACATCGACCTTCGCCCCAGCGAAACCTACCGCAACTTCAACACCTGGCTCGGAGAGCCCATCAAGGCCCTCAACCTCGAGGTTGTCCTCGACCAAATCGAGAAGCAGCAGTTGCTGGAGAACACACGCATCACAGGCGACTACATGCGCATGGGTCTCAAGCAGCTCTCTGCCTCTTTCCCAGACTATATCAGCAATGTCCGTGGCATGGGCACCTTTATTGCCTACGACTCGGCCAGTCCCGAGCTCCGCGACTCTCTTGTCCATGCCATGCGTCAGGCCGGTGTCCAAGGCGGTGGCTGTGGCACTCACTCCACTCGTGTGCGTCCTCAGCTCATCTTTGCTCCCAAGCACGCCCAGATCTACCTGAACACCCTCGAGTCTGTCCTCGGTGCCATGTGAGCCACCTCGCTCCCGACCCACTCAGTGTGCATATCCCTCTCGACCACACTCCCCGTTGGTCCAGTGGAGAGAATCCACCCGCATGCAATGCACCTAGGGCGCCCAGCCCATCCCGCCCGCCTCTCCCCAGCTCAACTTCACTTCCCCCACCCGCGCATGTCCTCTCTCGACGACTTTCTCAACGAGGACAACGCTGCAGGCCAGGCTGCCCTCTGGCTTGTCAGTCGAGGCAACGCCATCATTGGTATGTTGCGTGCCCCGCGTCTGTCCCCGTGTCTTGTTGTCCACGCCGTCTCGGAGTTCCCCACCCACCGTCGCTTTTCCACGCTCATGTCCCGTCCTGCCCTCCTGCTCGTCACACGCAACGTCACACGTCCATTCTCCACACATGCGCCTCGCTTCAACCTCCACACACTCACCCTGAATCCCCACCTTTGCTGGCCCATCCTCTGTGCTCCCCTGGCTTGCGACAACCACGCCTCTCCTCACAGCCGAACTTCTTCGCCTCAGCGACCACGTGCCCCGTGTGTTCTACCTCAGCCACAAGAGCGACATTGCCCGCTACGGCTCCATCCTCTTTGATTTCAAGTACCTCAAGCAGCAGGAGTACTACGAGCACCAGATCGAGTCCAGCGCAGTGCGTTGCTCTCCACCCCAGCCTCGCCCATTTCAAAAAGCCCTCCCGCCGCTGACCCCGCCCGCCTCGTCCTTTCGCCCTCGCAGGAACTCCTTGACCTCGACGAGCAGTTCCGCGACAACCACATCGAGATCCTCGAGCGCTTCTTTGTCATGTTCGAGTCCATCTACAAGTACATCAAAGAGTTTACGCGCTACTTGCAGGATCTCGAAGAAGGCGTGTACATCCAGCAGTCCCTCGAGTCCATCCTCTTTGACACCGATGGCAAGCAGCTCATGGCCGAGGCTCTCTACTTGTTTGGAGTCATGCTCACTCTCCTCGATCTGCGCATCCCAGGCGAGGTGCGCGAACGCCTCCTCATCTCCTACTACCGCTACAAGGGCCAGCAGGGCATCAACAACATGGACGAAGTCTGCCAGCTCTGCCGCTCCACGGGCTTCGAGCCGGGCAAGGCCAAGCCCAAGAACTACCCGGAGAGCTTCTTTGCACGCTTCGAAGTGCCCACAGAGACCGTCGAGATGATCCTCGGCCGCCTCCGTTCAGACGACATCTACAACCAGATGTCCTCCTACCCGTCTCCGTCCCATCGCTCCACAGCCCTCGCCACACAGGCCTGCATGGTCTACATGATCCTCTACTTTGTGCCCGACGTGCTCAAGAAAGAGCAGGCCACCATGCGCGAACTCGTCGACAAGCACTTCCAGGACAACTGGGTCATCTCCTTCTACATGGGCTTCACTGTCGACCTATCTGTCGCCTGGGCTGGCTACAAGGCTGCCAAGCTGGCCCTGAAGAACACCATCAACCTCGGCACCGTGCGCGAACTGCAAGCAAAGCATCTCAGCAACATGTACGCCGCCCAGGAGCTCCTCGATCGCTACCTAACCGAGGGTGTCCTTGTTGAGGACTATGTGTTGGACAACGTCAACCCGCTGCTCAACTGCTTGCGCAAGTGCAACGTCTCCCTGCGCTGGCTCATGCTCCACGCAACCACCCAGAACAAGAAGCTGCGCGAGGCTGTCATTGCCGACCTCGACCCAGACCAGCTGCTTGTCCTCCTCCTCGACACCGCCCAGTTTGAGTTTATCCTCAAGAACATGTTCAAGGATCTGCTCGCCACCAAGCAGGAGCGTTGGGACGACGCCAAGGAAGACGGCTCCTCACGCATGCTCGAACTCTCCGAGTACTTCTCCGGCACAAAGGCCCTTACCAAGGACGTGGAGAAGGACGAGCAGTTCATGAACTGGTTCAAGGACATGGCCGACAACATCCAGTCGCTCGATTTCAACGACAGCACCCTCGCCGGCCGCAAGATGCAGAAACTCATTTCCGCACTGGAGGAGGTGGAGCAGTACCAGCAAGTCAGCAACGACCTGGTCAAGCACTATCTCGAGAGCACCCGTTCGGCCCTCTACCAGATGATCCGCACCGTCAACATTCGCGAGGAGGTGCTCGTCACCATCTCTCTCGTCGCCGACCTTTCCTACGCCTGGCAGATCATCAACGACTACGTCGACCTCATGCAAGCTCGCATCAAGGCCGATCCGGGCACCGTCATCAAGCTGCGCGCCACCTTTCTTAAACTCGCCAGCATCCTGGAGATCCCGCTCATCCGCATTGCACAGGCCAAAAGCCCAGACGTTGACTCGGTGGCCGAGTACTACAGCAACGAGCTCGTCGTCTACGTGCGCAAGGTCCTCGAAATCATCCCGCGTTCCATGTTTGACATCATGAACGAAATCATCCACCTGCAGACCAACGTGCTGCAACAGCTGCCAACACGTCTGGAAAAGGCACACGTGCGTGAGTATGCACAGCTCGACGCACGCTACGCCCTTGCCAAGGCCACACACCGCATCTCGGTCTTCACCGAGGGCATCCTGGCCATGGAGACTACGCTCGTGGGCATCATCAAGGTTGACCCAAAACAGTTGCTCGAGGACGGCATCCGCAAGGAGCTCGTCAGCCAGATTGCACGTGCCCTCGACGACATTCTCGTCTTCAAGGGCGCCAAGGGAGGTGCAGAGGAGTTTGAACACAGGCTGGCCCTCCTCAGCGAGCAACTCGACGGCTACCGACGCTCCTTTGAGTACATTTCAGACTACGTCAACATCTACGGCCTCCGCATCTGGCAGGAAGAGTTTTCTCGCATCATCAACTACAACATCGAGCAGGAGTGCAACAGCTTCCTCAAGCAAAAGATCTGGGACTGGCAGTCGTCCTACCAAGACGAAGCCATCCCCATCCCCGTGTTTGCTCCCATCGACGACTCGGTCAACTTTATCGGCCGCCTTGCGCGCGAGCTCCTCCGCCTCACCGACTCCCGCTACACTGTGTACTGCGACCAGATGAGCGCCTGGCTGGATAAGAGCGGCAACGAGGTCGTGGGCATCCGTTCCTTCTCCCTCTTGCACCAAAGCGTCGGCACATTCGGGCTCACGGGTCTCGACCGCTTCTTTTCCTTCATCATTGTCAAGGAGCTGCAGGATTTCGTTCGCCTGTACCAACGCTCGGTCACAAAGAGGGACGCCGCCTTTCTGGCCGAGTTTAGCGAGGAGTTGCAGCCGCTGAGCAACGTGCCCACAAACGCCCTCAAAGCGTACAACAACGCCCTGTCCAAGACCAAGAAGCTTTGGCCCGTGTTTGTGGAAATCCTGATGAACATCGGACAGGTGCAGTTGATCCGCAGGGCCCTCAGCACCGAGCTCAACTTCTCCTGCAAGCTGGACAGCAACGGCCTGGCCGCTGCTCTCGAAACCTTGAACAAGTCGCTGCTGGCGGACATCCAGGAGCACTACCGCAACCCAGAGGAGAAGCCCTACCCGGACAAGGACAACGAGCTGCTGGAGGAGTTGACGAAGCACCTGGAAAGCAGTGGCATCAACACGCCCTTCAACAAGATTTACATCACCACCGAGCCTCTGGAAGAGATCCAAACTTTTGTGACTCTGCTGACAATTTCGCAGATGGGCAACTTTGCATACGACGAGGTGCTGGGCACGCTGGTGTGCTCCGCCAAGAAGAGCGTGTTGGACGGCGCGGCCTTTGCCGTCGGCATCATCACTGTCCTCAAGCAGTTCCACTCTTCGCTCACACAAGAGTACCTGGCCATGCTGGGCCAGTATGTGCGTGGAACCATCAACTCGGCCTTCCAGAAGGATCAGAAGCCGAGCGAGTACCCAGAGAGCACCCTGAACGTGCTCATCTACCTCGACGATTTCGTGCGCCACAGTGGCTTCTCCCGCAAGGTCGTCGAGGGCTATCTGCCAGCCTATGTGTTTGATTCCAAGCTCGCGCACACAGTGCCGAGCAAGTGAGTGTGTCAAGCGAGGAGGCCAATGTACAAATCAGCAAGGCGCGCTTCGCCATCCAATCCGTCTTCCAAACCACAGCACTGGCATGCAGGCCAAGTTCCACTTGGAACCCTGCGCATGGGTGCGAGACGACTTGTTGGCAAACGTCGCGTGGAAGGATGACGATGGCGACCAGGCGTACCGTGGCGTGGACCTGCTCAGTGTGGATGCCTCGGGTCGCTACGTTTGCTTTGCTACACCGCAAAGCGAGGTGTATATTTGTATGCTGGAGCCTCCCAGAGATACGGAAGTGTCCGAGGACAGTCATGAGGGCGACACCAGCGCAGAGGAGACTTTGGCGCAGCCGTCGACGCTGTTTCTGATGGAGGACGTGGCAGCGACCGAAGGCATTTCTGCACTGAAGCTACTCACGGTTGATACAGGCACGGGTGGACAGGCTCATCTGTGCGTGCTTCTAGGATACCGCACAGGACGCATGCGTGTGTACACATTGGTGAGTGTCTATTCCGTCTCGGCCCAGGAGCACCGTGCCAGAAACGCTCACCCGTCTGCCCATTCCACACCACACACTCCCACACGGTATAGCAATCACAACTGCTGCTCAGCCAGCGGCTTCACACAGAACCCATCACCCGATTCCGATTGCGTACAGTGTTGGAGCAAGAGTACGTGGTGAGAGGTCGGCAGGGGAAGCAAACACACAGCACTCGCGGCTCACACCCTCTCCACGGCGCCGCCGACACAGTTGCGTGGTGTGTGACAACGTAGAGGCGCTGGTGATGATGCATGCTGACGACGTGGTCATAAAGGTGGACGCAGAGGTGTTGCTGACGGCCCTGGCGTCGTGCTTCAACTCGGTCGGCGACGAAACAGCGCTGGCAGACGAGCAGGAGGTGCATTTGACGTACAAGAAGCTGCGCTTTGGTAGCGAACAGGGCATTCAGGACTGTTTGTACCTGTCTCGGATGGTGTCCACGGCGTCCGGCGTGAGCAGGGAGGCTGTGGCATATCGCTTCCTTGCAGCCGGCGTCGAGCCAACCCTAGCCATGTACACAGCAGCACAGGAGGAAACAACCCTCAGCGCAGCTGTAGCAATTGCCACAGATGTCGCAAGCAAGCTCACCACGGCCATGTACTCGTTTGCAAAGAGCTGGTGGACAGGCGAAGAAGAGGAGGCCGAGGCCGTCGAGCCTTCAGCGCTGGAAAAGGCAAGTGCTCTGCCTCTGGACATGGAGATGTATGACGGACAGCGCAAGATCCAACGATTGCACATGGATCCCAGCGGCAGGTATGCCTTGAGCATGGATGGATACGGGCGCGTCATGCTGATCAACCTTGTTGACTTTATGGTCATGCGCATGTGGAAAGGCTATCGCGACGCCCAGGTTGCGTTTGTGTGTCAGTCTCGCACCCAAAGCGCCGGTGGTGCGGAGCAGACAGACACAGCCGCCTCATCGGATCGTGCAGCGGTTGAGGCTGAGCCGGGCGACGAAAACGACGGTTGGGTGGAGCTGGACGACGACGAATTGTTTGGAGACCCGCCTGTGGAGTACATGGAGTTGGAGAGGGTGGTGTTGATGTTGTACGCACCTCGACGGGGCTTGCTCGAGGCATGGGATCTGCCGTATGGGAATCGGCTTGGCGCAGCAAATGTGGGCTCAGACCTGGTCATGCTGGACACAGAGGCACCGTTGGGAGGCAGTGCCAAGTTGTATCACCAACATGCTGCCTATTTGCGGCAGGTGCTGCTCGCAGATCGGTCGGGAATCGTGCGCCGAGTCACCCTGGCCGACATCCAGAGCAGCGGCAACGACGACGACGACGACGACGAGCAGTTTCAAGAGTGCGTCGACGAGGTGGAGACGGAGGAGCCTGCACTGGAAGACACGGTCACCGTGACCTCAGCTGCAGAAATGGTCAACTTTGTGGAGACGTTTGTTGCCGAGGCAGGCCCAGAACACGCAGCCGAGCGTCTGTTGCATGTGTACACACGTGGTCTAGGACAATTGGAGTCACCAGAGCACTGGCTGGCCGTTCTGTGGCATGCAACACGCTCGTTCTCACACGATGTCACCCTGCTCTCGGACATCAATCAGCTCGTGCTTGAACGCCTCGACGCACACATACGTTCCTTGGAGGGCACGGCCAGCGCGGAAGAGGAGGACGAGGAAAAGGAAAAGGACAAGGACAAGGTGGACAACGTTGAGGAGAACGAGAGTGAGGATAAGGACAGCGACGAGGAACACGCTGAGCCGTGGGTGCCCGACGACGCGTTTGCCACCGAGCACCACGCCGTGTTTGTGTGGAAGCACGTGTCGTCGCCAGAGCACGTTTTATCGTACCTGGATTGCAGGAGAAGGCTTCTGGAGGCTTTTGTGACGGTGCAGTCGTTGCTGCACGATCACTGGGCAGAGGTTGGCGACCCCGAACCTGCCTCGATGGACGACGAGGCGGCAGGAAACGATGTACTGACCTTTCTGCGTGACTTTGAGTACGACCAAGAACGCACGGCACACATTGCCCTGGCCGGTGCAGATGACGCGGCAGCCGAAAAGGCACGTCCGCCCATGGTCTTCCAGCTGCATGTATTGGGCCAGCAGGGTGCCGGCATCGTCGCCAGTCTTTTCATGGATAAGCTTGCCATGTCGATTGTCGATGTGGTGACGCTGTTTGGCATGTGGCTGACCAACGGCAGAGGGTTGGAGCTGGGTGGCGAGGCAGTGGCACACACTCTCCGCCTGCTGGCGAAACACGTGAACAGTGGCGAGGAGAAGAAACACATGGACGACACCATGTACGCCGTGTGCACAGATTTGGAGGCGGGGCACACTCGGGAGGTGCTTCATCTCGTCGACGCGGCAGTTGTGATCTTGCGAGACGACTTGGACGTCAACGTGGACAAATGGCTGCTGTTGCAGCAGCAACTGCAGCTCGTACGTCGATTGCAACAACTTGGCGACGACCAGACTCATCGCCGCATCTCCTTGGAGTCCCTGACGGATAGGAACGCGCTGGCGTGGATCTTTGCGGAAGCACCACTGCTGAACAAGGGAGTCGAGGACGAGGTTGTGAATGAGGTCATGGCACACAAGGATCTGAGTGGTCTGTGCACGCGCGAGGTTGTGGCCGCTCATCGCATTTACAGGGCAGGGCAGCTGTTTTCACAGGGCGATCTCAGCATCGAAGAGTGGACACGCGTGTATCACCGCGAGGTGATGAAAATCGAAGCACACATCGCCAAGGCTGGCATCACCTTTGTGACGTTGATGAATGATGCCCTGCCCAAGTTCCAGGCTGTGGTGGCGCTCATCAACCGCGCGGGAAAGAGCCCAAGCGAGCGGTCGCTTATCAAGCACGTGTCTCTGGACAAACGCGAGGCCGAGTTGCTCTTGGAGTTTGCGCGTGACCTGTGCACGATTGTGCAAGGCCTGCACCGCACTGTACAGGGGCAATCGTGGCGAGAACGCACTTGGAAGTATGCAAACGACACGCTGCTCACCCAGATGTGTTTGCAAGCGGCCGACGGTTGGATCCCAGATCGCTTGCGTGCGCTGGGTGACCTGCGCACCATGCTCACCGTCGTCCGCACCATGGTTCTCCTCGAAATGCGCCATGTGCGTGTCGACGAACTGTTCCCGTTTTACGACGCCCAAGAGATTTCGCGAGACATTTGCGTGGACATCGACACCTACCAAGCTTGGCTTGACGAACCCGCAGATGAGGCGTCGAGCACGAATGCCGGCGAGGGAACAGGCAACGACGACGGAGGATCGGCCAAAGCCGCAAACGACGATGACGACGACGACGACTTTGAACTGGTAGGCGGCGTCAGCGAGCAAATGGAGTTTATCCGGCGCGTGATGTTTGTGGACTGGCGCATGGGGGTCAAGGTGGCCAAGGAACTGAACATCAGCGAGGAAGACGTCGTGTCCGACCATATTGTGCAGCTGTACCAAACGGGACAGGACCAACTGGCGCAAGAGCGCCTTCCATACCTGCCCGAACACGCCTCCGTGGCCACACCTCTGTTGACAGTCATCCGCGCACGTTTGTACACGCTCGTCTCGCAGCTCGAGTCCTCGCCGGCCAAGTCGGTCCTCAAGAGCCTGGTGAGTGCCAAGCATCTATCCTGGATCCATGGATGGCAGCAAGAGGCGGCGGCGCAGAGCAGGCGCGACAAAGAGCAGGCAGAGAAGCAGGCTGCTGCCCAGAAGGACATTTCTGCTGCAAACAGGCTACTGGCCATCCGCGAGCTTCTCATTTTCGTGCTTAATCGCCTGGACAAGCGCAACAAGCTGCAGTCAAGCATCAATAGCAGCAGTAGCAGCAGCTACAACAGCGACGCCATGAGTAACCTGGGCAGCGACGGAGAACACCTCGACAGCGAGCAATTTCTCTTGGTCAAAGAGCTCCTCGCGCTCACCGAGTCTCTCCACGGCGCAGCAGAACGCAGTGGCTGGTGATTTTCCGGGTGTCCGAGCGACATGAAGAGAGAGAGAGAGAGAGAGAGAGAGATGTGTGGCACGCCGTGGCCAGGCAACACCTCGCCAGCCAACAAATCCCAACCAGTTCGTCCAAAGCGCACCGTGGCCCCAGCCCCCATCTGCCCGGTCTCATTTCCTCACCTGTATAGCCTTGCAAGCAACACCCGCCAACAACACATTCATTTGTCAAGGTGTTGCCTGCTAGAGACACGGACGACGACGATAGCAGGGTGCCCACGGACACCCTGCTATCCATCAGACCGCCACAAAGCCCTGCTGCAAACAGACGAGCAAGCAGTCGCACAAGCAGTCCTGCCAACAACGAAGCATCAGGGGCCAACCACATTGGCGAGGGCGCCCTTGCCCAGCCGCTCGGGCAAATTCCCCCGCGTCCCACTCGCACTCCGCCGCCTGTACACTCTCCAGGCAATGGCTCTCTCTCTGCCAACAACAGCGAGCGCAGCGAAAGCAGATCACCTGCATCGAGTCCAGAACACGACCTGCCGCGTGTGCTGCCCTCCTTACCCGTCCTTGCTCCCGTTGGCTCTGCGCCTTCCAAAACGGTCCGTTGCCCAACTCCCACACACTTTGCCACCGAGCTCTCCCACCCATGCCCGGCGTTTCCATACACCCTTGCCCCGTCCCAAGTCACATCGCACCGCGTGTCTCCCGCGCCGTGTGTTTTTCGTGTCCCACTCTCGCTGGCCATGCCTCTTGGTGCTCGTGGAAAGATTGCGCCGCGCCTTGCTGACACTCCATCCTGGCATCTGCGGCAAACATCCCGCTGTGCAACGCTTGTTTCGCATCTACTTCCCGTCCCACCTCACCCTTGCCTTGCCTCTACCCATTCACGCGTGCAGAACGAATCCGTCGCGGAAACGGAAGATGTGGAGGCCGATGACACGCCTCCGACGCAGCGGGGCAAGCGAAGCAGCTCCTCAGGCATCTTCGAAACAATCCGCGCCCGAAAATTCACCATGCGCTTCCTCCACAAGGACGAGGTTAGTTGTTCTGCCCAATCTCACCCTTTGTTCCCTCCCCTTGCATCCGTGTCGCGACCCACCGCACGCGTCCTTGAACCAAGGCCTCTGGTCGGTGGGCTGCCGTTTTCACGCAGCGCTCTCAGCCGCCCGTTGCCGTCTCCGTGCCTGTGTCTGCAACGTGCTTGCTCAACTCGCTGTACGCCCACGTTCCCACCATCCCATGCACACACTCACCCCCTTTCTCGTGCACTGCTGCACTGTCTCGCCCACAGGCCCGTGCTCTGGCTGCCCAGAATGCGCCCGTTGAAGCCAAGTTCGCTCCGACTGCGCTCTTCTGCTTAACGGTACGTCCGGCACACTCGCCGTCCACACAGCACACACACACACACACATACACACACATACACGCACAATGACACAGTACGACGATGTGGCTGACACCACCTGGACACGAACCACACTAGCTCGACAACCCGTTTCGCAGATTCTTTGTCAACCTCGTGGAGCACCAGCTGTTTGAGCGCTTCATTCTCCTAACCATTCTCGTCAACTGCGTCTTCATCGCCATGGACAACCCGCTGGACAAGGATCCAAACTCGCAGCTCAACCTTATCCTCGCCACAGCAGAATGGATCTTTCAAGGAATCTTCACCTTTGAAATGATCGTCAAAATCATTGCCATGGGCTTTGCGCAACACCCGCAGAGCTACCTCCGCAATTGGTGGAACAGGTTAGACTTTACCATTGTCGTCCTGGGCTATCTGCCCTTGCTCCCGGGCCTGGCCAACAGCAGCAACATCAGCGGCATTCGCTCCCTTCGCGTCCTCAGGCCTCTGCGTACCATTAAGCGCATCCCCGGCCTCAAGCGCATTGTCAATACTCTTCTTCAGTCGCTCCCCTTGCTGCTCGACGTCGTCATCGTCCTCTTCTTCATCTTTTTCATTTTCGGCCTCATCGGCGTCCAGTTTTGGAACGGCGTCATGCAAGGCCGCTGCTACGCAGGTGATACCCTTGTCGAGGACGACACACGCTTGTGTTCCAAGACCCCGTCGCAGGGCCGCCAGTGTCCAGCAGGCCAGACGTGCAAGGACTACCAAAACCCAAACTTTGGCTTCACCAGCTTCGACAACATCGGCGCCGCCTTTCTCACCATTTTCCAGTGCATTACCCTCGAGGGTTGGAGCGAAATCATGGACTACATCATGGACGCCACCAACGACCTCTCGGCCATCTACTTTGTCTTTCTCGTGCTCTGGGGTTCGTTTTTCATCATCAACCTCACCCTGGCCGTCATCACCATCAAGTTTCGCGAATACGACGAAGATTCACCCGTGCTGTTGGTGCTCGAAGATGCCGATGAAGACGAGGAGACGGAGAACCTGCATGGTGACGACACCTTGCTTTCCAAGGTTCGCTTCCAAGTGCAGCGCATCGTGCAGAGCAAGCCCTTCCAATACTCCATCTTTCTGGCCATTGTGCTCAACACCATCAGCCTGGCCATGGAATCGCACGGCATGAGCCGTGAGCTCGCAGAGGCGCTCGAAGACGTCAACCTCGTCTTTACCATCCTCTTTGCCACGGAAATGCTGCTCAAGTTTGTCGGCCTGGGCGTGATCAACTACTGGAGTGACCGCATGAACGCCTTTGACGGCGTCATTGTCATCCTCAGTATCCTCGAACTCATCATTGTCGCGTCGACGACAAACACTGGCAGCGGTGCACCCGCAGACACAGGCGCCCTGACCGTGTTTCGCACATTCCGCCTGCTGCGCGTGTTCAAGCTTGTGCGCTCGTGGAGCTCGTTCAAGAAGCTACTGGGCGCCATGTACACCTCCATCGACTCGCTGGGCTACTTTTCGCTGCTGCTCTTTCTGTTTATTTTTATCTTTGCCCTGTTGGGCATGCAGCAGTTTGGCGGACTCATGTACGAGGAGGATGGCACACGCAGCCGGTCCAACTTTGACACGCTTTGGTGGGCCGTGGTCACCGTGTTCCAGGTCCTGTCGACCGAAAACTGGAACGATGTCATGTACACAGCCATGCGTGCCACCGACGCCAGTGCAAGCGTCTACTTTGTCCTCCTCATCATGTTGGGCAACTATGTGCTTATCAACGTGTTTGTTGCCGTGCTTCTGTCGGCGTTCACCACGCAAGCCAAGGCCGAGGCGGCACGCAAGCGAGCTGCCAAACTGAAGGAGCGCATGAACAAGACCCAGTCTGTCCTCCGCAACGCCATCAGCAACCAGAACAAGCTGGCCAACATTGCGCGCGAAATGGAAGGCATCGATCTGTCCGAAGAGGAGACGGTGGATCAGCAGCGTCGCAGGCAGAGCAACGGCGTGGCCACGACGCAGCCGGCGCCTTCCTCCCTCATCGGCATGGCCACGCGACGCCTGGCCAACGACAAAGGCAACGCAAGCAGCAAGGCAGTCAACGAATCCCTCCGTCTCAAGGTGCGCCAAGCCAGCATCGTGTATGCGGACGAAGACTTGCCGTCGTCACCCCTCGGCAATCTGGGCTTCTCGTCCAGTCTGCGCAGCGCCGTCAAGGGCGCTGTCGGGTCCATTTCTGGTGGTATGGGTGAGGTCAACCAGCCCAGTGGGCTCATGTCCAACCGCACAGACTCTGCGAGCTCGATGGCTCACAGGCCGGTGAGCGACCCAGAGGGCGACGAGGTTGCAGAAGCGCCAAGTGCCGATGGCCCCGGTGGAGGACAGGAGGAAGGACCTGGCAAGACGCCTGTTCGCAACCATAGCATGTCGCAGGAGATGGCTCTTGCGTCGATGTCGACTGCGTCGTCCTCCACGGCAAACAACCGTTCGCGTTCGCCTCTGTCCCAGGCAGCTTCGACGCCCTCGATTTTCCGCGGCGCATCAGACCATAGTCGAGATATGCTGGCGTCACACGGCAAGAGCGTATCGTTTGCCGAGCTGGCTGGCATCGGCGATCGAGTGGAGACGGAAAGTGTGGTCAGCTCGCACGACGACGATCTGGAGATGGGCCAACTGGACAAAGACTACAGCTTGGCCAACCACAACAGCGAGAGCCAGGAAGAGACGACCACGTCGTTCACGGAGCGCACGTCATCGTTCTTTGGCCGTCGCAAGAGGTTGCATCGGCAGGAGTCCATTCTCGTGCAGTCGCGCAACAGGACAATGGAGCTCAAGGGTGACTCGCTGCTGTTCCTGACCACAGACAGCACGTTGCGCACATGGTGTGCGCGCATCATCTCGTGGAAGCATTTTGACAACATCATTTTGGCGCTGATCTTTCTCTCCAGCGTACAGCTTGCGGTGGAAGAGCCGGGCCTGGATCCGCAAAGCGACCTTGGCCAGGCGCTGTACTACACCGACCTTGTGTTTGTGGGTGTGTTTACGCTGGAAATGCTGCTCAAGGTGATTGTGTTTGGATTTGTCGACGGCAAGGAGACCTACCTGCACGATCCCTGGAATGTGCTGGATTTCATCATTGTGCTCTCGTCGCTGATCAACGTGTTTGTGGAAGGGGCAGAGCTGGACACGGTGCGCATCCTGCGCCTGTTGCGCACGCTGCGTCCTCTGCGCATCATTTCACGCGCGCCCGAGATGCGTGTGGTGGTCAACTGCATCATTCGCAGTGTGCCTGCCATCGTGAATCTGCTGTTTCTGTGCGCCCTGTTCTGGCTGATCTTTGGCATCCTCGGCGTGCAGTTGTGGAAGGGCCAGTTGTATCGTTGCAACGATCCGAGCGTGCGCAATCGCAGCCAGTGCATCGGCGAGTTTGTGGAGCCCGAGAGCAGACGCAGCATTGACCGTGTGTGGTCCAACGAGCAGTTCAACTTTGACAACATCCTGAACGCCATGCTGATGATGTTTATCGCCTCGACCCTGGAGGGTTGGCCGTCCATGATGACCAACACCGTCGACGTAGCCGGTGTGGACCAACAGCCCATTGTGGACAACCACCCGGAAAACGCGCTGTACTTCATTGCCTTTGTGCTGATTGCCTCCTTCTTCATGGTCAACCTGTTTGTTGGTGTGGTCACGGACAATTTCAACAAGCTCAAGGAGGAGTTTGACGGTTTCTCCGTGCTCAACTCGGCGCAACGATCGTGGGTCAAGGCCCAACAGCGCTTGTTGCACACAAAGCCGCGGCGCAAGATCGAGCGGCCCAAGAACCCTGTGCGACGAGCGGTGTTCGCGGTTGTGACGCACGAGCGCTTCGAGATCCTGATTGGTGGGCTGATTTGCTTGAACGTGCTGATCATGAGCGTGCGCTCGTACAACCAGCCCGAGTGGGTCACACAGTTTCTGGACTTGTCCAACCTCGTGTTTACGGTGATTTTTGCGTTGGAAGTGGCCGCCAAGAACTATGCGGTGCGTCCGGCGCGCTACTTTGCTGACAAGTGGAATGTGTTTGACTTTGTGATTGCGGTGGGCTCAATTGTGGGTCTGCTGGTGGAAGCTGGTGTGGCAGCGTCGCTGCTGCGTGTGTTTCGCATCGGGCGCATCTTTCGCTTGATCAAGCGAGCCAAGGGCCTACGCACCATGTTCAACACCCTACTGTACTCGCTGGGCTCCTTGGGTAACGTCGGCTCTCTGCTGTTCCTGCTCTTTTTCATCTACGCCGTGCTGGGCATGAATCTGTTTGGCTTTGTGCGTCTGCAGGACAACCTGAATGAGCGTGCCAACTTCCGCACCTTTATCAGCTCGCTGTTGACGCTGTTTCGCATGTCCACAGGCGAAAACTGGCATCTGATCATGCTGGATGCGATGGTGGAGCCGCCGATGTGCATCCCCGGCGTGGATTGCGGCACCCCGTGGGCGCTGCTGTATTTCTTGTCGTTCATTGTGCTGGTGTCCTTCATCATGCTCAACCTGTTCATTGCAGTCATTTTGGAGAACTTCACCGAGGTGATGAGCAAAGAGGACTCGATGGTGACCGAGGAGCACTTTTCGCACTTTATGGAGGTGTGGAGCCGATTTGACCCGCGTGCGACGCAGTACATCCATGTGACCAAGTTTGAGCGCTTTGTGCTTGAGCTGGGTGTGCCACTGGGCCTGGACGAGGATGCAAGCGCGCCGGAGATCGTTGCGCTGATGCAGTATCTGGACATTCCGGTGTCGATGTCGGGCTACATGTCGTTCAAGCACTGCCTGCACGCACTGACCGAACACAGAATGGGTACGGAGCTGCCTGACGGAGACGTGCGCGCAAGCATCGAGGCGCAACTGCTGAAGGCGTTTCCCATGCAAGGGACCGATCCGGCTGAGCAGTCCGAGCGCTCCGAACGCAAGCGGTCGGGTCTGGGAGCATTTGTGCGTCGTGGACGCAAGGTGCAGGACAGCAGCCGCAGCAACCTGAACCATTCCAGCAGCGGATACAGCTTGGCTGGAAACGCCGAGGCAAAGGCGGACGCAGCAGCGCAGGCTGTGGCCATGGAGTCGTTTTTCAGCATTGCAGACCTGTACGCCACGGACGAGGAGAACAGAGAGGAGTTCTTTGAGACGGCACGCGGGATCTACGAGGAGGACGAGCGCAAAAAGACTGCGTCGAACACTTCACAGCAGGAGAGCAGCGCAGAGGACGGAAACGAGGACAGCACGGCAGGAACGGGTGTGGGAAGCAGCAGCGGAACGACGGCGGTGGGTATGCGCAAAAAGCTGGGCTGGAAAATGGTGCGACACGCAGCAATGATGGCCCAGGCACGAAAGCTGAAGCCACCATCGGTGGAGGATGTGCTTCGCGTGTTTACAAACGTGTGGACGCAGTTTGACATTGGGTCGAGCCAGCTGCTGCACGTGAGTCAGCTGCCTGCTTTCCTAGTGGAGCTGGATCCGCCGCTTGGCGTGACGGTGAGCGCGACCGCAGACGATGTGGACAGGCGCATGCGAGCCATGCGTGGGGTGCCCGTGAGTCTGCACGGGTACATGTCGTTTGGACATGTGTTGCTGTCGTTGGCGCGTCGTGCGTACAGGCCAGAGAACGAATTGTACTGGCTCAAGCTGGGCGAGACACGCCCGCCAAAGACGCTGCTGACATTCCGTCCGCTGAGTGAGATGGACGATGTGTTTGCACACGTGAGTCAGTTTGACTTGCAGCAGCTGATGGATGTGGAGTCGGAGCTGCGTGACGAGTTTTTGGAGCTGGTGGTGACCGATTTTGAGCAGGACGAGGAGGACGAGGAACAAGGCATGGCCAACTGGGCGGCGCAAGGTGAGCAAACACGCCGGGTGTATGTGTCGCAGGTGGATAGGCTGCGCAAGGACGACGCGGCGCCACATCTGATGGATGTGGTCGTGCGCATTGTCCGTTCGCTCGAGACCGGTGGTGCACAGGGGACGGCCATGAGCATTTCGGTGCCGCTGCCGCAGCTGTCTGCGGTGATGGAAGAGACAGGAGAGGATGTGGAGGAACAGGATCGTGCGTGAACACAAATGGATGCCTGGGTTCTCCTTTCATTCGTCGTTCTCGGTTTGGTTGCTTGGAAGAGGCGGGGGCAGAGGAATGCCGTTCTCGTCGAGAAGGACCTCGGCCTTGGGAACGGGGTTTTCCTTGGAAGCAGTAGTGGTGGTGGTGGAGGAGGAGGAGGACGCAGACACAAAGGTCGAGGTGGAGTCGTCGGGAAACTCGGCGTTGTGCGCGTTCCACTTCTCAATGACGGCCTGGACAATGTAGCCCGTGTCTTCCTCCTCGGCTTCGTGAAAAAGGCCAATGGCGGTGTCGTTGAGCTCGATGATGACGTCACGGTCGGTGGAGGTGTCGTGGACAAGATCGAGGGCAAGAATCTCGAGGCCGCCAAAGAGAGCAGCGCATTCGTCTGCAATGAGCTTGTGCCAGGCAGTCACCTCCACCTGCTCGTAGCGGATGTTGCCCCAGTTGCCCTTCCAGTTGTTGTCGCTGATCTTGTTGAAGACGCGGTAGTGAACCTCGGCGCCATCCAGGTTGCTGCTGATGCGCTGCAGACGGACGTCGTGGGAGGAGGAAATGAAGGACTCTGTGGTGAAGTAGTCGTTGTGGAGCACCAGGATGGACTGGAGATCCATGTAGTCGTCGTCGTTGAGAACACGCATCTTTCCGTAGCCCGCGTGCGTGCTGCCGACTTTGATCACCGCTGGGGTGGAGGGCATCTTGAAGGGCATCCCTGTGCCTGCAGCCTCGTTGGGATAAAAGTTCTGCGGGATGAGCGGAAACACCCAGTTGCCGTCGTCATCTTTGCCAAGTTTGCGTTGGATGGCCCGCATGGCCCCGTAGACAACGGGTTTCTCCATGCAAGAATAAATGGACTCGAAGCTGTTGACCGCAGGGATGCCTGCATGGATGAACGCGAGGACGTTGTGCATGAACGACTGCTCGTGGACGGCCCGAGCAAAATTGCGGATCAAAACAAAGTCGGGCTGCACGGTGCGCTGATTCTTCTGGTTCGTGCCATAGATGGGCGAGTCTGCAGGTTGGATGTCGACAAACAGGCCCTCTTGAGTGACGTTGCACTGCATCTCGGCCCACTGCGTCTGGTGGACTTCAATGGAGCTGCCGTCGTCCAGCGTGATGCGCTCAAACAGTTCGTACCAGTTGTGAGACGGGTCGTAGTCGATGATGAGCAGGATTTTGGTCTTTGAGGACATGGTGGTGGTTGTTGCGAGGCCCAATTGGATTGCGCCGGCGACGGCAAACCAAACAACAAGTGGCGTGATGCTGTACCCTGCGTTCGAGTACAAAGAGGTGCACCTGCTGGAACGAGGAGAAAAGCACATGTTGGTGGATGGTAAGCAGGGGCTCGGGAAGGCAAGGGAGGGAGGAAAGCTGGAGAGCACGGGCTTGTTGTCACTGACGCGCTAGGAGAACGCTTCAGCGGGGGACTTTTGGGAGAACGAGTCGACGGCGATGCTTCTGTCGCACATGGACGGAAAGCAGTATGAGGGATTGCCCGAAAGCGTGAAGGAAGGGGCGGATCTCAGCACGGAGATGGCGTTCAACTTTCTGGAGGACGAGAGTGTGCACACACGGTATCGGGACGTGAAGTATGTGACGAACGATCACTTTGACGTGGACGGTGTGGTGGCCCTGGCCGTGCTGTTGGACCCTGAGCGAGCACTGAAACACCGGGAGGTGCTGATCGAGGTTGCGCGGATGGGCGACTTTGGGTACACAAAGGACAGTGTAGCTGCAGGCATCTGCTACGTTCTGGAAGCCGAGTCGGACAGGTTGCGTGCGAAGCACAGTGGCGAGGGCGCACTGCAGGTGACCGGAGAGATGTACCGGGCCATGCTGGAGGGTCCAAACAACGCGGACGGGGAGATGGTTGCGCCGTTGCTGCAGATTGTGGAGGACATGGTGGGCAGCGAGGGACAAGTGAGCAAGGACAGTCCACACCGACAAGAGGTGGAGGCCATGGTGGCTGCAGACGAGATGAGCCAGACAATGCTGGAGTTGACGGCAAAGGTGGAGGAGTTTCCGGCTCTGGATCTGAGTGTGGTCACGGCACCGAATGTGCTGGGCACCCTGTCATTGCGGCAGCTGTTTCTGCGCACAAAGCACTATCGAGTGCTGCTTGTGTGGAAGCGCACGTACGCGTTGTACTACCGGTACGAGTCCGCCGTGCGGATGCAGACGGCGTCGCCTGCACCGCGTGTGGATCTTGGCCCTCTGGCAGAGCAACTGAATGCACTGGAGGAAAAGCAAGGCGCAGAGCCGAACTGGGTGTTTGACGACTCTCGCTCGTGGCGAGCGTACTTGGGGTTGAAATCGACGGCAAAGAACGGCGACCCCACAGACCGGATGTTCAACTACGATGACCTGTGCGAGAGCAGTCTGGAGGCAAGCGTGGTTGTGGACACGGTCAAGTCGTTTCTGCAGGAGCACAATGATGCCAAGGTGTCCTACGACATGACACCGAAGGCACTCGCCAAAAAGCGTGCAGCCGCCCAGAGGCGCAAGGAGGAGGAGCTAGGAGAAGATGACGAGGACGAGGACGAGGATGCAGGAGATGGCAGCGTGGCAGGCAAGACAAAGAAGGGTGAGATGAGTTACTGGACGGTGTTTGGTGGGATGGTGGTGGTGGCGGCAGCGGCAGTGGGAGCGAGCTTCTATGTGCAGCAACAGAACAAGGGGGCAAACACACGCAAATGAAATGTATTGTCTTTGTGCTCTCACGGTCTCGGCGCATGCGTTGAAGAGGGAGTTTGCGCAGGCGTTGGGAAAGGAGACCTTTTTGTGCGCAGGGCAATGCAAAGGAAGCGAAAGCCGGTTGTGCAAGAGTTGCGAGGATGGTGTCAACCACGGATGCTGGCTTGGCTGCTGCGCTGGGGATGGGCATCCCGTTCATGCTGTACTGGCTGTGTTGCGGGTCGGTGTGGTGGTACTCACAGCGATTTCTAGTGACGGAGGAGGATGCGCTGCGGTACGAGACGGACGATATAGACGCGGACTTTAGTGAGTACTCGTACGCGTCGGACTACTCGTACGAGGACGACGAGTTTGACGACGCGGAGACGATCGTGATTTTCCGACCTCCGGAGCGAACGCGGCTGCCGAATGGGCCGCGCAACCTGTTTATTGTGGTGGTGGTGGCAGTGGAGGCGCTGCAACTGGTGTCGTACGCACAGCCGCCAAACCTGCATTTGGGGGAAAAGTGTATGGCCCCGCCGCCGACGTGGACATCGTGGTTTTTCAACGTGGTGTTTTTGGACTGGCACGACAAGGTGACGGACATCCTCTCGTTCTGGGTGCTGTTTTCGATTTCTGTGCTCTACGCTATGATGTTGATTGCACTTTTTGCGGGTGTGATGCTGGACATCGACTGGCTGAACGACTTGAAAGACGCGGCCATTGACCTGCCACGAAGCTCAAAGCTGCGGCTTCTGGGAGAGCTGCTTGTGTTTGAACTGCCGCCTCTGATGTATCTGCCCTTCTGCGACAATATGTTTCAGTGGCTGTCGTGCACATACGAGCCAGGGCATATCTTTTTAGATCGGGATTGCTCGATCACGTGTTGGGAGGGCACACATCTGGTGTACGCGATTTTGGCACTGCTGGCGTTGGTGATCTTTTATCCTACCACGCTTTTGGTGACGGCCGGGACGTTGGTGCGAGAGATCGACGTGAAAAACAGGGCGTCGTTCATGATTCTGTCGATCCAGGTGAAGTACCTGCTTGCAGCGCTTTACACGTTCTTCAGCGGTGAAAAGTGGGTGTGGGTGATCATGTCCATGATCACAGTGTGTTTCTTAGTCCTGTTGGTGGCAAACATACGCTTGATGCCATGCAACGTGTGGACCGTGAATCTGTGGCGCGGGACAACCTACGCCATGTGCCTGTGGGCAGCTGTGTGTTCCATGATCGGGATGGCAATCGGGCCAGGTGACACATCGTCGGCTGTCTCTTTCACGCTGACATTTTTTGGCTTCCTGTTTGCCCTGGGATATGCAGGGTATCGGCACTGGCGCCGTGTTCGCGACGGAGGCGATGAGATGGAAGCCCGTGAGAGCAAGCTGGCGCAGATGAGCGCCGAGCGCAGCGAAAGAAGCCGTCGCCCTGGGCGATCGATGCGCTCGAGCCGTGCTCCACGTGGCGGTGATGGCAAGAAGGGCCAGGGACTGCGAGAGGAACTCCTGTGAGAGCAGAAAGATGACGCCAAGGTGGATGGGAGGGATGAAACGAGATGGAGAGAAAGAGGAGAAGGGGGAGTAGGAGTGGGGAGCGTGGGATGCAAACGCTGCATGGGAAAGATGAGGGTGCGGGAGGGGTGGGAGGTGGGTGTGCGGTTGTGCGCCCAACACAACACAGCAACAAATCATGGTCAAGAAAGGTATGAGGATGTGTAGAGGTGTACAGAGAGAAGGAGAGTGAGGGTGTGCATGGGAGGAGAGATAGGGAAATGTGTGTGGAAGAGGCATGGGCGTGCAGGGACGGTGGCAAGTGGCGGGAGGCCCCGGAGAGGAGATTGGGCCAACGGCGTTTTCGGGCGGCAGGGGTGGGCAGAAGGGTCGGATGAGGACGGAAGGGGATGGAGGAGATGTGGAGGAGACGGGCACAGAGGGGAAGGTGGACGGGAGGTGTATAGCGTGTACAGTGTGGGCTGTGGAGGGGCTCAGAGCGCATGCTGGAAAAAATGCATGCGAGGCGGGCGAGGGTGTTGGCGGCGGCGGAACGGGGGGAGGAGGGTGCGAGAGAAATGGAAGTGGACAGGAGAAGACGGAAGAAGACGGGGAGCATGGGCTGACACACCACACGTTTGGACACACACAGCCATCAGCGCAGCAAACGCCCAGGCGCGCGGCACGAAGAAGAGCCTGCGCAAAATGCACAAGTCGACGACGTTCCACCGTCCCAAGACTCTGCGTCTGCGCCGTACTCCGCGCTACCTGCGCAGCATCGCCAAGGTGGTGCCCAAGTTTGACGAGTACCAGATCATCCAGTACCCGGTGACGACTGAGGACGCTCTGCAGAAGATGGAGGCGACCAACACGCTGACGTTCATTGTGGACCTGCGCTCGAACAAGAACAACATCAAGGAGGCGATGTGGAAGCTGTACGAGGTCAAGTGCGCCAAGGTGAACACCCTGATCCGCCCGGACGGCCGCAAGAAGGCTTTCGTGAAGCTGGCTGGCGACTACGACGCGCTGGAGGTTGCTGGCAACATTGGCGTGCTTTAAATGGCCAAATGTTGTGGGCAGGAATGTACACACTCATTGAAGGGGACCAGTCTGTGTTTGCAAGTTGATTGAGCGAGGGAAGAGGGTGTGTTTTTTGCGGTGGAAGTGGTTGCACACGTTCACTGGCGGTTCTGGCCTGCACGCTGGGCTTCCATCTGCATGCGTTGGAGCTGAGAGGAAGCAAGGAGAAGGGAGCGGGAGGGTGAGCTGTTGCTGCGAGTGGGCAAGCCAGCGACGAGACGGGCGTGGACGTACCTTTTCCTGGCTGCGCTTGGACGAAGCACGCATGGTTTCCATGCGCTCCTCGATGGCCTCGCTAATGGAAGTGGATGGGGTGTCACCGGTGTGTACGGCTGTGTCAGCTTTGTGTGTGGATGGCTGGGTCGCAAGGACAGGGTGCGGCAAAGGACGTACATCTGGCCGTCAATGTGCGACAGGCGCTTATTCACATTGTTGCGTGCCTCGTCCAGATCCTGCGGCACCAACACTGGTCCCACAAGCTTGAAAACCTCGTCTTCATCCTCCAGTCCCGTCAGTTCCTGAGAGAGAGAGTGTGTGTGTGTGTTGCCAAACCCGCCGCCGTGTCAGTGACCACGTGTATGTGTGGCTCCAAGGGCCGGTGTGCGCATAGGCGGTCGCACACCAGCCGTGTGGTATCCGTCCAGCTGACAAAAGGGAGCGGAGCAACCGCGTTGAGGCCTGTTGCCTCTAGCGGTTGGCGGTTGATCAACCCGCGTCCTCCTTCACCCGCTTCACCGACACACGCCATTGCCGTTCACGCATGCACACACACACACACACACACATGTCTATGGGCGCACGTGTGACAGCAAACGCGGTGTGTGGTGGCTGTGTACTGAGCCAACAGTGTCCACTTTGTGAACGGCGGCCGTTTCCCGCCCACCTTCACTCCAGCCTTCAGCCTCCCCCTTCTGCATCTCCGCTTTCTACCACACACACACACACACACCGCGCCTCCAATGCAACGGCACACAATCACTGGCGCATTCACATACATCAAGAACCAGCTGGGTCTCGTTCTTGGACGCAATCAGCGTTTGCAGATTCTGACGCTGCGTCTCGAGATCTGCACGGCGGGTTGGCTGGCTGTGTCAGTGCTGGATGGGATTGAGGGTGCAGAGGAGGGGAGGCGGGACACACGCACCTCGCTCCAACTTCTGGAAGACTTCCACTTCGGCACGGAATGCTTGTTCGCCCATTGTGTTGAGAGTGCTTTGTTGTGCTGGTTGCCTTTGCGATGTCTCATTCGATGTCCATGTCGTCTCCATCTCCCTCCTCATCCTCGCCACCATCCTGTGCTTCTTGATCATTATCTTCAGCAGTCGCATTGCGATCTGCATCGCTCTCCTCGCCGACGTTCTTGCCCCGTCTTTGCCTTTCCTTCCGTGCCTCGTCCAGCAGGCGTCGCTCCGCCTCTTCCTCTTCGCTCTCACGTTGAAAACAAAACACCATGTGGATGGCAGTGTATGTGCCCAGCTCAGACTTGGCGTAGGACACATTCTTGAGCAAATCCCTGTAGAGCGACGCGTTGTCGCCAAAGAACTTGACCATGTCGGTCATATGCACACACCGGAGTCCGTGCTGGCGTGCCATTTTGATGAATGTGGACGACTGCACGAGGTTGCCCCGCAGTTCCTTGTACGACGAGCCACGCACTGAGCGAAGAACTACTTCGCAGCCAAACGCCGTCATCTGAGCTGGCGCAATCACCTGGCACGACGAACCAAACACCCGTCGTGGGTCGTGCTGAGATTTCCGCTTCCCCTTCAGTGAATTGCTCCACACCTCTGCAGCGTCGTAGGTGATGCCGACAAACGTGCCGCCGCGTTTAAGCGACGCTGCGATGTCTGCCAGAAAGATATCTGCCGTCTGCTCGTCCTTCCACACACGGTCAAACCCATGAAAGGCTGTGATGCAGTCCAGCTGCTCCTCATTGCTACGTCCGAGCGTCTCGAGCAGGGGTTGACCAGCATTCAACACAGCCAACGTCGGCTCGGGCTCCATACCGCTGATACGATCGAGAAACGCGGCCAACTCGTCCTTTCGCTCTTCTTTGGTCACACAGAGGGTGAGCGATGAAATCTGCAGGGGTTTGTACACTGTTGCATGACTGATATAGCCAGGGTTCCACAACTCGCACACGTCGGCGCCCTCACGGACCACCTGGTCCAGCAGGGCCCCACGCACAAAGTGGAAGAACACGTCGTCGGGATGAAACAGTCGCTGCTTCTGTTCCAAACTCAAGAGGGCCACAGCCCCTTCGTCTACAGCCGATTTGGACATGGACGGGGTTCTTCTGGTCTTGTTGCCCCATCCGTCGCTTGGGGTGCTATTCTGGTACATAGTGTGGATGACAGGCACCGTAAAGGTGTAGTTGTGGAGTGGACATCGACGAGACATCGCAATGGCAACCAGCACAACAACGCACTCTCCAGCACAATGGGCGAACAAGCATTCCGTGCCGAAGTGGAAGTCTTCCAGAAGTTGGAGCGAGGTGCGTGTGTCCTCCCTCCGCTCCTCTGCACCCTCAATCCCATCCAGCACTGACACAGCCAGCCAACCCGCCGCGCAGATCTCGAGACTCAGCGTCAGAATCTGCAAACGCTGATTGCGTCCAAGAACGAGACCCAGCTGGTTCTTGATGTATGTGAATGCGCCAGTGGTTGTGTGCCGTTGCATTGGAGGCGCGGTGTGTGTGTGTGTGTGTGGTAGAAAGCGGAGATGCAGAAGGGGGAGGCTGAAGGCTGGCGTGAAGGTGGGCGGGAAACGGCCGCCGTTCACAAAGTGGACACTGTTGGCTCAGTAGACGGCCACCACACACCGTGTTTGCTGTCACACGTGCGTCCATAGACATGTGTGTGTTTGTGTGTGTGTGCATGCGTGAACGGCAATGGCGTGTGTCGGTGAAGCGGGTGAAGGAGGACGCGGGTTGATCAACCGCCAACCGCTGGAGGCAACAGGCCTCAACGCGGTTGCTCCGCTCCCCTTTGTCAGCTGGACGGATACCACACGGCTGTTGTGCGACCGCCTATGCGCACACCGGCCCTTGGAGCCACACATACACGTGGTCACTGACACGGCGGCGGGTTTGGCAACACACACACTCTCTCTCAGGAACTGACGGGACTGGAGGATGAAGACGAGGTTTTCAAGCTTGTGGGACCAGTGTTGGTGCCGCAGGATCTGGACGAGGCACGCAACAATGTGAATAAGCGCCTGTCGCACATTGACGGCCAGATGTACGTCCTTTGCCGCACCCTGTCCTTGCGACCCAGCCATCCACACACAAAGCTGACACAGCCGTACACACCGGTGACACCCCATCCACTTCCATTAGCGAGGCCATCGAGGAGCGCATGGAAACCATGCGTGCTTCGTCCAAGCGCAGCCAGGAAAAGGTACGTCCACGCCCGTCTCGTCGCTGGCTTGCCCACTCGCAGCAACAGCTCACCCTCCCGCTCCCTTCTCCTTGCTTCCTCTCAGCTCCAACGCATGCAGATGGAAGCCCAGCGTGCAGGCCAGAACCGCCAGTGAACGTGTGCAACCAATTCCACCGCGAAGAAACACACCCTCTTCCCTCGCTCAATCAACTTGCAAACACAGACTGGTCCCCTTCAATGAGTGTGTACATTCCTGCCCACAACATTTGGCCATTTAAAGCACGCCAATGTTGCCAGCAACCTCCAGCGCGTCGTAGTCGCCAGCCAGCTTCACGAATGCCTTCTTGCGGCCGTCCGGGCGGATCAGGGTGTTCACCTTGGCGCACTTGACCTCGTACAGCTTCCACATCGCCTCCTTGATGTTGTTCTTGTTCGAGCGCAGGTCCACAATGAACGTCAGCGTGTTGGTCGCCTCCATCTTCTGCAGAGCGTCCTCAGTCGTCACCGGGTACTGGATGATCTGGTACTCGTCAAACTTGGGCACCACCTTGGCGATGCTGCGCAGGTAGCGCGGAGTACGGCGCAGACGCAGAGTCTTGGGACGGTGGAACGTCGTCGACTTGTGCATTTTGCGCAGGCTCTTCTTCGTGCCGCGCGCCTGGGCGTTTGCTGCGCTGATGGCTGTGTGTGTCCAAACGTGTGGTGTGTCAGCCCATGCTCCCCTTCTTCTTCCGTCTTCTCCTGTCCACTTCCATTTCTCTCGCTCCCTCCTCCCCCCGTTCCGCCGCCGCCAACACCCTCGCCCGCCTCGCATGCATTTTTTCCAGCATGCGCTCTGAGCCCCTCCACAGCCCACACTGTACACGCTATACACCTCCCGTCCACCTTCCCCTCTGTGCCCGTCTCCTCCACATCTCCTCCATCCCCTTCCGTCCACATCCGACCCTTCTGCCCACCCCTGCCGCCCGAAAACGCCGTTGGCCCAATCTCCTCTCCGGGGCCTCCCGCCACTTGCCACCGTCCCTGCACGCCCATGCCTCTTCCACACACATTTCCCTATCTCTCCTCCCATGCACACCCTCACTCTCCTTCTCTCTGTACACCTCTACACATCCTCATACCTTTCTTGACCATGATTTGTTGCTGTGTTGTGTTGGGCGCACAACCGCACACCCACCTCCCACCCCTCCCGCACCCTCATCTTTCACATGCATCGTTTGCATCCCACTTTCCCCACTCCCACTCCCCATTCTCCTCTTTGTCTCCATCTCGTTTCATCCCTCCCATCCACCATTGCCGTGTGCAGATTGGCCCACTCTTTTCCACTCTTCTTCCATGCAAGCCACTGCACACCATGTCGTGCTCTTCTCAGCAGACGCCATTCTGGTTCCTTTCCTCGCTGTGTGTCCGTTCGGAGCTGTGCGAATGTCGCCCCGTGCGAAGAATCGCAACTGCCCTGCATTTTCGCCCCGGTCGCAAGTGCGCAGCGTTTCTCCTCGTCCGATGTTTTTCCGATGGCCCCTTGTCCCGAGACGGCGTTGACCAACTTCATAGGATCATTTCTGAAGTAACAACACTTTCAGCTTTGTCAATCATAGCTGACGAACAAACTTTTCGATGACGATGAACCATGGTCCGGTTGCCGGAGCGGGACGAAAAAACCTCGGTAGTTGGCTCCATTTCTTTGCAAAAAGCTCAACGCGCCCTCATAAGGCGTGTCTGGGAGGATGCCGAAATATGCCGCAGGTTGTGGATGATCGTGTGCGCCATGCTCGCTTACACAAGCTGGTCGCACAGGCAATCGTGACGTCGCTGAATCGAACTCTCTTCTTTCTTTTTCTTTTTTGGTTTGCCTGCATTCCCTTTCATTCAACACACACGCATGACAATCACACACTCTCCATCCTTCGCTTCTCCTTGCCCTTGTTGCGTGAGCTCGAGCTGGCCTCGTAAAAGCTGTCCAGGACGTCATACGCGTGCACCTCCTGGCTGCCCACTTCACCAGCAAAGCCCTGGCTGCCCACACTGTCGGACAGACGGAAGCTGCGCGCGGACGCCTCCACCTGGAAGTTGTCCACAATCGGCGCAAACACGCTTGCTGTCAGGTCGATCGACTCCAGCCGCTGCTGCTGCTGCTCAATGTACACCTGCTGGTGCTCCCGCAGCGTCTTCAACAGCTGCACCTGGCCCAGCTTCTCGCTCGGCTTCCACCGCGGGTGGTTGGCCTTGAAATTCAGGAAACTCTTTTCGATCTTGCCGTGCCTGCTCTTCAGGTGGCCGTGCTCTCCCTCGGGCCCACCCCAGCGCTCGTCACCAAAGCTTTTAAAGTTGAAGGTGGCATACTCGCAGATGGGTTCCTGCCCACGTCGCGAGTACGACACCGCCTGGATGCACTCCACCATCGCCTGCGCGTGGTTCGGCAGCACAAACAGCAGCAGCACAGGCGTGTAGATCACGCTCATCAGCTCGTGCACGAAGCCCACAATCTTGAAGCGGAACATGTTTGTAAACTCGTCGCGTGTTGTGTACAGGTGGGCCTTGTGGCGCCAGCGGTCCGGAATGTAGCGCACTGTGCGTGACACCTGCCGCATGAGGTTGTTCGGGTCGTACACCCTGTTTTCCTCTGGGATGTACGAACGCGACACAGCAAACACCGTGCCCAACACACCGATCCACCACACCGTTGCCTTGCCGCCAATCTCCATGCGCAACAGCAGGTGTTCGTCCATGATGGACAGGCACAGCAGCACCGCCGCAAACGCTCCGCTCACAAACGACACAAAGCGCGCACACGTCGTCAACATGCTCACCGGGAAGTACACCAGGTACCGTTCTGCAGGCTCGTACGATTGCTGCATGCGCCGCTCAAACACGTGCGGCAGCTCGTTGTACTCGCGGAAGCGCCACTTGGTAAACAGGGTCCACTCGCGCATGCCCAGCTTCTTCGGGTTCTTGTAAAACTCCTGCGTGTAGCGGAAGAAAAAGTAGACAACGAGGAACAGGAGCACAAAGGGTGCCAGCAGCATGTTGATGATGCCCCACAGGCGGAACGATCGCTGCAGCGACTCCACCATCTCTGCGCGCCGCCCCACCGCAAGCAGGTCCTCCATCGGCGCATTGTTGGCGAAAAAGTTGTTCAGCAGACACGTTTGCAGGTTCCAGTTCAGACCCTGCGTCAGCAGCGTGTCGTTGTTCAGGAACGGCAGCAGCGACGTCTCCAACTGCACGACCCCCTGGTTGAACAGAGCAATCATGTAGTTGTCCTTGCGCATGATGTAGTTGGCAATGGCTGTAGAGTGTGCGTGTGTGAGTGTGTGTGTGTGTGTGTGCCCCTCTGTGGCTTTGTTTCTCAGCCACCCGCACTCCCATCTCGTCGCACTGTGCGGACAAAACTCACCCAGCTCGTCGATCTGGAACCGAATCACAGAGTTGTTGTTGTGAAACTCGATGATGTGATCCACAACCTCGGACCACTTCATGGTTTGGAGCATTTTCTGTGGCGTGCACGGTGGCAAAACCGAGTGTCAGTGAAAATGGCCAACTTCCGGAAAAATCCCGCTTCCCGGCCCTGCTTTGCCAGCGTGCAGCTCCTACGGGCCACCCACCCTCGCTCTGTGTCCCTTACCTCTTCGATCTTCAGGTCGTCGTTAAAGTACGTGTACAGTTCGCCGTAGCTGCGCACGTCGCGCAGAAAGGTGACCAGCTGCGCAAGCCACCAGACGATGAACACCACGAGAAAGACGACCACGACGGGGTGCACGTCGGCCACCTCGTTCTGGTGCATGGCCTTGGCCAAGTCGTACGTCTTGAACAGTACGGGGTAGTCCACAAAGCCAATGAGAAACGTCGTGAAGCCAATAATGAACGCCAAGTTGCTGTGTAGCGGGAAACGGCAGAAAAAACAAACGCCAAACGGCGTCAGCGGAATTGCTCCATCTTCCCGGCCCTCTCTTCCAACGCTCCGCGCTTCTCAAGGCTGCGCATGCCCACCAACGCATCTTTTGCACACTCTCTCCGACACAGACCGCCCACATCCATGCACACGCTCGCATGCACCCTGTGCCCCGCACTCGGGGGCTAAAACGTACACAATGTGCAGGCAACCAGCCAGCACGGCGTTGTAATAACCGTTCTTTTGGTAATAGTCGTACACTCGGGTGAAAAACAGGTCCAGGTTCTGGAACATGGACGCAGACGCATGGAGGCGCGAGCTCACGCGTCCACCCAAGTTGCCAATGTGCGGATTCTCGTTGCCCGAACTTGCCGTGTTTGCCTTCAGCCCACGGTACGGCTCCATGTCCTCTGACGAGTCGTCCGAGTCATTGAGAGGCTGCGTCTCGCTGTAGTCGGGCACTTGCATGACAGGGCAGGAGCAAAAAGTTTTGCCCACGGCAGCGCGTGGGGCGCCACCACCTCATTTCTTTTCTCAGCATGTCGCGTGACGAAAGCCTGAACAAGAAGCTGAACAGCTCGCTGGACGACGTGATTGCCACCGATGGCGACACGCGCACCAGCACGCGCAAGTACGGCCGCTCCCAGGGCGGAAGCGGCGGTGGCAAGGCCAAGCGCAGCTTCAACAACAACCGCGGCGGTGGCAACGACAGCCGTCCCTACAACGTACGCTTTGCCATGCACAGGCGCCCATTGGATGTGCGCCACGTCCATCCAGCTCTGCTGCCCCTTTTGCAGACGGCAGCGCCGTCGCCTCGGGCTCCCACGGAGGCTGATCTGACACAGCGCGCGCGTCCCAATGCGCTCTGACCCTCTCTCCCGCCCACAGAGCCGTCGCAACAACAGCAACTGGAGCGACGATGAGGAAAACAATGACACGGTTGGCTACGTCAACGGTGTCCTGGTCAGCAACCGCATCTACGTCGGCAACCTGCCGTACCGCGCCTCGTGGTGCGTTGAGCGCTGTGATCTCAACCTCAGCCTGGGCGCGTTTTTGGCGCCACACTCACACGCCGTCTGCAACCCCCCTCCCACACACACACACGCACACATGCACACACAGGCAGGATCTCAAGGATCACATGCGCCAGGCTGGCGAGGTTGCCTTTGTCAAACCGCTCACACGCCGTGATGGCCTGAGCTCGGGAGCAGCGTGCGTTGAATGGAGGAGAGGAGGAGTGGTGGTGGGTGGATTGGGACGGAGGACATGATGGCACACACCCCTTGGTCCTCCACTGGAAAGGGGGGAAGCGGACACGTTGAACCTTTGACAGTGTGTGTGTGTCGCGGTGGTCATGGCCGTGGGTGGTGGAGGCTGTGGATGGATGGGGGTGGAAGTGCTGACCAGGAGCCTTTTTTGGGGGGGTGGGGTTGTTACACACACACACGGCACACGACACATGCACATGCACATGCACCAACCACAGTATTGTCGAGTACACCAACTTTGAGGACGCGTACGAGGCCATCGAGTCGCTGCATGACAGCGAGCTGCAGGGCCGTCCCATCCAGGTGCGCCAGGATTGGGAGGACAAAAACTACGTGCGTGCAGGTGGCTCGGGCGGAAACAGCAAGAGCAGCAACAGCGGAAACTACAACAGCAAGAGCAGCAACAGCAACAGCAACAGCAACTACAACAGCAACAGGGGTGGCAACAACAACTACAACAACAACAACAACAACAACAACCGCGTTCCCTCGGGCCCGCGCAGCAGCAGCAACTCGCGCAGCAACGACGGCGGCTCTTACTCTCATGGTGAGGTGTCTCTCTACGTGGGCAACCTGCCCTGGGAGGCTGACTGGAAGGATCTCAAGGATCTCTTCAACGCAGTGGTCAAGGTGCTCCACGCTGACGTCATGTACCGTGACGATGGCAAGAGCAAGGGCTGGGGCATTGTCAAGGTGGCCTCCCGCAGCGACGCCGACGAGGCCATCCGCGTCCTGGACAACAAGGACTACGGTGGACGCAACCTGGAAGTTCGCTACGACAACAAGTGAGCACGAAAGTAGTGCATGCTCATCCTCCTCTCAGTTCTCATGCATTGCTCTGTCGTTGACACACATACACATAGTACTCGACCGGTTCGGGCTCCTCGCCCACCGTCTCCAGGACGATCTTGCGTGTGCTCACCTGCCAGCCAAACGCCTTCTTCTCCAGGTGCTCCAAACGCGTGTCTGGTGTCCCGAAACTCACAGAAATAAAGACCCCCGATTCGGTGAGTACGCGTGACACTTCGCTCAGCAGTGTCTCCACCTTTTTGAACGACCCATCGCCTGTGAGCACGCTGTCCACCGTGGCCTTTTCCAGGACTACGTCAAACGAGTGGTCGCCCAGCTCGGGCATCTCGAATGCGTCCATCACGTGAACTGTGCGTGTATGCGTATGTGTGTATGTGTGTGTGTGTGTGTGTGTGGTTCGTCCAATACGCCCCCCGCGTCCAAACGCACAGTGTCAGAGCAAAGCCTCGTTCCCTCCAACTCGGGTCGCCCAGCCTTCGGCTTCTCTTCCACGTACACTCGACCCCCTGCAGCTCGGAGCTCGCCTTTTTCTGCAACTCAATGGCTACTTTGCTTTGGTCGATGGCAGTCACAATCTTGAATCCGTCCTTGTACAAGTCGCTGACCAGGTCGCTCGTTCCGCAACCCACGTACAGAATCGCTGGTGACTCAAAGTTCTCCAGCTGCGGCCTCAGCTCCTCCTTCAGGCCGTCGTGGTAGCTCATGTACCATTCAAACGGCTCCCTGTCGTTGCGGTATCGCCTGTCCCAGAACTTGGGTCCTGCCGCGTAGCTCATCGACGAGAATCCTTGCCGGCGCCGCCGCAAGCGCACACAACCCGTCTCCCCTTGCTGCGTTGCAATGTCGCTCCGAGGCCAGAAAGTGCAGTATGATCCGCTCGGCAATCCAGACCCGGAATGGGTCGCGGAACAGGAGCGCGAACGCCTGCGCAAGGTGCAAGAGGAGGCTGAGCAGGCGCGGGCCGAGCTCGAAGCCGAGTTTGAGGCCAGCTCTGAACCCGAGCCCGAGCCAGAGCCAGTCGCTGATGAAACAAGCACAGAAGCCAGCAATGCAGAGGACAAAGGCGACGATGATGACGATGATGACGACGACATCTTTGGCGGGGTCCAATCCGAGGACGAAGACGCCCTGGAGGCACAACTGTCGGGAGAAGACGACGCTGCGGCCGAGGATGATGATGCGCACAAGGGTCCCGTAGTCAAGAAGCAGTCTCTGTTTGACAATTTGGACAATGGCGACGACGAGGCTGAGGATGAGGACGATTTTCTGGACGCCCTTGACGCCGACTCCAAGCTGCTCAAGGTGGCGAGCAAGGACAAGCGAGTCAGGGACACCGAAAAGGACCTCTTTGGCAAGACGTCCCGCAAGAAGGTGTCTCGGCCCATGCGCATCAAGAAGGACAGCATTCTGCTGGAGGAGGATGACATCAGCAGTGCAGAGGAGCTTGTCCAGTCGCAGGAGGCCAGTGCAAACCAGTCCACACGCAAAACACAGATCAAAAAGTCTTCCCTCTTTGACGACGTCGACGACGATGAAGACTCCCTTTTCGGCGGCTCCTCTGCCACAGCCGTCGATGATGACCTCTTTGCCTCTGTCTCCACAAAATCCAGCGACGACTCGGGTCTCGGCGACCTCGCCAATCTCGGTGCCCTCATCAGCAAGAAGAAGGCCGCCAAGGCTTCCAAGGGTTCCTTCCTGGACGACCTGGACGACTGACCACAACCAACAACAGTTGGTTGACACTGTGCATCCCACACTCCCAACCCAACCCTGGAATCCCACTCGAGCTGAGCCAATTCGACAATTCAAACCTTTCTTCTCTTCTTCAACATCCACTTCTCCCACACCCACCCACTCACCCACCCATTTCCGTGTGCCTCTTCTGATCTCTGTGTGATCTGGGAGCGGCTCGGGAAAGCCGATCAGCCGATCAGTCGCCGCGCTTCTGGCGCTCCTCGTTGAGGGCGCTGAGGGTGAGCCAGCCAAGGAAGTAGGTGGGCACAGAGATGACACCGAGGATCGTCAGGCACTGGAACATGTTGAGCATGAGCCAGTAGGTGGCGTACAGCACCATGATGGCAGCAATGGATGCCACAAAGCCCAAGGCGTACATGCCCTTGACACCCTTGGGCATGCCATTGATGTTGGCACCGACCTGTCCCAGTCGCACAAACAGCAGCAGCAGCGGCGACAGGACCAGAGCCGTAAAGGCAAACGACACCATTTCGGGCGGGCGCGAGTCGGGCGTGCGATACACGTGCTCAATCACCGGTCGGGGCTCGTAGATGGTCTCTTCGTCGACGGCGTCGTCCAGGACAGGGTCGGCAACGTTGATGGCCACCTTGGCCACGGGCCAAGTGATGGCGTTCTTCACAAACATGTCGCCCACGAGCACAGACACGGTGTATGTGCCGGTGGTGAACGCCTCGCTCTCCTCCTTGATCGACACGGAGCGCTTGAACTTCCTGCCCTGCACGCGTGCGTGGAACAGCACCTCCTTGCCCGTCTTGTCGTTAGTGAAACGCACAAAGGTCTGATGCAGCGAATCCATCATCTTGTTGGTCTGCGTGTTGCGCACGCGGAAGTTGAAGTGCAGAAACTGCGACTCGTCCACCTGCACCTCGTCGCCCACCATACCCGGGTGCGACGCAGTGTACACGCGTCGGTTGGCTCCCTCCAGCTCGTTGGCCGAGTCGGATGCAATCATTTCGAAGCTGTGCATGGCTGCAGATGTCACCACCTTGACGATGCGCTGCGTGCTCTCCACCTCCTCGTATCGTGCGTCGTCGCCAGCCGGCTCGATGCGCAGGTCGATCGTGTAGTATCCCGGCGCAGGCTTGGCTCCAATAAAGTTCAGTGCCGCGTCGCCGTTGGCGTCAGCGGACAGCTTCTGGTTGCCCATCAGCTGCGCGTCCTCCTTCTCCGACGCAAACGCCTTGTTCAGAGACACCGAGGCGCCCGAGACGGCCTTGCCCATCACGTCTGTCACGCGCACCTTGATCAGGCCCGCATCGCCCTTGCTGCCTGCCGTCAGCACGCTCCCCTGCGTCACCACGGCCACGAGCGGCACGTGCAGATGGTTGGTCGCGCACGCGTTCAGGCCCTCCAGCACGTAGTGAGCGTTCTCCAGCGTACCCACGTTCTTGTTCTCCACCAGGTACTCTGCAAACTTGGCCATTTGCTCCTGTGGCGCAGTCAGTGTGTGTGTGTGTGTGTGTGTGTGAGCCTCCGTGGGCAACAACCCTCCTCCCCTCTCCCTCCTCTCCCCCTTCCCCCGCAAACCGCCACCATAGCTTACCCCGCTGATCTGAAGAGGAGTGCCCAGTGCCTTGCTCAGGCGCACAATGCCGGACACAATCATGGATGTGGCCTTGAGCGAGTTGGCGTTATCGGAAAAGGACAACAGATCCTCTCCCTCTGCCGTCTCCAGGAAGCTCTCGATCTTGTCGCCCACACCGACAATCTGCTCGTTGTCGGCCTCATCCAGTTGCACCGAGTCGGCCAGGCTGTGGGTGTGTGCGTGTGCGTGAGGCCCGCGCGCAGAGGTGTGTCAGTTGGCCGTGTCGCACGTCGTCCACTTTTCGCGGCGGTCTGCTCGTCCACACAGGGACATGATCATGTGCAAACTCGCATAAGGGCCTACTTGACACGTGGTTGTGCCTGCATGCGGCGTCGCTTGCGCCACACGCGTGGCCATGGCGCCTGCAGGCGCAGGAGAGGGGAAAAGCGGCAATTACGACTCACGTTGCCTTGAGGGCAGCCAGGGCGTTCAGCGCATAGGCGGCGTTCATGGGGGCTGCATCCTCGCTGTCCTCGGAGCTGCGGAAGGTGCCGTCCTCATCGTTGTACAGAGCCATGATCTGTGTGTGGAGTGCGTCGATGCGGGGCGGGAAAAAACAAGGTCGAGGGGTTTGTGTGGTGTGAGCGCCAGCCACGTGTCGCCTCGTCGCGCATGCGGGCGCCGGCCTGCGAGCCCGTGCACACTCACCTTGCCCGTAAGGGCGTTGGCCGAAGAGACGTCAAAGGCGCCCAGCTTGGAGGAGGGCACCAGGGTGCTGAGGATCTCCACTGCGTAGTACATGTCCTGCACCTGCGTGGCATCGTTCACCGCGCCCTCCAGCAGCGTCACCTGCGACGCCGTCAGCTCGCGCACACAGCCCAGGGCACTCGACGCTGCCACCAGATGGTAGAGCTCACCCACGCTGGCCGCCTTGGCCGCATGGATGTAGTCGCACGCCTTGCTTGCGCCGTCCACGTCCTTGCCCAGAAGCTGAAGGACACGCACCGCGTGATGCGTCGCCTCCACAGACCCGTCGTAGCTCCCATCCGATCGGCTCGCCTCCTCCACCAGCGCCATCAGAGGCGCCGCGTCGTCATCCCCAAACGCACTCGTGGTCTGGGCCAACACACTCAAGCCGTTGAGCAGCAGGCATGCCACAAACACACCAGCCAGGTTCTTTGTCAGCGGCATCGTCTCTTCCGTTTCTCTGGCTGCCTCGGCGCCCCTTCACACAACGTAGTCCCAAACAGGTTACAACCCCGGTGTGTCTGTGTGTGTGTGTCCCTGTGTGTGTTGTGCAGTGTTTGTGTCCACGAACCCAACCCTTCGATCAATCCAAGTTCCCGCTGCACACACGACCAACAAGCAGAAAGATATGGATCGCAACCCGTTTTCCTCGTTTGCCTTTGACATGCCGTCCAACACGCAGTCGGACGGCGAGCAAGGCTCCAATGGCGGCCATGGCAACTATGGCACGCGCACGGTGCAAACCAACATGGCCCCACCCGGCTTTGGGCCGCCGCCCGGCATGGGTTCGGGTGACAGCCACTCGTCCACGCAGGCAAGTCATGGACGGGCGCCGGGTGACCAGCCCATCGGCAGTTATGGTAGTTCCAACTCGTACTGGGGCACTGGTGCGTCTTCAGACACGTCTCAGGGCACGGTACGGGGCTCGACAACCAACTCGCATTCGAACCAAGGCCAAGGCATGTTCCTGGCCGGCTCATTCTTTGGGGACGGCATCGACGACCCCTTGGAACCGTTGGAACCGTCGTACGACTCTTCCATGTACGCAGGAGGCACAGAAGCGTACGGCACCACCTCTGGATCCCTGTCTGCGTCTCCGCACGCCTCGGAAGAGCATTGTGCGTTTGCGGCCCGGAACCCGGTTTTCCCCTCCCTGCCATGGACACCCTCACCTCAGATTATGCTTACACGTTGCCCCGCACACACATGTGGTGTCCTCACACTGCCCACCACAGCCCTCTTTGGCGGCACCTCGTCGTTTGGCAGCCTGTGGGGCGAGTCTGTGCAGGAGCAGGGCGGAAATGACCGCAGCACCAGCGAGTACGGCCTGTGGAACAACGCGTCCAACTGGACGGCCGATCTACTCACCGAGTCGACCAGCTCGTCGGCAGGTCAAACCCAACAGTCGGCACAGCTTCGCGCAGGCGCAGGCACGGGCGCAGGCACGGGCGGGCTCTGGTCTGCTGGCAACAGCTCAGGGGACGACATGTGGAGCACAGACGACAGCAACATCGACTTTGCCTTTGCAGCCATGGGATCTATCGGAGGAGGCACGAACGGCGGAGGAGGAGGAGACACCGCTGGCTCTGGATCTGCCTGGGACAACTCGCTTTCATCGCCACACAGCCCAGCAGGTTCGGGATCTCTCTTTGGCAACACCTTGGCAGGGTCGGGAGCAGACAGCATGTTTGACGAGTACGTGAGCAAGCGTACGCCGCTGTTTGAATCGCACAGCTACGGAGGGACAGGCTCGGCGTCAACAGACGCAGCTGCAGCTTCGGGGGAGTATGCAGATGATTATGGACAGTATGGGCTTGGCATGGGTGGCATGTCCTCGGGCGGTGGCGGTGGCAGCGGTGGCAGTGGTGAAACGGCGTTTCAGCAATTGCAACAACAGCAGCACGATTACTACGATCAGCAATACGGCGGACAGCTGGGCCAATCCACACAAAGCAACCTTCGCCAGTCGCATTCGGACGACGCGTCGCAGTACCAGTCTCAATCGACCACACGAGGAAATACCACGTCCAGCACAGGCTCGACGAGGCACACCAACTACCTCAGCGCAGCGAGCTCGCCATCGCCTACGCAGCAACAGCAACAACAACAGCAGCAGCAGCAGCAGCAGCAGCAGCGAGCACAATTGTCCACAACCAAGTCGCCTACTCCGATGAAGACACGAAGGCCACAGCCGAACAATGTGCAGGAGATGCCCACGTTGCGGGATTTTCTGACGGAAATCCAGCTGATCAAGCTGCACGATAAGTTTGTGGCCCACGGCCTGAATTCCACGCAGGCACTGATTGACAACGACCTCGAAGAGGTGATGAAGCGTGACATGAAGTTGCCAGCAGGCATTCGCGCACACATCCGCAAGCACGTACGTGACACACGCATCCGTGTTTACAGCACCACGAGTGAGCACAAGACCAGCGAGCACACGTCGCCCGTGCACGAGCAGAGTGGCAGCGGCCAGGGCACGCTGGGGGCACACGGAGAAAAGGTACGACGAACGCTGGATGCTCGGCTTCGACAGGAGAAACAAGAACGTGAGGAAGCAGCTGCATTGATTGCAGCACGCGCACAACAAGAAGAGGAGGAGCGACGTGCATTGATTGCAGAGGAGGCCGAGCGCAAGGCGGAGCTGGAGAGGCAGGCACGCATCGAGGCCGAAAGGCTGGAGCAAGAGCGGCTGCGCACAGAGGAGAAGGAACGAGAACAGCGCAGGCGCATGATGGAAGAACAAGAGAGGCTGCAACAGGAGAAGAGGGCTGAAGAGGAACGCAAGCAGATGGAGGCGCGCAAGGCCGCCATGCCCGACGCCTCGCGTATCCTCATGGACGCCGTCACCGCAGGCATGGAGGATATGATGGGGGATGACACAGGTGGCGATGACGACGAGCAGGAGGAGGAAGACAACCCGCTGCTGAGGCGATTCCGTGAACAGCAGGCACAAAAGGAGAAGGAGGCGTCAAAGAAGTCGAACAACAACAAGAAGAAGAAGAAAAAGAACAAGAAGGACAAGAAGAAGAAGCAACAGGAGAAGCAAGACAAGCAGGAGAAGCAGGAGAAGCAGACGCCGTCCAAGAACAGCAACGCAGGAACGGCAACAACAAGTGGCGCAAAGAAAGGCGGCGAGGCAGATGCCGGTGCTACAAGCGCAAGAGCAAGCAAGAAGGGCACTGAGGAGCAAGGCAAGGGTGGGAGCGCAAGTGGCAGCGCAGGTGGAGGTGGAGCAGCCAGTGAGCGGGGAGAGAATGAGACGCGCGATCAGACAGCCGTTCCAATCCCGCTCGCGAGTGTGCACGGGGAGGCGGACCAACTGACAAGTGAAGTGTGGAGCAGCAAGCTGCGGATGTCATTGGGCAACAGTGCACTGCACGCACGCATGGTTGTGGACCCACGCGTCAAAGCACTTACGCGAGAGGTGCGCAAGCGAGGCCACATCCGCACAGACGCACGCACTGTGTTCAATGCAAACGGTCTGCTGCAGCCCATGCCACCTGCAGAAGTGCCCGCGTACGTGACGTTTACGCACAGGCGAGAAATGGCACGTGTGGCCAAGAACGCACGGCCGAGCGATGTGCTGCGCATCTTGAAACTGGACAACATCAAACTGAACGACGGACTGGCGGACAAGGTGGTGCGGGAGGCAAGCGCACAAGCTCCGGTGGAGCTGAGCAAGGAGTATCGGGACATGATGCAGAGCAGCAACGGCATTTCTCTGCGCTGCAGTGCCCTGGAGGTGTTTCACCTGCTGCGACTAGAAGAGGTGCTGCATCCGTCGCAGGATCGCACTGCTCGATTCCATGCAGCGGATCTGACCTTCCGCGACAACCTTGTCGACGAGCGAGCGGCGTGGGTCAAGATGTACGGGGTGCAACGTGCCATGCTGCAGAGCAGTGAGGCCATGGAGGCACTGCAATGGCCCAACGCAGATGACATCCTGCGGGAAATCGAAGTGCAGCGTCTGAGCCGCAGCACAATCTTGCCTCGCAGTCACCCGCTGGCCCACCGTGTGGTGTTGCACCGTTTGCTGATCGGAGAAGTGTGGCAAATGCGTCCGCGATCGACAGGAAGCAAACCCACAAGGCAGCTTATGGGCCACCTGTGGCTGGACATGGACCCCACGGATGCAGGGCAACGAGGCCAAATCATCACCACCCGCATGGGCAGGGGCATTTTCACAGTGCACCGCAGCCTCGTCGAGCTGTTTGTGGACATGTTTAGCAACGCGGGCCCACCTGCACCACCTCCCGGCGCCAACCCGTTTGTGGATGGCTACGACGCGAAAGAGAAAACCGTCACGCCGGAAGAGTTTGCCGCGGCTGTGTGCCAGGAGGTGGACGATGCGGTGCAGGCCAAGATCAAGGAAGGCAGGCTGACGCAAGAAGGCACTTGGCATCCGCTCACCGAGTCGCTGCAGCAGCTGGTGGCAACGGTTGCCGGAGGGGCAAATTCAGGCGGAGGTGCAAACCAAGGCGGCAACATGAGCCGAGCGAAACTGGACGAGTTGTTGGCCAGCAGCGCACGTGTGCATGGAAACAAGCAGAAGGACGTGGAGAAGGAGAGCAGCGAGGCAGGCAGCAGTAGCAGCAGCAGTGGGGTCGCGGCAGGAAAGGGCAAAACAGGCAAAGGGCACGCACAGCGTGGGGCGGATGAGAATGGACGCAGCAAGGATATGGACGGAGACGAAGAGTACGACGACGACGATGAGGAGGAGGGTGGAAAGGGCAAGGCGAAGCAACAACGCATGCACAGGGTGCAGCGACAACGCAGCGGAGCAAGTGGCCCTGCAGCAGAGCATGCAACGAACAACGCAGACGAAGTGGTAGTGCATACAAGGCGTCACAGCGGCCTGGACGTGGACCGTGAGGCGTTGGCTGCCCTGGATGAGGCCATCGATTACGACCGGGAGGCGAGAAGGGCGGTGTGGCGAATGGTGGAGGTGCAGCATGGCAAGTATGCAGATCTGGAAGACGGAGCACAGCCACTGGTGCGTCGCGAGGCCATGAACATGGATGTGCTGCTGATGGAACACATGCCTGCGAATTTGGCTCTGCGGTACGGCAACGTGCTTGCGTACAACCCGAACGAACTGGGGTCGGAAACCCTGGCACAGTGTGCACACCGCACGGCAGAAGAGGACGAGTGGGTGGCCAACGAACGAGGCAGCATGCACTTGACAGACGACGAGTCGTTGCTTGCGGATCTGCAGCTGCAAGCAGACCGCTCGGTGGGCGTCCTGCCTGTCGCCTGGCGAGCGGCGTCGGATCAGCACACGGGCGTGCAAGCGGCAGCTGCAGAACAGCAGCAACAGGCCCCGGAACTGGTGCCCAAGAAGTACGCCAACGTGCACGATGCGCTCGAGGGCCACGCGCGATTCCAAACCACAAAGACGAATTTGAGTGGTGGCACAGACCTCCACGGCAACCTGCCGACAAGCAACCCATTCAGAGGGGCTGGCAAATCCTATTTCCACCGTGTGCACACGTCCAGGACTGAGGATGTGGTGATCAAGAGCGAACCCACAAAGGAGTTTTTGGTCAAAAAGACTGCGCTGCGAGGATGATCGAATGAACAACAAGTTACATGTGCTTTGCAGACCATCGCTTCTGGTACACGAGGCCATTGCCACCCGTGTTTGCTTTGAAAACACTCTGTTTTGCGCTGGCCATGCGGATGCGAGCTTGCTTCTCCTCGTCCAGCTCCCGCGTGATCTGACTGCTCACCTGGTGCAGACTGCTCTCCAACGCAATCTTGCGTTGGGTCAACGATTCACGTAGCTTGCTACGCACCGCTTCCAGACTCTCCTTGCCAATGGGCGACGCGTTCTGCTCCGAACGCAGCCGCGCAAGCAGCTCCTGTCGCTCAAGGTTGGACATGGAACGCACCCCAGAGCTCATTGTGCGCACCAATCGGTTCTGGGACGACAGTAGAGTGCGTATGGGCTGGCTCTTGGCTGCAACGTTTGCCTGCCCACGCTCATCGTCATCGTCATCACCCTCGTCGTCGTTGTTGAGGCCGTGGCCATCGTCCGACGCGGCTCCAGCTCGACTGCCTGCTGATTGTCGCTGCCTTTCTGCTCGCCACGCCTCCATTTCTCTCTTTTCCTCCTCTGCACGACGCAGCATGTCCACACGCTGCTTGTGGCGTGGCGAGACCGAGGTACGACTCGCGTTGGTCGCAGACCGTTCCGGTTGCATCCACGTTTGTGGCTTGGGCCTTGTACCCAGCAGTTCTGCTTCCACTTCATCCACCTGCTCCTGTTCCTCCTCGTCAAGCTCTCTGTTGAGCAACCCGGCTTCGTCCGCAACACCTGTCAGGTATTGCACCGCGTCAAACGATGCAACCCCTTTGTCCTGTTCCTCCTTTTGGTCGTGCTGCGTTCCACGCTTCACCTTCTTCCCATTGGGGGTTTTGGTCGGAGTCTGTGTGGCCTCGTCATCCGCCTCGTCCCCGTCCTCGTCGTCGTCTTCGGTGTACACCAGAAACACGGGCTCGTGATCGTCCTGTCCATCTTCGTTGTCCGCACTGTCCAGTGCGTCCATGTGGTCGTCGTAGGCGTCTCCAGCGGCGATCGCGTCGTCCGCGATGGGCAAGTGGACGCGGTCAAACTTATGGTTATTCAGGGCCACAGTGCGCATCTGAATTGCCTTGCGACGTTCGGCGACTGCGTTCTTGGAATAGTGGACGCGTTCGTCAAAGAGCTTGCACTCGACGGGGTAGACGGAGAAGACCTGAACGCGCAGGGTGTGTCTGTACAAATCGCCCGGGCGGGTGACCCACGGAAAGTCCTCCACGGGATCCATCATGGTGTTGTCAGGTTCGTAAAAGACAATGTGGTTGCGTTGGTCCACACGCACGTCGCTGTACCGCAGCGTCCCAGCCTCCTTGTCAGGCACATTCAGGTCCCGCACCAGCACGTTGAACCGCCAATTGTCCAGCTGGCCGTTGTAGTCCAGGTGCAGATTGACAAAGTAGAACTGCTTGCTCTTGGGTCCCAACAACGATCCGTAGCGTGGTCGTCCTCCGAGAGCCGCCCTCTGCTGCTGCTCCGAGGCACCTGCCACGCCTCCCTGGCTGTTGGCCACCACCACCGTGCCTGCCTCGCTACTGACCCCACTCATCTGTCCCAACGACACCAATGACATGTCTGTGCCCAGACGTCGACGTTGCAACGCCTGCCGCCACTGGGCATCGGACATGGTGCCTGCACGAGCGGCCGCCTCCCCTCCCGCCGCTCCAGCCGCTGCCACCACGTCGTCAATGCCACCTTCGCTGTTGTGTCGCACCGACTGACGCCACAGCGAGTCCCGTGGCTGTTTTTGGCTGCTGCTGTTGTTGGGATGATGCGCAAGGCCTCCCGAACGACCCGACACCAACGACCCTGCGGACCCTGAGCCACGCGACATTCCACTGCCCCCGCGTCTTCCCAAGGCCCTTCCGTCGGCGCCACCAGAGCCTGTCTTTTGCCCCTTTGGCGCACGCGGCGCCGCCTGAGACGTTTGCTTGCCACGGCCACTGCTGGGACTGCGTGCCAATCCACTTCCGCTGGCGTTGGCACTGGCGCTGCTGCTGTCGCCACCCTCTTTACCCACGTCGACACTGCGTCGGTAGCGATCGACAAGACTGGGGCGTCCGGCAGTGGCAGCAGCTGGCGAAGGTTTGCCGGCGAGGCCGCCGCCCTCTCGTCGCTTGTAGGGCGAAACGGCCTCTTCAATGCTCTTGTCCAGCTCCTGTTCAGCGGCCCCAAAGATAGAGTCCAGTTTGGAGTCAAAGGCGTCGACAGAGAGCGGGTCGCCGACACGGCCTGGACGCGACTTGCGCTGTGATCGGGGTGCATACAGGTCATTCTTGCTTCGGACACTGCCTGTTTTGCTGCGACGTCCATGGCCGCGTGTAGTGGGCATGCTGGATTTGATGCGTCGTCTTGTGTTGCGTGTGCCTCGTCCTCCTTCTGCGCCACTGCTGCTGAGGTCGTCTTCGGTGCCGGATCCCACTGCATCCTTGCTTCGTCGTCCGCCACGCGACGTCGTCGACGTCATCACAAACAGTTGCGAGCGCAGCTCCTGCTCCGTGGCCAATTGTTGCCGCATGAGTTCCTTCTGCACGACCCGTTTCTTGGTTTGACTCACCAACCCTGCGCGTGACCTGTACCCTGCCTCCACACTCCTGTTCTCCCCCTCCATAAGCGCCTGTAGCTGTTCCTGGAAGCTACGCCGAGCCATACGTTCGCCACGTGTCATCTCTCCATCATGGCCACCTCTCGGGTTGCGGTTTCTGTGCTGCTGCTGCCTCTCCTGCTGCTGCTCCTGCTGCGGTTGAAAAGACGCACTGCTGCTTGTTCCGTGGCCTCCGTTACTGTTCGACTCGTGGCTGCTGTTCCCTTCGCCCGCCGCGCCACTGTCGTTGTGTGTGCGAGCCGAGGGGGCAAACGGCGAGTAGAAGAAGCCGTGCTGCAACGTTCGATCTCTCCCTGCCAACTGTAGCTTGGAGGCTCCCAGGTAGGCACTGCCACCGTGACCCGTGCGTCCTCCCCCGTGGTCTTCCACGAATTCGCTGATGTCCTCGTCCTCCTTGTCTGTATATGTGAATGATTTGTACCCCACCTCCTGCTCTTCGTCAAAGTGCTCGTCCTCCCTGGGTCCCCGCCGGGTGGTGTGAGCCTGGGTGGGTGTGTGTTATCCACGAATGCACCTGTTTGTGATCTTTCTACGCTGCTCTCGTTGCAACGTGGTCGCATTGGACGGGTTGTTTCTAATCCCGCGCGGCAAACGGCCGCAAACGGTTGGCAAATGGCGGCCCCATCCCTCTGTGCGTCCACTTACTCCATGTGAAAGGTGCGCCTGGAACCGGCTGTCCCTGGTCGCTCCCTGGGCTCAGACAGCCATATCGACTCGCGCTCCTCCAGTTCAGCAAACCGGCGCTGAACCTGGGAGAGATTCCTGCAGCGTGCAGAGCGGAACCGCGCGCACCGCACACGGACACATGGATCGTGTCGGGGGACAAAAGGGCAGTTTGGTGTGAGTGGTTGTGGGACACACAGAAGTGAGAGGAGGGAGGGTGTCGTACATGAGAATGTGCTGGAGGTGCAGGCGCGAACCCAAACAACCCAAACACTTGGAATGGCGGCAGGACGAGGACGCGGCGCAGGACGCGGAAGACCAGCCATGACAGCACGTGGCCCCAAAGGACGGGGCCGTGGTCGCGGTCAGGTATCCCAAACAAGCAACAACGTGGAGCACGATGGAAGTGGCGGTGGCGGCGGCGGGTCATCGTCGTCGACCACCACCACAACCACAACCATCAACACCAACTCGAGCTCAGGTCAGGCACATGCCTCCACACTGCAGGACACTCGCGGCGGCCGCAAGGACAGCAACGAGAGCAGTGTCAGCTCAAACACGACTGGCGAGTCGGGCAAGCGCAAGCGCAACCGCAATCGACGCAACAACCGACGCAAGAAGAAGGAGGGTGCTTCTGGAGAGGATGCACAGGATGGAGGAGCATCAAGCAACCCCGGACGTAATAACCAAGGGGAGATGAACAGCGTGAAGGCGCTGAAGCAACAGAAGCAGGGCAATCTGGGGATGGGCGGTTTCCAGCGCGGTGGAACTTCCCGGAAATCCCAGGGCGAGCAAAACGTCCACTCCAACAACCGCAACAACAACAACAACAAGAGCAAGAACAGCAAGGGGGGAGGACGCAAGGGGTCGCACAGGCGAGGAAGCACCCAGAGCCAGGACAGCAGCCTGGTGGGTGATCTGAGCATGGAACACTCGGACAGCATCGACCTCGTTGAGCAGGTGCGTGGCCTGGGTTACACCGAGCTCACGGCTCAGCTGATCAAAAAGATGAGTCGTTCGCAGTACGACTGTCTCATCTGCATGGATGTGATCAAGCACACGACGGCAGTGTGGTCGTGTTCGCGATGCTACGCCATCTTTCACCTGTACTGCATCAAGAAGTGGGGACGCAGCGACGCCTCGTCGTCCTCCTCCTCCTCCTCTTCATCATCATCATCATCATCTGCTGCAGCAGCAGAGGACAAAGAGACGGCTGCGCGGTCGTTTCGTTGTCCAGGGTGTCAAGAGGTGTACCAACGGGTGCCGAACAAGTACACATGCTTCTGTGGCAGCACCAAGAACCCTGCGTTTGACCCTTATGTGACGCCGCACGCGTGTGGCGATACGTGTGGACGCAAACGTGCAGGGTCGACGTGTCCACACGCTTGTTCGTTGCCGTGCCACCCGGGGCCGTGTCCACCGTGCGACAAGACAGGCGAGCACGTGTACTGCTTCTGTGGCAAGTCTGACTATTGGCTGCGCTGTGGCGAACCGTTCCAAGGACGTTCCTGCAACCAAACGTGCGGGCGGCCGTTGGGATGTGGCAACCACAGCTGCGAACAACCGTGTCACGCAGGCCCCTGCCAGCCCTGCCAAGTGACAGAGACCCATGATTGCTACTGTGGCAAGGTGGAGGCCAAGTGTCGTCCCTGTGGGTCGGCCAAGGTGGACGAGAGCGGCGTATCGCAGGGTGTCTTTTCTTGCGACGACCCCTGCGCACGCACTCTCGACTGTGGCAACCATGCATGCACCCGCACGTGTCATCCGGGTGAATGTGAACCCTGTGCCCTGACCCCGGACCGGTGGCAAACGTGTGCGTGTGGCCAGACGCAGCTGCAGGCTTTGGATCCTGCGCCTGCGCAGCGGTCCAGCTGCACAGACCCTCTGCCCACATGTGACAAGGCTTGCAGCAAGGTTCTTGCGTGTGGCATCCACGCGTGCACGCAACCATGCCACGAGGGTCCGTGTGGGCCGTGCGAAGCAGAGGTGGAGATGCCATGCAGGTGCAAGGCCACGATGCAGCATGTTCTGTGTGCCGAGCTTCACGCAGGCGGCGCCACACACCAAGTGTTGTGCCAGCGTCGCTGCCAGGAACTTCGCTCGTGTGGCAGGCATCAATGCAACACGGTGTGTTGTCCTGCGTCGTCGTCGCAGCACACCTGCCCGTTGCCCTGCAACAAGCGGCTGCAGTGTGGCAACCATCGCTGCGAACAAACGTGTCATCAGGGCTACTGTCCGCCGTGTCCGCATGCCACCTTCCACGAGATGACGTGCCATTGCGGACGCACCACGCTGTACCCGCCCCTCCCATGCAACGTGACAAGTGTGGCCTGCCAGTTCAAGTGCATCCGCGTTCACCCGTGTGGCCATGCGCCTGTGGACCATCCGTGTCACGACGACGACGTGCCATGCCCGCCGTGCGTGGTGCCCATCAAGCGGTTCTGCGTGGGTGGCCATGGACGCAAAATCAAGGTGCCCTGCCACGTGAAGGAAGTGTCGTGTGGCAAGCCGTGTGGCAACACACTGTCGTGCGGTGAGCACAAGTGCACGCAGAGCTGCCACGGGGGCGCCTGTCAGGCGAGCGATGCCTTTGCCCCAGGCGACTCGTGCGGCCAGCCCTGTTTGCGGCCACGCAGCGACTGCGAACACGGGTGCCAGGAGACGTGTCATCCAACGTCACAGTCGTGTCCCGACACGCCTTGTATGGTGCCTGTGCGTCGCAGTTGTGTGTGCGAACGCAGGACCGAGGACGTGCCCTGTTCCGAGGGCACGTTGGAGTGCGATGAGGAGTGTGCACGCGAACAGCGCAACCAAGTCATGGCGCAGGCGTTGGGCATCGACCAGCAGTCGCTGAACATTGAACCGGAACGCATGCGCATGGGCGTGGACGAGAAGATCATGAAGTACTACGGCAACAACGAGTTTCTGGAGAACACGCTGCGCTACCACTACGCGTTTCTGCTGTTTGTGGAGACCCGCCTGCGTGCCTTTGCCATGGAGAAACTGGAAACGAGCCTGGAGTTTGATCCGATGACGCGCGACCAACGCCGAGTGATCCACGAACTCAGCAAGTACTGGGGCCTGGGTTCGGTGGCGTTTGACACGGAACCCAAGCGACGTGTCAAGGTACAGAAGAACAGCAACTCCATCGTGCCCAAGTACATGCTGTCCAAAGCCATGCCGCCGCCGGTGAACATGCTTGCCGATGAGGAGAGCAGCGCCAGCGGGGAACACCCGCCACCCGTGCTCACGTACGCCGTACACGTGAGCAATCTGAGCAAAGATGTGGTGACGCGCGACCTGGTGGTGTACCTGTTGGGCCACGACTTTAAGGTGCAGTGGCTGGACGACAACAACGCTTTGATCCGCTTCCCGTCCCCCGGCGAGATGATGGAGGGCTACAAGCTCATGCACAAGTCGCCCTTCAAAGTGGAATTGTTTGAGCACAACTCGGCCCCGGAAGACTTTGTGCCCAACGTCTCCTCCACGGGCATCCCGGCAAGCAACCGCAAGAAGAAGAACCGCCGTGTCACGGTGCTCGACGAGGACGACTCGTGGGGCGACGAGGCCTCTGATTCCATGGGAGTGGGTGTGCCTGTGGGCGCCTCGAGCTCCCTGACCACTGTCAGTGCATTTGATGTGCTCGCCAGCGAAAGCAGCGGCGACGGCGCAAGCAGCGCAGCACGCGTTGGCGGCTTCAAAGCTGGCGTGGACCTCGACGACGCCGTCAGTTCGTTTGAAGAGTATGTGACTGCAGAGGAAGGCAGCGCCGTGCCGGATGTGTGGGAGGCGCTTGCTTCCTCAGAAGGAGACGGCGACGAGGATGCCGTGGCTGCCATGGTGCCACAAGAAAGCAGTGTGGATGAGTGAGTGATGACCAGCAGCAAGAAGGATTGCTTCGCTGAAAGGAATGACCAATGAATTCGACTGCACTGCAGTGTGTGTCTCACAGCTCCTGTTCGAAAAACTCAAAGACTGCGTCGCAGGCAACAGGCGACGTCCAGATGTGGTCGGTGGTGCCAGCAGAGAGCTGGCGGGTGCCGCGTGCATAGGGACTTGTAACAGGCAGTACGAGTTTGCCCAGCTGCAGCTCAGAGGCAACCCAGTTGCAGCCGTGGTCGGCGAGGAATTGCTGCGCGTCGTCAGCCATGGCCTCCACGTGGCTGCTGCCGTGGACAGCATCGGTGAGGGCAACGGCGTGGAGGACACCCTTGAGCTTGTCCCACCGTTGCTGCAGGAGGGCACATGTGCAAATGCCTCCGTAGCTGTGGGCGACAATGAGGAGCGATTCCAGGTTTTCGTTTCCGTCGAGCAGCTCGTCAAACACGCTGACGGTGTGTTTGGTGGGCGACGTTTCGCCAAAGTTGGGGTTGGTGACAATGACATCGTAGCCCATGTCTGTGGCCTTGCGGATGTAGGAGAACACGGTGCCGTTTTCCAGCGAGTCGCTTTGCCCGCACAACTTGAGCGACCACATGCCCGCACGCACTGCCCCGCTTCCCTGCATGATGAGCATCACTTTGGCGGCCTTTTCCACGCCCGGGCTGTGGAAGATGTTTGTCTTTCCGTCGGGCATGATGCGTTCCTCCAGCGCAAACTGACTCGTGAGCCGCTCCTGGACGTACACGACCATGGCATCGCCCAGCGCGTCGTAGTTCTTCTGGTCGACCCATTGGAACCCTTTGGCGTTGTCCTTGATCTGCACCATCTTGCCATTCTTGAAACAGTAGCCCAGGTCGGCAAGCAGAGCCTCGCCCTGGGTTTGTTGTGTTTCGTCCGAAACCGACATCGACAATGAATTGAATTCGCTGGTTTTGTTGTTTGAGCGATCGCACATCCCACGCCCACACACACACACAGACACAGTGTAGCCGTCGATCACTGCTGGCCGGAACCGAGAAAGATGGTGGCCACGTTGCTAAGGGTTTGCAACGCCGAGAAGCTTGCGTTGTTGGAAGGATGTTGGGGCACCCTGGGCAAGAGGCGTGCGTTTGCACTGGGCGTGGTTGTCAACCCATGCTCGTCGTCACCATCGTCATCGTCATCGTAATGCTGCCATCCCACACGCGGTGGTTGGAATGGCGTCGTGTCATCATCGTCTTGGCCCTGCTTGCTCTGAGCGTTGGCGCGTCCCACCCTGCCCTTTGTTGCACCCTTGGCTCCTTGCGACTGCTGCTGCTGCTGCTGCTGCTGCTGTTGTTGTCCATCCTCGTCGTCAAACAGCTTGCGCGAGGAAGACGGAGTGCCCGGTTCGTCTTGAAGAAGGCCCGTGCGTCGCATGGCCATCTCCTCGGCGTCGCGTTCTTGCTTCTGCACATGGACCTGAAGGTGTTCCAGCTGCCGTGCCATGTCCAAACACAGGGCATGGCAGGCTGCCGCGTCGTCGTGTGCATGGAGCTGCTGCAGGACGGCCGTGTCCCACTGGATGTGTTCCACCAGGGAGATGCGTGACATGTGCGGTTTGCCCTTGACAGAGGAAATGATCCAAGTGCGATGGTGTGCCACGCGTTCGTCCACCATGCGCTCAATCAGCACGGTGGCCTTTTTGGCCCTTCGTGGCACATGTGCCATGACACGGATGTAGGGTGCACGTACCACGTCGTCGCCCAGTTGCAGCTGCATGCTGTCCACACGGCAGGTGGCATTCTTGCTCTCGTACAAGGAGCCTGTGCGATGCCTGGGATTGATGCTCTTCAACGGCGACACAAACTCGGCCGCGCTGGGTCCTTTGAGGAGCGTGGTCTCTTCCGTCTCGTTGTGCCACCCATGTGCATGCTCATCCCACGCCTGCCGCTGTGCCAGGTCGCCCAGAAGCACCTCGGCCTGGGGTACAGGCACACGCATGACCATGGTGGCACGGTAGCACAATGAGTTGCCCGCCTGTGCCGCCGTGCCCTGTTCGCCGTGCTTCCACACAGACGTGTTGCTCGCCACATACGTCGCCGCAGGCTGCCACTCCTTGTGTGGCACCCACGCCTCGTGGTCAAACCAGAACACGTGCAGAAGCATGTCTGTACTCACGCCGCGCAGCACTTCGACATCGTGAAAGTCTACCACCGCCGACATCCGCTGCCGTTTGCTATCGTGCACCTCTGTTTCTGCCTCCACGTCCGCTTCCATTCCCATCTGCGTTGGCCCCACCGTGCCTCCGGTGACAACAAACCCATCTTGGGCCCCAGCTACCCCTCTCCTGGTCCCTGCCTGCCGTGTGTCGCTCCCCTGCGCCTGGTCAAACTCCAGCCGCTTGCGTTTCGTTCGCCCCGCCGTGGGCTGCGCCACCGTGCTCGCCAGGTTGTTTGCCTCGCTCAGCTGACGCGCACTCATAAACTGCTCCATTTCGCGTTCGTAACGCAGCCTGTCCCGTTGGGCCTTTTCCACAAACGGGGCTTTGGTTTTGTGATCAAGCGACGCCCACTCTTCCCCGAGCGCCTTGTTCACCTCTGCCGCACTCATCCAATCGTGTGCAGCCACAAATGCCCCGCGTTGGGTGGCCGACCAATAGTTGAATGCGTTTTGCGGCCCTGTGTGTCCGTCTGCGTCAGTCCCATACCCGAAGGCCTGTGGCGCGGGGATTTTTGGCGCCAAAAAAATCGCGCGCACCCCCCCTTTTCACTCGGCGTGTTCCTGCGTCCCATGCACATCCACACACGTACCCTTGGGCCTGGGATCATTCACACGACGCTTGCGGCGCTTCTTGCGCGTCCCTGAGCCGCCCGAGGCAGATGTGGAGCTGCTGCTGGCTGCTCCTTCTCCTGGACGAAGTGCTGCGACTGCTGCTTGTTGGCGTTTCGGCCACGGGTTTGGCATGGCTGCCTCCACTGCCATAGCCATGGCTTTTCATGTCAGAGGTGCGTGTGCGTGTGGACACAGTGTCCACCAGTGTTTTCAGTGCATGGTTGTCTGCAGCGCGTCGTGACGACCGTCGTAGAGAGCCGCTGCTCATCTCTCTGTGCTTGGATTGCCTGGCCCAGCGGCGAGGCGGGCACCAAGCCAACTCCAACCAGCCCCAACCAATCAATTGACGGGACATGTCCAACGAAAACATTTCACTGGTGGGAGGCAACCGTACGTCGTACGGCGTGGAGGGCGACGAGGACGGCGAAGGCGGGCTGAACGGTGGTTTCCTGGGCCTGCGACAGCCGCGACGCCAAATTCTGGCATTCATTCTTGTGTTTTTGGTGCTGGTGGGCCTCATTTTTGTGGGCATTGCCATTGCAGACAGTGCCAAGCAGCATCCTGTGGCCAGCGACGACGAAGGCAAGCAGCCGTCGGACGGGCCTGGCAGCAACCCGACGCCGACACCCGCACCATGGCGATGCACACCGACACCGAAGCCAACTGTCACGTACAAAGCGCACACACCTGTGCTGCTGCAGGGTGGCACAGTGTGGGACGGCCTCGGCAACGTGTTGACAAACACAGACGTCCTGCTGGAGAACGGACGCATCACCCAGATGGGCCAAGGTGAGAGGGAGAGAATGTGTGTGGGGAGTGGGGGGAGGGGGAGGGGCGAAGGAGGGAGAGAAGAAGGGAAGCAACGTGTTGAGAGGTCACCAAGGAGGGAGAAAGGGCTGAATTGTGGGAGGCCGGAAAGGCAGTTCTTTTGTGTGTGTGTGTGTGTGTGGTTGCTCCAGGACACATGACTGACCACGCACATCGCACACGGGTCATGCAACACGTTGTGCAACGTGACAGGAATCACCGCACCTGCTGGAGCCACAGTGGTGAACGTGGCAGGGCGCATCGTGACGCCGGGTCTGGTGGACATGCACTCGCACGTGGGCCTGGACGAATTCCCAGCTGGACGGGCACACGAAAACACCAACGAACTGACGATTGCAGGAGCCATCCAGCCTCAACTGCGAGCCATTGATGCGTTTGACCCCGAAGACCAGGGGGTGGCAGACATCCTCTCGGGTGGAGTGACCACATCCCAGGTCATCCCGGGCAGTGGCAACATCATGGGTGGACAGGGAATGATGATCAAGATGCGACGTGGCGTGCACATGGAAGATGTGCTGATTGCAGATGCGCCTCCGCTGCTGAAGATGGCCTGCGGCGAGAACCCGATGCGCGTGTATGAGAGCCTGGGATACCGCATGCCCTCGACACGCCTGGGAATCGGCTGGCTGATGCGACAGGAGCTTGCACGTGCACAGAAGCTGCAGCGTGCTCAGGCCAAGTGGTGTGCGTCTGCGGACGACAGCGACAAGCCAGAAGATCTTGCGCTGCAGCCGCTCGTGGACATGCTCAACGGCTACGCCGTCCTCAACGTCCACTGCTACGAAGTGAATGACCTGCAGATGATGCTGCGCATGATGGATGAGTTTCAGTTCAACGTGACGGCATTCCACCACGGATTGGAGGCCTGGAAGATTGCGGACAAGATTGCACGTGCAGGCGTGGGTGTGTCCACCTTTGCCGACTTGTGGGGCTACAAGATGGAGGCGTACGACGGATCCACGCGAGCACCCAAGATCCTGGTGGATGCCGGTGTCAAGACGGCGTTGAAGAGCGACCACCCCGTGCTGAACGCAAAGGAGCTGCTGTACGAGGCGCAAAAGGCTCACTACTACGGACTGGGCGCACAGGATGCGTTCCGTGCGGTGACGTCTGTGCCTGCAACCCTGATGCGTCTGAACCACCGTGTGGGCAGCGTGGGTGTGGGCATGGATGCCGATGTGGTGGTGTGGGATCGCAATCCGCTGCGTGTGGGTGCCACTCCTGATCGGGTGTACGTGGAGGGGCAGTTGATGGTGAACAACCAGCTGGCAGCAGAAAACATGGCAAACCCGGACACCAATCCGGCGGGCCTCACCACAACGCCGACGACAGCGTGCTCGGACAGCAACACGCCGGGAACGTATGTTGTGGAGGCAAGCAGCGTGTACACGATGCAAGCGGGCGCAAGTGCACCCTTGGCAAACCAACGCATTGTGGTGACGGATGGGGTCATCACGTGCATGGGCACGACGGCGGCGTGTGCGGCACCCAACGGGGCACCGGTGTACACAACGACGGGAGGTGTGGTGACGCCCGGACTGATTACCAGCGGCACGATTCTGGGTCAGAGCAAGGTGGACGCCGAGTCGACGACACACGATGGCACGGTGGGCGGCAGCTATGGCAGCAATGCGTTGAACGCAGATGTTCGTGCACGTGACGGCGTGCGTTGGATCAACTCGCGACACGTGCGCAGCGCATGGCAGATGGGTGTGACCGGAGTGGTGTCGTACCCGATGTCGGATGCACTTGTGCGTGGCCAGAGTGTGGCGTGGCTGACGCTGGGCGAAACGGATTTGAGTGTGATTGAGGACGTCAGCGTGCGCGACTCGGTGGCCCTGCACGTCACCCTGGGCAACCCTGCCAAGCAAGGAGGCCACACCAACAGTGTGAGCGGACAGATGGCCCTGCTGCGTGCGCTTCTGACAAACGCCACGCAAGGCTCGATCTTTGCAAAGGCAGCAACGGGCGCACTTCCTCTGGTGGTGCACGCGCACCAGGCAGACGACTGTGGAGCAGTGGCCACACTTGCACGCACCTTTCCCAACGCCAACGTGGTGCTCTTTGGCGCAGCAGAGGCCTACCGTGCGGTGCGTGCGTTGAACCAGACCGGCGTCAAGGTGGTGGTGTCGCCTGCACGCGCCATTCCCGAGCACTTTGACACCGCACGTGCCACCCCGGCGTCACCCAAGCTGTTGCAAGACGGAGGCATCACTGGCGTGGCCATTGGCAGCCGCGAAAGCGAAACCGTGCGTCAACTGCGTTGGGATGCCGCTCTCAGTGGCCTTTACGATCGCCAGGGCAGCACGGGTGCATGGAACGCCCTGGCTGCCGTCACATCGCGAGTGGCCGATGCCTTTGCCCTCAGTGACACTGGCATGGGGCGTGTGCAGGTGGGCGACAAGGCAAACTTTGTCCTCTGGACTGGCCTGCCCATGGAGGTGGATGCGCGTGTGCGTGTCGTTGCCATAGGCAAGCGAGTGGAGTGCAACCCTGTGGAATACTGAGGAAGTCGGGGGAGGGGAGTTGTGCGTGGGTGCGTGTGTCGGGGCAAGGAATTCAGATTCAGGCGCAGGCGTTTCCCGAGGAATACACAGCTCAATGGAGGGGTTTGGCAGTTCGGGCAATACTGTGCGACGTAAAACGTTGAGCCAGATGACCCATGAGGCGCAGGAGCGACACAGGCAGCAGAGTGCAGGAGGGCAGTGTTTGCGCACGAGCTTGTCGATGCTCTACGATCTCGCCGTGCCCCTACTCTACCTTTTGGACGTCATCACAGACATCATTGTGCTGCTGGGCTACCACGCACGTGGTCTGGACAGCTATTTTCAGATTGGCATGGTTTTCTGGTCGATTGCTCCGGCCGTGTCCCTCTTTGTCGTGATCATGAACATCGCCGAGGGCATCAAAGCAAACAAGCGGCATCTTTATCAAAACAGCAAGGGCGACTTGGTGTCCAAGTGGAGCATGTGGGTATGTGGGTTGACCTTCCCCGTGCTTCCGCTGTACATGTGGGTTGTTAACTACCTCGAACTGGACAACTGGCTGATGTACAGCGGCGGCAGTGCGTCCAAGTACACGGATGAGGTGGCCGAAGCCTTTATTGCGAGTGCGTCGCAGCTGAAGGACGACGTGGAGATCAAGAGCGAAATGTTCCACGAACAGATGCTGCGACGTGCGTTGCGTGAAGCAGGACTTTTTGTGGAGACCGTGGTGGAGGCCATCCCCTTGTCTGTGTTGCAGTTCTATGTGCAGCTTGAAACGAGAGAGGTGGATTCGGTGGCAGTGGTGTCGATTTGCATCTCCCTCCTGCAGATCTTCAGCAAAACCTACACTTTGGGTCTGGATGCATCCGTGCCGAGGAAGGTGTACATTCCCATGTGCTTCATGGCTACCGACATCCTCATGCTCATGCTGCTGTCGTTTGCGCAGAGCTACTCGCCGGAGGCTGCCATGCTGCTGTGGAACATCAGTGCCCCACGGCTGCTCACGGGTTTTTTCATGGTCGTGTACAATGTCACTGAGCTGGAAGAAGGCATCGACTACAGCTACTCACGATGGGAGGTGGCGACGACACGCGTGGTGGCTGTGATTACGGGCTTGATGACGGGGTTTTTCATCACTGCATTCCCACTGACGTGTCTGTTTGTGCTGGTGCGACTCTACTGGATGGATGATGCCCACCGTTCTTCGGATTCAAGCATCCTGGTCGAGGTGCTGTCGAAGCGATCGATGCGCGAAGCACCGCGTCATCTGGGCCTGGACTGTGTCAACTTGCGCCGTGCCATGATGATGAAGCGTCTCGAAGTCAACCAGCGTGTGATGTGTTTCCCAGATGGGTTGACGGGTGAAAAGCGAACGGGATTGCCGCGGTACAGGTTTCTCCCGTTCACCCGGGGGCGCCATTTACGCCACTGGAGCGTGCTGTGTGTTCTCACCTGGCTGTATGCCACCAACCTGGTCGCCCCTGCAGTGATGCTGGTGTTGTTTGGCTTGATGTTTGGCGCCCCGGGAGCAGCAAACTGGGCTGATGTTGTGGCGGCCAATTCGGGCGATGGGCCCATTGTGCTGCTGCTCGTGTTTTATTACACCGCTCTTGTGGCCTTTGTGGCGGGCATGCTACTGTTGGCTACGGTGGTGACTGAGATCAACCGGAAAGTAGCGGGCGACCGACAGCAGATTGCATGGTTGGGTGCACGACGTGAGGAGAGGCGTCTGCATGCACAAGAGCTTACGAGGAAGGATCAAGGGTTGCAGGGAGGAGGGGCTGGAGTTGGAGTGGTGGTGGTGGTTTGAACGAGTGAAAACCAGATTCTACACTTTCGGTGGCAAATACACCTGCTCCATGTGACCTTCGACGCTCTCTTGGCGGGGATGGCGGTGCTGGACACGCTCCTCTTGCGGGGGTTTGCAGCAGCAGGCGCAGTTGAGCATCTGCTGATGAAACGGGAGGGCATGGCCAGTTTCGGTGTCGACGAGCCAGTTGCCCGTGTTTTCGTACACGCGCACATTGTGAGCAAAGTCGGTGGGAGCACTTTCGGTGCCTCCCAAGTCACCCCAACGGACAGAGAGGCGACGTGCACCGCCACCACTCATGGCCCACAGGTAACCGCCGGCCTCGACTTCCTTCCATTTCTTGCCTGCGGGTACAGCGGGTGGTGCCTTGTGCGGGGCCACGGGTACAACGGGCATCTGCGAGCCGAGTAGCGAGGCTTCGTCCTCTTCCATGTCCCGTTTGTACTTGCGGTAGAAAAAGGCGAGAGCGCCCAGCGGGAGAAGCAGAAGGAGCCACAGGGGCCACAGGACGGGGCAATAGACATACTTGAACTGGCGCTGGTTCTGTGTGTAGTAGACGCCGCCGTCAGTGGTCACCTCGAGGCTGACATTGCCCGTCTTGTTTGTTTTCGGGGCGGTGCACTGGGCAAAAGAGGCGTTGATGGCACGTGCAGGCACACTGGTGTTGCCAAACATGCACCGTGTCTGGTTGTCGAAGCCCTGGTTCAATCCACTGCCGGTGATGTTGACCACGGTGCCGCCTTCCAGGCAGCCTTCGTTGGGTTTGATGGAAATGACGGCGATGCAAATTTGCTCCAGCACCGCGTTGACGTTGCGCGACAGCTCCGCCGCAGTTTGCACGGTGAACACGTGTTCTGTGTGTGTGTGTGTGTGTGTGGCACGTCGCGATTCGACACATGGCGTGCGTTGCAAGGGTGTGTGAGGCGAGTGAACCAGGCGCGCGAAAAATGACAACAACGGTCGTTGGTGGAGAATTGGGAACACACGGCGTGTGTGCAAGCAAGACGTGGGGGGAGGGGAACCTACTGGCGGTGGGCTGCGACGCGATGGCATTGATCTGTGCGCTGCCAGAGGCAGCGTCGCCCACGGCGACGACAAAAATGCGAATGCCCGCGTTCTTGAGCACCTGTGCTTGTGCAACGGGATCTGTGGGCCAGAGGGCAGGATGGGGCGCAGGTGAGGAATTGTGAGCGGAGGGAAGAGCAAGGGAGTGGAGGGACAGACACGGGAATGAGCACGCGGCAAGGAAAGAAAGGAAGGGACGGGCATTCCTTACCTTCGCCGCGGTTTGAGGCACCGTCTGTAACAAGAAAGACGACGTCGGGGATGCCGGTGCGCTTGTCGGCTTGGAGCATGCGCATGGCCTCCTTAAGGGGCCTAGCAATGTCTGTGGCCTGTTTGAGCTGGCGGGCGGTCTTGAGTTTGTCCTTGAGAGCCTTGAGGTCGTTGGAGAGCAGGGCTTCGTCATTGAGGTTGGGGTAGCCCAGCTGTTCAGAGAATTGGATGATGCCCATGGCCACACTCTTTGTCGGGGACTGGAAGGCGTCCAGGAGCTGTTCGCCAAAGGAGATGCTGCGGGCAAAATCCTGGTCGTTGATGGAGCCGCTACCGTCCAGGGCCATCACCATGGACAGATTGCCGTAGCAAACTGCATGTACAGTGGGGGTGCAGAACACCAGGAGAGCCGCAAGCAACCCAATTGCGGGGACAACGCGCCTCGAGAGCATGAAAGATGGATTTTGATTGAGTCGTGCGGAGCGGTGCGCATGTGGACGACTTTGACAGTCGTCAGCCAAAGGTGAAGGATCCACCTCGGCGTCCGTACTGCAGTGACGTAGCGATGGCAAGGACAACGCTGTAAGACAGATTTGCAGCCAGAGACGGCGTAATCAAAACTCCACCAATGCGACCGCCAACGTCGCGAGCGAGGGTCATGTGGTGGACAAGTTTGAGCTGTTGGGTGCAATCCTGGTCGGGAGGCACCTTTGCGAGCTGGCTGTTGGCAGCGTCCTGGATGCGCTGGCAGATGGCGGTGACGAGGGCAGCGGGCACGATTGGGATGAAGATGGGGATGATGAAGCCCACTACACCTTGAATAGAGGAGGCAGTGATGCCCTCTGGTTGTTCCAGGGCGATGATGGCAAAGAGGAGGGCGTTGATGCCCATGAGGAGGGTGATGCCGAGGAAGGGAACGAGTGCTGCGGCGTTGATCCACTCGAGGGCATTGCGAAACTCCCAATGGACGCGTGTGGGGTCCGGAAGGCCATGGATGATGTGCTGGAGGACAGAGAGGGCGTGTGCGCGAGTGAGCAAGCCGACAAAGCCGACCAAGCAAAAGGCAACGGCAACGGCGGCCAGGATGATGGTTTGTCGAATACTCTCAGGAACGTTGGCGTCGCCCGTGTAGCTGTCAAAGACCAGCTTGGTTGTGGTGGAGACGAGGATGATGGGAAGCACGAGCCAGTTGCACACGCCGCTGCGGAACATGGCGCGCTCGAACCGCTCGGGATCGAGCGTGCAGCGGTAGTAGTGGAAGATGGCAATGGTACGGAAGGCCAGGAGGCGGATGGAAAACACACAGATGGCAGTGGCTGGGAATTCGCCAAGGACGGTGAAGAGGAGGGCGTATGAGGGCACCTCGAGAATGTACATGGTCATGGAGAAGGCGTAGAGGAGGATGATGGTGATGCTCCAGGAAAACTTGAGCCAGGGAAGCCAGCTTGGGTCTGACTGAAAGGTGTTTGCTGGAAAGAGGTGGCTTGCTCGGATAGTGTTGAGGTTGAAGAGGACGTCTGGGTCGTAGTCGACACTGAGAAGCTCCTGGGTGATGTCCACGGAGGGAAACGCACCTACGGATGCCATGAGAAAGCGAAGAGGGAGGAGACTGAGCCTTTGGTGCCAGGAGTGGAGGGAGCTTTCGAGGGACACACGCGACCTGTGATCCCTCATGGACACCTCGCGAAAAGGGTCGGTTGCCTGCTGCGAATGATCAGAATCACCGTCGTCGTCGTCGTCACTGTCGTTGTCACCGCCTCCGGAAGTGACGTGTTTGTCGTCGAGGAGGGGTTGGTGCATGGGCGTGGAGGGTGTGTGCGGGTTTTTGCGATGGGTGTGTCAAGGCAAAAATGACAACCACGAGCCGGAGAGTTGCGGACAGGATGTGCATGGGTGGTCGGGGAGGAGGAGGGGGAGGGGGAGTGTGGATGATGGCAAGTGTGGCGTGTGTGTTGATGTGCGTGTTTGCGGTCGAGGTGGTGCAAGGTCAACGCGCTGTGCACATGGACCTGGACGTGGAGGTGGATGAAACGTCCAAGGACTTGTATGTGCGACATGCAGCGAATCTGCTGCACAATTCGTGCGACAGATCGTGCCTGGATCTGCTCAAGGAGGAGCCGGTGTGCAAGGAGTTTTGCCGCTTTGTGGATCACCTTGTGGAGGCCCACCAGGACGAGCTGGTGGGTGTGCTGCATCGCGATCTGACCACTGAGGATTCGTTGCAGGAGGCCATGGCATCTACAGTGCGCTGGCGACGCACCTCGCTCGTGGAGGACGCCCACCTGATTGGCAACTACTTTATCGACCAGGTGCGGTACTATGTGACCTCTGCACGGCAAATGAAGGACGAATTGTAAAGGAGAGAATGGATGATGGCGACCGAGTAGCGTGCATTGTGGCGTGTGTGTGTGTGTGACTCTGCTCAGAGTTTGGCTCGGAGAAGCGGGGTGGCATCGTGGGAGGCGCCGCTGCCGCCGCCGCTGCCGCTGCCGCCGGCGTTGTCGTCAGCGTCCTGACCCAAGTCGAGGGAGGAGGAGTCAAACAGGCCTCGGTACTTGAGCCAGAAGCGGTAGGCGTGGTCGCTCTCTTCGAACCAGCGCAGCTGCTGCTGTGTGGCGTGTGTGAGGTCCAGCTTGCGTGTGACGCGTTGTGGTCGTCCTGTGCTGTCAAAGGTGCCGACGACAAAGAGGCCCGTGTGGGACACGGACCAGTGGTCGTCGTCGGGGCCGTACTTGCGCACGGTGAGGTGGACGTTGACGGTGTGCCTGCGCACATAGACGACGTGAGCCTCTGTTTGCACCATGTCGACGGTGCGCAGGGGTTGCTTGAACACAAGGCTGTTGAAAGCCACCACGCGCACGCGTTGGGTGCCACAGAAACGGGCAGCGGTGTGGCGTGCGATCTTGGCCAGTTCAAACACGTGGTCGCCCCCAAACACCGTCCCATTGTTGTTTTGCGACCGTGGCAGATTCTGGTGGGAAAACACAATGCGGGTGTTTGCCACTGGGACGGAAATGCGGGGCATGGCTGTGCTGCTGCTGCTGCTGCTGCTGCTGCTGCCACCTTTGCCACCGCTGCCCATCTCATCCTCGCTCTCGTGCCACGCTCGCACGTCCGAGGGACGCACGTTGCCCTCTGCGTATCGCCTGTCGAGGCGTTCGTTGATGTGCTGCCAGTTAGAGCGCATCTGGGCCATGCTTTTGAGGTGTGCGGTCACTTTGCTTCGGTCGCTGCCCTTGCCAAAGTGGACCTTGGTCAGCCCCTTGCGCGGACGCAGTGTTTCTGGGTCGATGGCCACCATGGTGACGTAGGTGCGCACCGCCATGAGCTTCTCTCCACTGAGGGTGTCGTGTTTGGTGGCCACAATTTCGATGAGCATGGAGGAGGAGCCCACACGGATGACCTGGCCCACAAACTCGACGAAATCGCCGTGGACCACGGTCACCCCCGGTTGCAATGTGACCCTATCGATGCACACGGTGGCCACGGGTCCCTGTGCATGGACTGCGGAAATGGCGCCTGCAAACAAGTCGATGATTTTGACCAGGCGCCCCAGACCAAACTCGCGATCATGCAACTCGTCGTCGCCCACCACGTACGCCACACGCAACCGTGTGTCGCGAGAGGGCACCGATGCAGGTGCCTGGGCATCCTCCGCCTTGTCAAGGGAGGACATGGTGAGTGAGTGAGTGAGTGAGTGAGTGAGTGTGTGTGTGAAAATGGGATGGGTTCACCCGCGTGCGATGCATCTTTCGTGGTTCATTTGTCTGTGGAATCGTCGTTGCTGATGTTGTTGTTGTTGATGATGTTGTCGGTGGTGGCGTGGTCGTTGCCACGGGTGATGATGTGCTGCTGCTTCATGCCCTTGAGGACGTCTGCGACGGCCTGATGGACGGGAGGGACGCTGTACAGGGCCTCGAGCTTGCTGGTGTCAAGGTGATTGTTGGAGCGAGGAGCCTGGAGGATTTTGTCCTGCTCCTCGAGGGAAAAGGTGTCCCAGGAGACGTGCGGGTCGACGTGTGTCTTGTACAGCTGCATGATGTCTGTGTGTGTGATGGTGCCCGGGTTGGTAAAGTTGTAGATGCCCAAGCGTCCATCGAGGGTCATTTGGATGGCCAGGGGCAGCATGGTGGGCAGCACGGTGATGGAGTTGGGCACTTCCACAAGCCGATCAAAACTCAGCAACTTGGAGACCAGGCAGCGCGGGCTGTAGTCGCCACTGATGGGCAGGCGGATGCGCAGGGTGAGTACGTTGTCGTAGGCAGCCAGAAGCTACGAGAGGGGAGAGAGAGAGGGGAGAGGGGAGAGGGGGGGAGGGGGTGGGTGTGAGCGTGGGTGTTTGGTGTGAAGTTGGGAACCAATTACCTCTTCGACCATGCCTTTGGTCTTGGAATAGTAGGAGCCGGCAAAGTTGGGAGGGTCGTCCTCTGTGAACCCAATGCCGCTGTACATGGGGTGGTCGTCATCGTAGGCGTAGATGCAGCCGGTGGCAAAGTTGGTGACGGGGATGTCGTACTGGGCGCACACGTCCACGAGGGTCAGTGTGCCCACGACGTTCACGCTGTGTGGGACCAACCCCCCAAAAGAAAGGTGTGGGTCAGTCATTTGCACCTGTGTCCACGGCCTGCTCTCGCACTCGGGGCTGGCGTCCTACCGAAGGGTTTCCTGTCGGTGCGTCTCGCACCAATCGACATTGGGTTTGCCGGTCTGCGGGCAGGCGTGAGCGGAGGCGAGAGGAAGAAGAAGGGGGGGGGGACACATGCACGAAAGAGAGGCAAGACACATACGATGCCAGCTGCGTTGATGACGACATCGGGCTGCACGGCGTCGAGTTCGTGCATGATGCTGTAGCGATCTTCGAGACGAGCCTTTGGGGATGCACACATGCACTCGAGGCCCTGCTCGTCAAGGAGATCCTTTATTTGGCCTCCAATCCAGCCTGTGGAACCAAAGAGGAGGATCACGGGCGGTGGGGTGGTGGTGGTGGACGACATGAGATTCGTTGCATCAGGGGGACATGGGTGTTCATTCCTCCACACAATCGTCGCCAGCCAGGATGAGGATGCGATCCAGAGCTGTGTGTCCTCCCATGGCCGCACGTACCAGCGTCTCGTCATGGATGCCCCGTTCAAGCAGGCTTTGGATGAGCTGCTCCTTGAGGTCGGCCCTATCCACAGGTCGCTGGTCATTGGGCAACAATGGTTGGAGGGTAGAGGATGGGGATGAGGATGGGGCCGCGTCACGTCGAAGGGCCATTTCGGCAAGGATGCCGTGTGCGGTGGAGCCGATATCGGCCGGGCCGTCGTGGAGCCAGGCGTGGGTCAGGCGTTGTGTGCGTGCGTGTTGCAGACGCTGGAGCAAGTGACGGCGATGGAAGGCCTGGTGGATGTGTTTGCGTGTGGTGGGACTGTGCAAGGGCGAGCCGAGCTGGTTGGGGCTGGTGTGGGCGAGTTTGTGCAGGGCAGTGGTGGCTCGCAGGCGTTCCAGGACGCCTGGGGCGACCACAGGCTGTTGAAGCTTGCGTAACCTCTTGGTCGGCTTGCTCTTCGGTGTCGCCTGTGCCTGTGTGCTGCTGCTGCTGCTGCTGCTGCTGCTGCGCACTCGCGCCAGGCGAGCAGCAACGGCGGCTCGTGCGTTTGCGCCAGCGTCGTCATTCACCGCTGCTCGCTTGCGCGCGTGTGTGCTGGCCTTGGCCACTCGCTTGCGTTTGCGTTTGCGTTTGCGTTTGGCTGTGTGTGTTGTGTTTGTGCTTCGAACACGACGCAGGAGGGCGGCCAGCACCAGTTGCTGCTCGTCCTGCTGCTGATGCTGCTCGTCGTCGTCGTCGTCCTCCAAGTCGTCAAAGTCGTCCTCATACTCGTCTTGCTCTTCAAAGTCGTCGTCGTCATTGTCGTAATCGTCCTCAAAGGTGTCGACGAGGATGAGGCGACGCGACATGGGAGCCAAGAAACCAAAATGGACGTGGAGTGTGACCAGCGGTTTGAGGAGGATGAGGAGGTGGTGTTTGGTCGAATGCGGGCGTGGGTGGACGGAATGGAAAGGTGCGGCCACTCGGGACGGGCAGGAATGGCTCGGTCGTGGGTGTATGAGATGGCAGTGATGAGTGTGGCGCAAGGGAAGCCCTGGGGCGAGTGTGGGAGCGAGCGGGAGGTGAGGGGCGTGTGTGATGCACGTACGCAGCTGTTGGCGCAGGTGTGCAGTGAGTACGGCGTGCCATGCACGTTGGTACGTGCGCATGCCTGGCCGGAAAGCATGCCCGGCGAGTGTTCGCTTGTGGCGTTGCACGGAAGAAAGCGAGCGTCGAGGGAAGCGGACATTTGGGCGGCGAGTGTACAGGAGCTGGCACAGTGGGAAGCCGGCGGGTGGGAGGCATTGGAAGAGGTGGAAGAGGAAGGAGAGGAGGAGGAGGAGGAGGAGCAGTGTACTCTGCACTGCCATGTGGAGAGAGAGAAGGAGGAGGGTGTACAGATCAACGACGACGACGAGGTGGGGGACCTGTGGGTGGCTGTGGTGGAGGATGACGGTGGAGGGCGTGGGGTTGTAGAGTGGCGCTGGTCCGAGTGCGGATGGGTGGTGCCGTGGGCGTGTGCGGTGGGACTGTACGCGCTGCAAGAGGATGAGTTTGCCAGCGAGAGCGAGGGTGAAAGGGAGGGTGAGAGCGGAAGCAACACGCAGGGAGGAGGGCAGCGGCGGGTGCACGTGGTGGAGGCTGCACTTGCCTTGGGGGAGGTGGAGGTGGAGGTGGTTGGACAGGCTGGCAAAGGCCGGTTCGGCACGGTGGAAGTGGTGGCGCTGGGATGGCAGGGTGACGAGCACAGGCTTGTATTTGCTCGCAAACGGATGTGTGGCGTGTCGAAACTGAGCAAGACACATGGGGAGCACGTGCGCAGTGAGCTTGCAGCCTTGCGTGCGCTGCAACACGGCCATGTGGTCGACGCTGTGGCAATGGTGTGGGACGAGCTGGCAGACGAGGTGCACATTTACATGGAGCGCGTGTGTGCGGGGTCGCTGTACGACCAGCGGCCTGTGCAGCGGGCTGCGGAGGCGGTGAGCGTGGCCAGAAGTCTCGCGTGCGCCGTGGCGCATCTGCACATGCACGGCGTCGTGCACAGGGACATCAAGAGCCTAAACGTGCTTGTGGATGCACAGGGCCAGGTGGTGCGACTGTGTGACTTTGGATTCGCGCGTTTGAGCAGGGATAAGGAAGCCATGGCGCAGGTGGAAGTGGGCGCTGTGCGATGGCGTCCACCCGAGTATGACCCGGAGAGGCGCGTGGGAGACGGGTGCTCCTATGCAGGCGACGTATGGAGCTACGGCATGGTTGTCACGGAGCTGCTGAACGCAGGGGCGCTGCCGTTTGCCGAGGTGGAATTTGTGTGGGAAATCGATTTTGCCGGCGGCGCGTGCCCGTACGTCGATCGTGACGGAGGTGTTGCAGCGCAGGAGTTGCTTCCGGTGTGGGAAGCGACGGTGCAGGTGGAAGTGGGCGCACGCGCGCACATGGCGGAGGTGGTGGGACTGTTCAGCCGTGGAGTTTGTGCGCGAGGTGAAGCATCGAAAAACAATGTGAGTGAGGGTCTCAGGTGACCATGAGATTAAAGGATCATGTTTAGTGTGCGCCTTGCATGGGGTTGGGAGGATGGAATTGTCGAATGCCAACGTGCAAGCATTCCCGTGGGCCGCGTATACCAGACGACCAACTCACACGCACACTTTTTTTTTTCCACAGGATTGCGAGGAGAACAATTTTCGCCGTGCTGCTTCTTGCAGCGTTTGCACTCGCTGGCCCGCTGAGCCAGGACCTGAGCATGTCCTCTACGGAGGACGCCGACGTGATGGATGCTACCCCGATGTCCACGGATGTCGAGGAGGAATTTGCGCGTAAGTTTGCGAGGAAAGTTTGGGTCCGGCGTTTGAGACCCTCTCGCTCCAAGAAGAAGTTTCCTTTTTTTTCTGCGACCGGCACACTGTAGAGGATCGCGGTAAATGTGGAACACACTGTATGAGTGTCATGCAGCTGGCACACAGGCGCGCGTATCGCGTGCACTTGCACAAGCAGCGACAGGGGGGATATTGCAGGAGGCCGAGAGGGAAAAAACGCATCATTCCGGCAAGGGGGTTTTTTTTCGGCAAAGAAACGGAAACTCACGCTTTTCCTCGCACGCTGGCAACGACACCTCACAGCGGAGACGGAGACGGAGGAGGTTGAGGAGCCGGAGACGGAGATGGAGGAGGAGGTTGAGGACGAGGCCGAGGAGGCTGAGCCCGAGACCGAGTCCGAGGTCGAGGAGGCCGAGTCTGCATTTGAGGAGGCCGAGCCCGAGACCGAGTCTGAGGTGGAGGACGCCGATGAGGGCCGCATGCTGACGTGCCGCTCCACCGGTGACCCGCACTACACTTCCTTCTACAACCGTCGCTTCGACGTGAAGGCCAAGAGCACCAAGAACAGGTGGTACACCATGTACCGCCGCGGAGGTGTGTACGTCAACACCAAGCTGGGCTTTGGCGCCTGGAGCCGCTACACTGCCAACGTGGCTGTGACCGTCCGTGCTGGCGGCGTCATGCACCGTTTCACCAAGGGATCCCAGCCCGGTGCCAAGAACATCCGCATCCCGGGTGGTAACGTGCTTGTGCGCAAGCACGGCCGCGGCCCCCGCTCGTACATGAACGTGTACGTCAACGTGAGGCCCGGCTTCCAGGGTAACAACGGCACTCTGTGCACCCGTGGCAAGCGTGGCAAGCGTGGCCACACCGCTGCCCAGCAGCGCTACTGGCACGGCCGCTACAGCGCCCTGTACAACCACGGCAACAAGCGTTACCGCAGCCTGTACCGCCGCCGCGCTGCTGCCTGCCGCCGTGTGGTGAACCAGTACCTGAGCCGCACCAAGACCCCGCGCTCGCACTACTGGTACCGCATGTACGACTGCGTTGTGGACGGCCGCCTTGGCCGTGTGCATCTGCGCCACATCACGCTGCGCCGCGGCGGCAACAAGCGCCAGCGCGCCCTCGCTGCGCTGCGCCGTGCTAACAGCAACGCCTCGCGTACGCTGCAGAACCGCCGCCGCTCGTACGCTGCTCAGTACCACCGCCGCCGCGCCAACTGCGCTCGCCGCTACCGCGGTCGCCACAACAACGCGCGTCGCAACAACTGCTACCGTAGCGCCAGCCATTGGTACAGCCACGTGCGTGCCTACGCCGTCCAGCTGTACCACCGCCAGCGTGCCTACGCCCACTGCCTGTACGCGTACCGTCTGAACAACAACCGCGGCGTCTACAACCGTTGCCGTCGCAACGCCAACGCCCGCTTCAACCTGAACTGGACGCGCCACCACATTGCACGCTCGCACTCGGCCACCCACGCCGCCATCCGCGCGTGGTACTACCGCATGCGCAACAACTGCGCTCGCCGCTTCCGTGGCCACCGCAACAACGGCCGTCGCAACGCGTGCTACCGCAACGCCTCTGTGGCCTACCGCCGCCGTGCCCAGCAGCAGAACCTGCGTTACCACTACCAGCACCGTGTGAACAACTGCCGCTACTCGTACCGCAACAACGCTGGCCGCCGCAACGCCTGCGTCCGCAGCGCTTACACGTGGTACCGCCGTGCCCTGGCCACCCTCAGCGGCATGAAGTGCGCTTCCACCGGTGACCCGCACTACACTGCCTTCAACGGCAAGCGCTTCGACCTGAAGAACCGCGCCACCAACGGCAAGTGGTACTACATGTACCGCCGTGGCAGCGTGTACGTGCGCACCAAGCTGGGCTTCCAGCCCTGGCGCAACGCCACTGCCAACAAGTACGTGATCGTCAAGGTTGGCCGCCGTGTGTACCACTTCAACCGCAACACCCGTCGCGGCCGCACCGTGGTCAGCATCCCGGGCGGTGCCGTGGACATCCGCAAGGGTGGCTCTGGCGCGCGCACGTACTTCAACGTGTACATCAACGTCAAGCGTGGCTACCAGGGCAACGCCGGCACTCTGTGCAACGGCAACAAGGCCAAGCGTGGCCACACCGCTGCCCAGCAGCGCTACTGGCACCGCCGCTACAGCGCCCTGGTCAACCACGGCAACAAGGCTTACCGCAGCCTGTACCGCCGCCGCGCCGGTGCCTGCCGCCGTGTGGTGAACCAGTACCTGAGCCGCACCCGTTCCCCGCGCTCGCACTACTGGTACCGCATGTTTGACTGCGTCGTGGACGGCCGCCTTGGCCGTGTGCATCTGCGTCACATCACGCTGCGCCGCCGCCTGTCGGCCCACCAGCGTGCCATGCGCCACTACGCCGTTCTGTACCGCCGCGCCCGCGCCAACTGCGCTCGCCGCTACCGCCGCAACCGCAACCGTCGCAACCGCTGCTACCGCTACGCCGTGGCTCTGTACCACTACCGTCGCGCCCTGCGCAGCGCCCACACGACTCTGATGAACCGCCGCAGGTCGTACGCTGCTCAGTACCGCCGCCGTCGTGTCAACTGCGCTCGCCGCTTCCGCCGCAACCGCAACCGTCGCAACCGCTGCTACCGTGGCGCCAGCGCCTGGTACCGCCGCGCTCATGCCAACGCTAACCGCGCCTACCACCGCCAGCGTGCCAACGCCCACTGCCTGTACGTGTACCGCCGCAACCGCAACCGTGGTGCCTACAACCGCTGCCGCCGCAACGTGAACCGCCGCTACCGTGGTCGTGGCCGTCGTGGCCGTCGTGGCCGCAAGAACTGCACGTGCACCTGCAAGTGCAACGGCCGCAAGGTCCGCACCCGCACCATCCGCCGCCGTTAAGCGGTCCCATTGGTGATCGATGCGCCGGAAGAGACAACGGAATAACAACCTGTATGTGTCCCGGGAATTGCTGTTGTTTGGTTGTGTGGCGTCTTGCGTCTGCTGCGTCCTCTGAGACGGGCGGCGGGAAGAGGCATGGCAGCGCCCGCAAGGCTTGCAAGGATCCCTTTCCCCCCCAATCCCACCCAACCCAAATCAAAATCCCGATGTCTTCCTCACCAACCACGGACAACAAGGAAGCCACCAACATTGCCCGCCTCGGCGACGTCTCCCTCATTGAAAGCTACCAGCCATCCATGCACGATCAGGCCGAACCCACTCCAGCCGAAGCTGCTGCTGCCCAGCCTTCCTCTGCTGCCCCTCTCCAGCCCCCTTCCAACGACTCCCAGGCACGCCGCCAAGCCATCATGGCAGCAGCCAACAAAGACACCACCACCACCACCACCACCACCACCACCAAGCGCAAGACGGCAAAGCCTGCCTCAACAACACCCACCAGCTCCTCCTCCTCCTCCTCCACCACCACCGCCACCTCCAACCCACCCACCGTGGAAATCATCCCCGACGTCCATGCGTCCCTCTCCCAACTGCTCCCTCCAAGTAAGTCCTTTGCCCGTCCAACACACACCTCCTGCCCACACCCTGCTCTCTGACGTCATTCATCACACCGCTCACCCCCCCCCAAACAACCTCCCACCAGCCTTTGTTGACGTCATCCTGTGGAAGGACACCACTCTCACCGCCCTTTCTCTCCTTTGCGTGTCTGTCCTTAGCTTCCTCCTTATCCTGGGCTTCCCTGTCCTCCACCTCGCCACCCAGATCCTCCTCATTGCCTGCGCAGCCTCCTTCCTCTTTGTCAACGGCTCCTATGCCTACCATATCTATGTCAAGAAGCTTCCCGCCGACAACTGGACCAGTCCCCTCGTGTACGTATCCATCACCTGATCACACTTGCCCTAAAACCGGCACTTCCCAACAACGATCGTTGTTCATTTTCCGTTTCGCCATTTTCCCGCCTGCGTTCCCGCGCCCCACACTGACCCTCCGCATGCACACCCGCGCGCCTGCTCCCTCCCACTTGGGGCCTCATTCCTCGCACACCCCCGTCTGCCGTCCTTCCACCCAGCCAACACCTGCCTTGGCTCCACGAGCTGCCGTTCACCCGCGCAGACGTCCACCAATGGGTCCGCGTCGCTGTCCTGGCCTTTGTCGAACTGCTCGAGCTCATCCGTCGTGCCCTTGCTGTCCATGACAACCTGTATACCCTCAAGGCACTGGCTGCCCTGTACTTGGCCACCTTTGTCACCCGTCTCAGCCTCCCTGCCGCCGTCCTCATTGCCGCCAGCCTCCTTTTCACCATCCCGGTCCTCTACCACACCTACAAGGCACCCATCGACCAGACCCTTGGCAAGGGAATCAATCAGGCCCGTGAGACTTCCAAGCAGCTCCTCGACCGCATCCCGCGTGCCAAACGAGCCAAGAAGGAAGAGTGACTTGCCATCGTCCCTGTCCAATGAATGAATGCTCTGCTCACATTGTTTGCCCATCCTCATCCCCTCCCTCACAACAGCCCACTCTCCTTCTCCTCCTGCCCCTCCTTCTGTTGTTGCTGCCCTCTCCCCTGCGTAGTCTCAGCCACCCGCCACAGCAACCTTGATCGCCGTCGTTGTTCCCATCTCCAACCAGGCTTTGGTTTTCGTTCCCGCTGCTTCTCCGTCTCCGTGAAGCACTGTTGCTGCTGCCGCTGTTGTGTTCTCCCTCTCCTTCGTCATCATCGTCTCCATCGCTGCTGTCTTCTTCTTGCAGAAGCGTCATCACCAACATCCCCTCTGAATTCTGCATCGATTCTGGAAGCTCCATCACATAGCCTTGTGGCATGTGCTTCATAATCACCTCGTGGTACGTGCGGATCACTTCCAGCACCCGTGCGTGTGCCTCCTCATCCTCCTGCAAGCCCTTCAACCACTCGTCAATGTCCACACAGTACCGCGGTTTCGTCTGGCTTTTCCTGTCCAGACGCCTCCCACACAGCATCATGCGACACAGTTCGTGGTCGCCCACCACCTCTGCAATGTCCCTTGCCATGTGATATGTCTCTCCATAGAACGGCTCGTTCTTTTCTGCGTAGTACCTCTCCCACACCGTCCACGCCTCTTGCTTCAACTCCCGCAACCGCAACGAGCCCACATACGTCGCAATGCCTTCCATGTACGCACAGTACAGGAACGGGTGTGCCAGATGGGTCACCTCGTGTGCCAGCTGGCCCAGAAAGTACTTGCTGACGGGTTTCCGCGACACAAAGATGGCATAGATGCCCATTGCAGAGTCCACCGTGTAGCACATCTGCATTCGTTCCGTGCCCGAGTACCGCACAGACACATGGTTCACCTCCACCAGCGTCGGCGCCACTTGTTGCACGGCGGTCCACAACTCGCTCACCCAATCCGCCACCTCGTTGCTCGTCAACTCCTCGTACCGCTCCATAAACTCCCGTCGCGCCTTGGAACCCACCACCGGCACCCCTGCGTTCCCACTGCTCTTCCATTGCACCCTTTTCCCTTCCAACCAACGCCACACCGCCTCCCGCCTCTCTCGCTCCTCCTCTCCCACGTGATGCACCGACGATGACTGCTCAGCCAATGCACGCAAAGGCACCAATCCCCTTTGCTCCCTGCTCTCCTGCATTCCCCCCTCACTTTGGTTGCCCATGCATGCGCTGGCGACACCAACAACTGCACACTCGTCTTTCCCCCCTCACCCCTTCATGTCCTCTTCCTCCTCCTCCTCCTCCTCCTCATCCCCAACTCCCCCGTCTCCACCTTCCACCCCGCCATCCGCCTCCTCACACTCGTCCACCCTCGACGACCTCCTCACCGACGACTCTTTTGTCCAACTCTTCAAACGAGGCCCCACCACCACCACCACCACCGCCACCACCAGCAACAACAACGACACCACCGCCGCCTCCTCCTCCACCCAACCCTCCTTCCCCTCCCTGGACGATCTCCCGTGGCTCCCCAGTGACCCCACACTCACTCTCCCGTCCCTCGACACCAACCCCCTTCAACTCGTCGCCAGCCCGCCCTCCCTCGATCTCCTCCATCACTTGTACATTCCAGACACCTCATCCTCCAAATCCACCCTCACCACCTCCTCAGAAACCGCTTCCCGCGACGTTCCTGATTCCCCTGATCCGCCCGAGCTCCTCGCCGCCCTCCTCGACACAGAGGCCACCCCTTCCGACGCACACCTTCAACTTGCTGCACAATACTCAATGCTCCAATTCCATGCCGCACGTTCCTCCCTACGTGCCGCCTCCGCTGCCCAGCTATCCCATCTCCTCCAGCACCTTCACACACCTCCCCTCCTCACCTATCTCCGCACCTCCCTCCTATCACACCACCGCAACGCAGGCCACGACACCCTTGCCGACCACCTTGACATCCTCCTCAACGACAATGAACCCGAGACCAACCCATGATCATCCACGCGGCCACGCGCGGAATGACGCAACCGAACTTGGAAAAAGATCATGAAGCAGGAATCTCAGGGTGAGTGTCGGAAGTGGGTGGGAAAGGATGGATTGGCGGTGAGAGGAAGGGCTGAGGAGGGGCTGAGGAGTGGCTGAGGGAGGGAGAGTGGGAAGAGGTGTGCGGTCGACGCTCACAACGACAAGGCAGAACGGAAGAAGATTGATTGGGTAGCTGTGCTTCAGAGTGGGGATCATGCACGGGTGTGTGATGCACTGGAGGCAACGGGAAAGGTGGGCTGGGGCGGAAAGAGGGAAGCGGGGAAAGGGAATCAAAAGGAGCAACCCGGCCGTTGCCCATACACACGGACGCACGTCTTGGGACGATGGAAAGTGTACTCACAGGTTGGGCACAGGCGGTGAGGATTGACAACTGGATGCTGGGAGATGCAGAAGTGGGAGCATTGTGCACGGCGCTGGAGAAGAACTCCGGCGTGGAGGAACTGAGATTGAGCGGCTTCAGCATCGGAGCAGAAGGAGCAGCATCGTTGGCCAAGACACTGAGTGAGAACAGCAGCTTGCAGAGACTGGACCTGTGGAACAACCGCATCGGGGATGAAGGAGCAGCAGCACTGGCGCAGGGACTGAGTGAGAACAGCAGCTTACAGGCACTGAACATCAACAACAACCGCATCGGGGCAGAAGGGGCAGCCGCTCTGGCGCAGGCATTGTGTGAGAACAGCAGCTTGCAGACACTGGAATTGTGGAACAACTGTATCGGGGACGCAGGAGCAGCAGCACTGGCGCAGGCACTGAATGAGAACAGCAGCTTGCAGACACTGAACCTGTGGAACACCGGCATTGGGGACGAAGCAGCGGCCGCAGTGGCGCAGGCACTGGCGGTGAACAGTAGCGTGCAGACACTGTACCTCAGGGGCAACAGCATTGGGGACAAAGGAGCAGCAGCACTGGCGCAGGCATTGAGTGAGAACAGATCCTTGCAGACCCTGGACCTGGGCTACAACAGCATCGGAGCAGAAGGGGCAGCAGAACTGGCGCAGGCATTGAGTCAGAACAGCAGCATGCAGACCCTGGACCTCTACAACAACTGCATCGGGGCAGAAGGAGCAGCAGAACTGGCGCAGGCACTGGAGGTGAACTGCACCCTGCAGACACTGAGCCTCAGTAGCAACAAGACCGGGACAGCAGGAGCAGCAGCACTAGCACAGGCATTATGTGAGAACAGTAGCGTGCAGACACTCGACCTCAGGGGCAACAGCATCGGGGCAGCAGGAGCAGCAGCACTGGCGCAGGCACTGAGTAAGAACAGCAGCTTGCAGACACTGGACCTCAGAGACGACATCATCGGGGACGAAGGAGCAGCAGCACTGGGGCAGGCACTGGGTGAGAACAGCACCTTGCAAACAGTGAACCTCAGGGGCAACAGCATCGGGGCAGAAGGCGCAGCAGCACTGGCGCAGGCACTGAGTAAGAACAGCAGCTTGCAGACACTGGACCTCGGCTACAACAGCATCGGAGCAGAAGGAGCAGCAGAACTGGCGCAGGCACTGGCGGTGAACAGTAGCGTGCAGACACTGCACCTCAGGGGCAACAGCATCGGGAATGAAGGAGCAGCAGTACTGGCGCAAACACTGAGTGAAAACAGCGGTTTGCAGACACTGGACCTCAGCACCAACAGAATCGGGGATGAGGGAGCAGCAGCATTGCAGAAGGCGATGGAAGGCAATCGGTCGTGCTGGAAGATTGACTGCGTTCGCAAGGACGCGTTGCAGTCGCTGCTGAAGCAGAACAAGAAGCAACACGTGGAGTTTGTGGAGTGTGGGGATGTGGAAAAGATGAGAGAGTTGAGGGAGTGGGGTGTTCCTGTGGACACGTTTGCAGGGCGAGGAGGGTTGGAGACTGCACTGGAGAGGGCAGTAATGGGAGGGGATGATGGATTGGTTGAGGTGTTGCGGGGCTGGGAAGCGAAGCCAAGGGCGAGAACCGTTCAGATGGTGCAGGAAGGAGGGTGGAGGAAGGCGTGGCATTGGATTGGATGGGGTGTGGAGGGGGTGGACGAGGTGATGGAGACGGCGTTGGTGATGAACGGGGAAGAGAGGGAGGCGATGTTTGAGTGTGGCGGAATGGAGGGGTATGAGCCGACTGCACAGTGGATGACACTGCCGGATGAGGTGATGGAGAGGGTGATTGGGTGGGTGGGGAGGATGTGTGAATGAAAGGGTGGTTCATTCGAGGCGCTGGAGACACTGTGGAGACATCACACCACCGCAACGCAGGCCACGACACCCTTGCCGACCACCTTGACATCCTCCTCAACGACAATGAACCCGAGACCAACCCATGATCATCCACGCGGCCACGCGCGGAATGACGCAACTGAACTTGGAAAAAGATCATGAAGCAGGAATCTCAGGGTGAGTGTCGGAAGTGGGTGGGAAAGGATGGATTGGCGGTGAGAGGAAGGGCTGAGGAGGGGCTGAGGGGGGGCTGAGGGAGGGAGAGTGGGAAGAGGTGTGCGCACGACGCTCACAACGACAAGGCAGAACGGAAGAAGGTTGATTGGGTAGCTGTGCTTCAGAGTGGGGATCATGCACGGGTGTGTGATGCACTGGAGGCAACGGGAAAGGTGGGCTGGAGCGGAAAGAGGGAAGCGGGGAAAGGGAAATCAAAAGGAGCGACCCGGCCGTTGCCCATACACACGGACGCACGTCTTGGGACGATGGAGAGTGTACTCACAGGTTGGGCACAGGCGGTGAGGATTGACAACTGGATGCTGGGAGATGCAGAAGTGGGAGCATTGTGCACGGCGCTGGAGAAGAACTCGGGCGTGGAGGAACTGAGATTGAGCGGCTTCAGCATCGGAGCAGAAGGAGCAGCATCGTTGGCCAAGACACTGAGTGAGACCAGCAGCTTGCAGGAACTGAGCCTCGTTGGCAACCGCATCGGGGCAGAAGGAGCAGCAGCACTGGCGCAGGGACTGAGACGAAACAGCACCCTGAAAACCCTGTACCTCGAGAACAACCGTCTCGGGGCAGAAGGGGCAGCCGCTCTGGCGCAGGCATTGAGTGAGAACAGCAGCTTACAGGCACTGAACATCAACAACAACCGTATCGGGGCAGCAGGAGCAGGAGCACTGGCGCAGTCACTGAATGAGAACAGCAGCTTGCAGAGACTGGACCTGTGGAACAACCGCATCGGGGATGAAGGAGCTGCAGCACTGGCGCAGGGACTGAGTGAGAACAGAAGCTTGCAGACCCTGGATCTCAGCTACAACAGCATCGGGGCAGCAGGAGCAGCAGAACTGGCGCAGGCACTGATTGAGAACAGCTGCTTGCAGACACTGGAATTGTGGAACAACTGTATCGGGGACGCAGGAGCCACAGCACTGGCACAGGCAATGAATGAGAACAGCAGCTTGCGGACACTGAACCTCTGGAACACCGGCATTGGGGACGAAGCAGCGGCCGCAGTGGCGCAGGCACTGGCGGTGAACAGTAGCGTGCAGACACTGTACCTCAGGGGCAACAGCATTGGGGACGAAGGAGGGGCCGCAGTGGGGCACGCGTTGTGTGAGAATAGATCCTTGCGGACCCTGGACCTGGGCTACAACAGCATCGGAGCAGAAGGAGCAGCAGAACTGGCGCAGGCATTGAGTCAGAACCGCAGTGTGCAGACCCTGGACCTCGGCTACAACTGCATCGGAGCAGAAGGAGCAGCAGAACTGGCGCAGGCACTGGAGGTGAACTGCACCCTGCAGACACTGAGCCTCAGTAGCAACAAGACCGGGACAGCAGGAGCAGCAGCACTAGCACAGGCATTATGTGAGAACAGTAGCGTGCAGACACTGTACCTCAGGGGCAACCGCATTGGGGACGAAGGGGCAGCAGTACTGGCGCAGGCACTGAGTAAGAACAGCAGCTTGCAGACACTGGACCTCAGAGACGACATCATCGGGGATGAAGGGGCAGCAGCACTGGGGCAGGCACTGGGTGAGAACAGCACCTTGCAGACAGTGAACCTCAGAGACAACAGTATCGAGGACGGAGGAGCAGAGGCACTGGCGCAGGCACTGAGTAAGAACAGCAGCTTGCAGACACTGGACCTCACCGCCAACAGCCTCGGGGATGTGGGAGCAGCAGCATTGCAAAAGGCGATGGAAGGCAATCGGTCGTGCTGGAAGATTGACTGCGTTCGCAATGACGCGTTGCAGACACTGCTGAAGCAGAACAAGAAGCAACACGTGGAGTTTGTGGAGTGTGGAGATGTGGAAAAGATGAGAGAGTTGAGGGAGTGGGGTGTTCCTGTGGACACGTTTGCAGGGCGAGGAGGGTTGGAGACTGCACTGGAGAGGGCAGTGATGGGAGAGGATGAGGGATTGGTTGATGTGTTGCGGGGCTGGGAAGCGAAGCCAAGGGCGAGAACCGTTCAGATGGTGCAGGAAGGAGGGTGGAGGAAGGCGTGGCATTGGATCGGATGGGGTAGGGAGGTGGACGAGGTGATGGAGACGGCGTTGGTGATGAACGGGGAGGAGAGGGAGGCGATGTTTGCGTGTGGCGGAATGGAGGCGTATGTGGAGGAGGGAGGGTGGGAAGGGTGGGTGACACTGCCGGATGAGGTGATGGAGAGGGTGATTGGGTGGGTGGGGAGGGTGAGGGTGAGTGGGAAGGATGTGTGAATGAAAGGGTCGTTCATTCGAGGCGCTGGAGACACTGTGGAGACATCACACCACCGCAACGCAGGCCACGACACCCTTGCCGACCACCTTGACATCCTCCTCAACGACAATGAACCCGAGACCAACCCATGATCATCCACGCGGCCACGCGCGGAATGACGCAACTGAACTTGGAAAAAGATCATGAAGCAGGAATCTCAGGGTGAGTGTCGGAAGTGGGTGGGAAAGGATGGATTGGCGGTGAGAGGAAGGGCTGAGGAGGGGCTGAGGAGTGGCTGAGGGAGGGAGAGTGGGAAGAGGTGTGCGCACGACGCTCACAACGACAAGGCAGAACGGAAGAAGATTGATTGGGTAGCTGTGCTTCAGAGTGGGGATCATGCACGGGTGTGTGATGCACTGGAGGCAACGGGAAAGGTGGGCTGGAGCGGAAAGAGGGAAGCGGGGAAAGGGAAATCAAAGGAGCGACCCGGCCGTTGCCCATACACACGGACGCACGTCTTGGGACGATGGAAAGTGCACTCACACGTTGGGCATAGGCGGTGAGGATTGACAACTGGATGCTGGGAGATGCAGAAGTGGGAGCATTGTGCACGGCGCTGGAGAAGAACTCGGGCGTGGAGGAACTGAGATTGAGCGGCTTCAGCATCGGAGCAGAAGGAGCAGCATCGTTGGCCAAGACACTGAGTGAGACCAGCAGCTTGCAGGAACTGAACCTCAGCTTGGACAGAATCGGGGACGAGGGAGCAGCAGCACTGGCGCAGGGACTGAGAAAGAACAGCACTCTGAAAACCCTGTTCCTCGAGAACAACCGTCTCGGGGCAGAAGGGGCAGCCGCTCTGGCGCAGGCACTGAATGAGAACAGCAGCTTGCAGGCACTGAACATCAACAACAACCGTATCGGGGCAGCAGGAGCAGGAGCACTGGCGCAGGCACTGAATGAGAACAGCAGCTTGCAGAGACTGGACCTGTGGAACAACCGCATCGGGGATGAAGGAGCTGCAGCAGTGGCGCAGGCTCTGAGCGAGAACAGCAGCGTGCAGACCCTGGATCTCAGCTACAACAGCATCGGGGCAGCAGGAGCAGCAGAACTGGCGCAGGCACTGACGGTGAACAGTAGCATGCAGACACTGTACCTCAGGGGCAACAGCATCGGGGCAGGAGGAGCGGCAGCACTGGCACAGGCAGTGAAAGTGAACGGAAGCTTGCAGACATTGGATCTCTACGCCACCGGCATCGAGGCAGAAGGAGCTGCAGCACTGGGGCAGGCACTGGGTGAGAACAGCACCTTGCAGACACTGCACCTCAGGGGCAGCAGTATCGAGGACGGAGGAGCAGAAGCACTGGCGCAGGCACTGAGTGAGAATAGCAGCTTGCAGACACTGGACCTCAGAGACGACAGCATCGGGGGCGGGGGAGCAGCAGCATTGCAAAAGGCGATGGAAGGCAATCGGTCATGCTGGAAGATTGACTGCTTTTGCGGTGACGCTTTGCAGTCACTGTTGGAGCAGAACAAGAAGCAACATGTGGAGTTTGTGGAGTGCGGGGATGTGGAGAAGATGAGAGAGTTGAGGGAGTGGGGTGTTCCTGTGGACACGTTTGCAGGGCGAGGAGGGAAGGAGACTGCACTGGAGCGAGCAGTAATGGGAGGGGATGATGGATTGGTTGAGGTGTTGCGGGCGTGGGGAGCGAAGCCAAGGGCGAGAACTGTTCAGATGGTGCAGGAAGGAGGGTGGAAGAAGGCGTTGCATTGGATCGGATGGGGTGGGGAGGGGGTGGACGAGGCGATGGAGACGGCGTTGGTGATGAACGGGGAAGAGAGGGAGGCGATGTTTGAATGTGGCGGAATGGAGGGGTATGAGCCGAGTGCACAGTGGATGACACTGCCGGATGAGGTGATGGAGAGGGTGATTGGGTGGGTGGGGATGGGTGCTACATCGACAAGGGTCTGAAATGACAACCAAAGACGCATCAGATCGACAATGACCAAACCCTGACCATCTCCACGAAAACACCAATGCTGCATTGTCTCCCTTTCTTCACCCTTCATCCTCCTCGATGTCCTTGCCCGCATCATCCTCCACCATCTCCTCCTCCTTGTCCTTCTCGTCGTCGTTCGACGACTTCTTCTTCTTGGACGACTTGCTCTTCGACTTGCTCTTGCGCGACGACTGCTGCTGCTTCTGCTGTTTCTGCATCTTCAGGATCACCCAGTCAAACATGTAATCGTTCTCGTAGCCCTCCTTCAGCAACAGCTCGTTGAACATCTTGCGCAAGTACGAGTAGTCCGGCTTGTCCGTGAACTGCATCTGTCGTGTGTAGTTCAGAAACTTCACAAACTCCACCGGATAGCCTTCGCACAGCTCCTCAATCTTCGTCTCCTTCTTCACCATCAGGATCTTGTTGTACTTCTCCTTCTTCGTCTTGGCCTTCATCCCCTGCCACGGCAGCTGCCCACGCAGAAAGTACAGAAAGATGTACCCCAGCGACTCCAGATCGTCGCGGCGCGACTGCTCAATGCCCAAATGGTTGTTCAGCGACGCGTATCGCGGCGTGCCCGTCAGCGACTTTTTCTCGCGCAGCGGGATGTGTTGGTGTGTCTTTGAGTCGCGGTATTTCTTTGCCAGACCAAAGTCGATCAGGTGCACCACGTTGCCACGCTTGCCCAGGCCCATCAGGAAGTTGTCCGGCTTGATGTCTCGGTGGATAAAGTTGCGCGAGTGCACAAACTCCACTCGCGAGATCATCTGGATCGCAAGCATGATCACCGTCTTCAACGAAAACTGACGTTGGCAGTAGTTGAACAGATCCTCCAGCGACGGGCCCAGCAGGTCCAGCACCATGTAGTTGTAGTCTCCCTCCACGCCGTACTTCTTGGTGCGCGGGATACCCACTGTAAAGGTATTTTTTGCGCCCCCAAGCCCGTTTGTCGCAACGTGCATCCAGTCCGCGTCAGTGCCGTCCTTCTTGCCCGCCTTTCGCATCCCTAACCCTCCATCCACCCCTCCATCTCCATCCCTATGCACTCGTCCATCCATGCCACAGCCTCTCTGCGCACATGCATCCCGTATGCTCCCCTCTCTGCCTCCCTACTGCTCCTTGCGAAACAGAGGAAACCAAAACGAAACCGCGTCGTCTCCCCTCTCGGCGTTTCCTCAAACTCACCTCCGTGCAGGATCGCGTAGATCTTGGCCTCGTACAGCAGCTGCGGATGCTGCGCCTTGACAGGTTCCTGTGTAATCCATCGTACCCATCCTGCGTCAGTTTCCCTCCTCTTCCCCCGCGTGCTGCCTCCACTCGTTCCGCCAGTGCGTTTTCCCGCGCGCCCATCCCGAAAGACGAAAATCCCTCCTCTCGGCGTTCCTCCGTGCGTCCCCCCTTCACTCACTCCCACCTCCACACCTCCCTTGTCGCACGCATGCACCCGCTGCCAATACAACCTACCAGCTTGATGGCCACCTCCTCGCCAGACAGAAGATCCGTGCCTGTTGAGTGTCGTGTCGCACGTGTGAGCGCCCGTTGTGCTTTCCTCTTTCCCGTTCCCTCGGCCCAACCGGTTTTGCCTCCCTCCCCACAGCCTCCACACATGCACCTCTTCTCACAACTCACCCAGGTAGATGTCGCCGAACGATCCCTGGCCAATGCGCCGCCCCAGCTTGTATTTCTGTGTGTGTGTGCCGTTCCATCACGCGTGTGAGTCGATGTTTCTCCTGCGTTTCTCCCGCGCTTCCTCCAGTCCAAGGCGCCTTCGCACGCACGCACACACGCGTACGCGTACGCCTGCACCCTCCATCTGGCCCCAAACCCTCACACTTACGTTCCCAATGATGATATCCGAAGATCTCTTCTTCGACGAAGACGACTGCATCGTGTGGTCTTGGGGAAGTTTTGATGGCATCCGCGGCGCATCCTCCCTCGCCCGCATCCCAATCCAACCCCAAGCACCCGACCCCAGGCAAGCGGACTCCCAACCACCCTCGTGTGTACCAATTCCCGCGTCACTCATGACCTCTGTTGTCTCTGCCTCTGCCTCTGGCGCCTCCTCCGAGCCCATCTTGCTGTACCACACCCACTCCCTGTGCGCAAAGTGTGCTCTCATCGATGGCAAGGGCATGAACTGGATCCCGGCACGTGTTCAGGTCGAAGGCACACGCACAGTCTGGCTCGTTGCCGAATGCGACCTCCACGGCCAGCAGCGTACACGCTACTGCTCCGACGCACGCTTCTTCCAGCGCATGCGCGAGTACTCCCCACAGTACATGCTCACCTCCCAACGCATGGGCTCCCAATCAGACATGCAAATGCCCGACATCGAAGATCTGTTCCAGCGCATCCACAGCTTCCGTGAAACCGTCCCCGACGACAAAGACACCTCCTCCTCCTCCTCCACAGACCTCATCCAGGACGAACTCACAACCTATCCCCTCACCATCGACCTTGACCTCTACGACGACGAAACAGACACCTTTCTCTCCCACGACGACATCGACGCCTTTGCCACACACCTTGCCGATCAATACCCCGACGAGCTCACCGTACGTTCCCTCCACCCACACACGCACTCACAGCTCTCATTGCTCACTCACTCCCCCCCCGCCCCCCTCCCACTCCCCCCGTCTCCCCCTGTACAGTACCTTGTGAAGCTCCAGGGCGGCTTGTGCACAGACATTGACACTCTCAACGACCGCATCAAGTACGCCGACACAACGGCCCTCAAGGACAAGCGCATCCTTCTCGAACTCACTCTCGACCGCCTCGAAGCAGTCGCACGCACCCCTGAAACAGCCCTCCTGTCTTCCTCCATCTATCCCATGCTCAAGTACTACGTGGAGCCGGGACAGGAGGCCACGGCGGCTTCGGAGATCGAAGCCCTCCTCGACTACCTGGAACAGTTTGGCGACATGAGTGTGGGTGTCACCCTTGCCATCGACCATCCCCTTCCAGACATATCCGACCTCCTCTCCATGCTGCGCGAGAAGCCTGGCTTTGTGCGCATCATTGTCCTTAGCCTCGAGCGTTCCCCAACCACCCTCGTCCGCCAGCTCCAGCGCTTCTCCTCCACCACCAAAACCAGCAGTCACGTCGAGGAACAGCTACGTCAGTCCTCCCTCTACGTGGATGGCGACAACAATGTCAAGACCACAAACGCACCTGAAGAAGTTGATGACGATGGATCCAACAACACCGAAAGCACCAGCACCACCACCACCACCACCGCATCCTCCTCCTCCTCCTCCTCCTCCTCCTCCTCCTCATCATCATCAGAACAGAACAACTATTTTGATGCAGACCCGCTCGACGTGATCAAACTCGTCGAAACTGCCTCCTGCCACACCATCGAACAAGACGACTTCTTCCCCATGTCTGTGGGCATTGTTCTCGAACCCTTCATCAACATGCTGGGCTACGGTCGCTTCCACATCCGTCCTTCGGCGTTTTGCGGCTTCGTCGCCTGCCTCCTCAACACCGACAAGTACTCCAGCATGCCCGTCACCCGCTTCATCGACCTGAAAAAGTTCTACGCCGACATCCAACCGCAGCTCGACTCGCTCATCAAGAGCACCAGCGTCGGCTTCTTCACTGCCCTGCAAGTGCGTCGCATCTTCAAGAACAGCGCCTGGAAGGGCGTCCAGCTCCCGGACATCCTCTCCTACCTTGTCGACAAAAGCAAAGCCGCCGTCACACGCACCACCATCCGCAATGCACAGTTCCTCGTCGTCCACAACAACATGGACATTGCCACCATCGACCTTCGACGCCGATGCAACTGTATGACCGTCTCTCGTTCCAACATGACTTCCAACGGCTTCAGCGCCGCATGCACAGGCTGCATTTGAATGAATCACCCCCCTCCCCTTCCCCCCGCACAACAGACAACCCCATCCCGTCCCTACTGCCTCCTCCTCAACCTCCACCAATCCATTTTCCCAGCCACCCGCCACCCTGCCTCGCCCATGGAGGATTTCGAGCAGGCTGTGAGTGTGCAACGGGTCAAACCCGGCTCCATTCGCCCCAAACTCATGTGGGTGGAAACCGACAAGGCCCGGCTGGTCATCGCCGAGAAGAAACGCAGTCTCAAACGAACCACCGTCGACCTCGCCGACATTGTGGCCATCCAACGCGGCCAAAAGGCAGACGTGTGGCAAGAAGAACCATGCATGGGCAAGGAGAAGCTGTGTTTCTCCCTCATCACCCAAGACTCCACTGCCGGGCTCGACTTTATTGCCCCCTCGCTTCGTCACCACACCAAGTGGACCTACGCCCTCGGCGCCGCCCTCTCTGTGCCTGTCCTCGAAGCCAGTACGTGGGTGCAGCATGGTCACATCCACTCACCTTCCATGCGATGTCATCTCCCCTCATGCCTTTGTGGGACGCACTGACACACAATGCGTTTGCTCCACCCCACCCCCCCCCCTCAACCCCACCCCCCTCCTCCCGACAGCCAACTGCTTCGGGTTGCCCCTCACTGCAAACACGTTGCCATGGCTCGTGGGCAAGGCTTGCTTGTATCTGCAGGACCACTTGGACAAGGACGGGTTGTTTCGCATCAGCGGCAACTCGGACGAAATCAAACACCTGCGCAAGCAGCTGGACAGCGGCATCGAGGTCGACCTGTGGTCTGTGGATGACCCTCATGTGGTAGCTGGACTTCTTAAGCTGTATCTGCGCGAGATGCCCGTGCCCCTTCTCAGTTTCGAGTTCTACGACCTCTTCATTGCCGTGGAAGGCATCCCTGACGAAGAGGTGCGCCAGAAACAGGTTTGCAACCTGCTCAACCTGCTTCCAGAGTCCACGCTGCCCACTCTCAGTGCAGTGATTGGGTTGCTACACCAGGTCAGTCTGCACAGCGACACCAACCGCATGACACCGTCCAACCTGGCCATTGTCATCACCCCCAACATCCTCCGCGCCGAAGACGAGGACAACGCTGCCCTCATGATGGAGGACATGACCCTGGCCCAGGGATTGGTGGAGATGCTCATCGCACAGCATCCCATCCTCTTTGCCGACGTCAACGAGCGCGTGGAAGAGCTTGCCGAGCACCAGAAGCTCCTGGCTGCCAAGGAGCAAGACCGCATGCTCCAACGTGAGGTGGACGCCGTCAAGGCCATCCAAGCAGCCAAAGAGGAGGATGAGAACCAACTGTCCTCATCCTCCTCGGACATGGAAACGTCCAGCGGGCGTGTGCGAGGACGCGGCATGACCCTGCTGGGCAAGTTTCGTGGCACCCACAACAACAAAAAGGGCGAAGGAAACAGTAGCAACAGCAGCAACAACAACGACACAATCAGCAGCAGCAGCAGCAACAGCAGCAACAACAGCAACAACAGCAACAGCGGCGTCGACGAGCAGAGTGACGATGCACAGGCCGAGGAAGAGGCAGCGCCGCAGGTTGTGGCACGGCGAACAAACCGATCCCGCACTGTCGTCGACCGCAGTTGGACCAACGAACTCGAAGGACTGCAAAGTCAAATCAACAGCACATTGGGGGTGGGTGGACGTGACATCGACAATGGAGGCGAAGGCGAGGATGCACAGGAGGCAAGCGATGTCACAACCACAGACCAACCAGCAGCCTCCACCTTTGCCAAGCCGTCACCATGGCAAACCCAACCAACCAGGGCATCCAACACAACGGTAAAGTTTCAAGTCGAGAGCGGTCATGCCGATGCCGATGGTGACGCACATGCGAACGAGAAGGAGGAGGAGGAGGAAGAAGCGAACAACTCCATGCGTGGCCGCAGCCTCAGTGTGGCTGACAGGAGAAGAATGTTTGAGGCAAATGGACGCTGAGAAAGCTCGCTCTCTTTGTTCTCGCCTCTCTCTCTCTCTCTCTCTCTCTCCCCCTCACCGCTTGCTGCTCAGTGCAGACAGCTTGCGGCCGTTGCCCTTGCGTTGCAGCTTGAGGCCCACCTTGGGTGACAATCCAGGCTTTGGAGACGCTGCAGAAAGCGCGCTTGCACGTGGTGCCTGTGTTGTGCTGCCTCCTGCTCTCTGCTGCCTCACCTGTGGTGATTGCAACTGCATCCCTGCACCCCCGCTGCTGGTGTTGCTGCTTCTTCCTCCCGCTGAACCCGAGCCCCCACCCGTCAAACCGATGTCCAGATCTCCCCAATCCGTTCCCTGTGTTTTGCTTCCCTTGCTTCCCTTGCTTCCCTTGTTGCTGTTGCTGTTGCTGCTGCTGCTGTTCAGCTGCGCATCCAAATCCAAATCGCCCCATCCGTCATCCTCGTCATCGTCCCCTCCCCACCCGTCTGTCTGTGTGTTTGTCTTCTTCCCATGTACACCTGTGCCTCCTCCTCCTAGGCCCACGTCAAGATCGCCCCATCCGCCGTTTCCCCCTCCTTTGTTGTTGCTGCTGCTGCTGGTGTTGCTGCTGCTGCTGGTTGCTTTCTTTGCAGTCCCTCCCAGTCCACTCAAGCCCGTCAGGGTTGCCTTTTTGCTTTGGTTCCCTCCTGCACTGTTGCCACCAAACCCGTCCAGATCACCCCAATCGTCATCGTCTCCCCACCCTCCTCCACTCGATTCCGTCGCTTTTTGCGTCTGCGTCGTGCTTCCACCCATGCTCGTCTCCAGACTCCACCCAGATCCAGCCCCTGATCCCAAATCCAGCTTCATCCCGCCGCTTTCCTTCTTCTCCTGCTCCGGCGACTCAAACGGATTAAAACTCGCCGGCGATCCGCTGCTGCTGTTGCTGCGTTCACCCGTGTCTCCAAGAGTCATACCCTGCGGCTGCTGTTGCTGCCGTTCCTTTTCCTGTCTCATGCGTTTCTTCTCTGCCGCCAACCGCCTCCGTTCCGCCTGTGCTTCCTTCCTCGCTGCCGCCTTGCGTTCCCTCTCCAACGCATCCAGTGCTGCCCCACTGCCGTTGCCGCTGCCGTTGCCGCCGTTCTGTCTTCCCATGCCGGATACCGCATTGCCACTGTTGCCTCCTGCACTGCTCTTGCGTGTGTTTGATGATGCCAGAATCTCCGGCATGCGTTCCTCCACGTGTCCTCGTGCCTGTGGCGGCTGATCCACACCCATCCCTGCACTGTTGCCACCGCCGCTGCCGCTACCGCTGGTACCGCTACTGCTGCTGCTGCTGCTGTTGGACGACGCAGTCGATGCGCTTCCCACAGTGCCTTCTTCTCCCTTGTACCACTTCTTGCCCAGACTCATGGCCCATCCCATCATGCCCTCGCTGCTGTCTGCCGCCTTGGCTTCGATTTCCCTCCCTCCTTCGGTTGTTGTCTTTTCCACCATGCCCCTCTGTGCCTCTTCCTGCTCCAGACGCATCTGGTCCTCCGCCGCACGTGCCGTCATCTCGTCCGAGTGGGCCTGGAGCACGGGCAGCAGCGCATGGACGGCGGAAAACGCAACCTCACGCACACGCTGCTCCTCGTCCACGGTCAACTGCACCACCGACGGCAACACCGCCTGAGCAATCTGTTCCGCCGAATAGTAGCTTTTGGTGGCCATGAACGCTTGCAGACCTGCCATGCGTGCCATGCCCTCGGGGTCACCCAGCGTGCGAGAAAACGCAGGCACCAGGATTTTGGCTCGGGTCTTGCTGTCCAGGTACGGTGTGATCTTGCCCAGGCAGATGGTGGTGTTGATGCGTACAGCAATGCCTGTGTCCAGCTGCAGCTTGGCAAAGTAGCGCAGCAGATCCGTGTTGAGATTCTTGGCGTTCAGCTTGGGCGCAAGCAACACCATGCTGCGCACTGTCAGGTCACGCAGATGCTCGGTTTCGTCGCCAAACCCATTGACCAGGTTAGGATACACGGACGTGTTGACCACCTCTTCACTCAGCCGTTCCGCATACATGGGCAAACTGGCCAGCAGTTGATCGCGCACCTGCCACTCGGACGAGGCAAACAGCTTCAACAGCGTGGGTTGCAACATGCGTGCAAACTCCTCCTCATCCAACTGCTGACCAATGTGCAGCATGCTCTCGATGGCGCGTGCTGGTGCATACCCGTACTCCAGCCCGTCACGCAACGCAGGCAGCAGCTTGTACTTGCACATGTCCACAGGCAGGTCTCCCAACACAGTGGGAAGCGTGCGGAAAAAGTTGGCTTTTTCGCCTTCGTTCTGGATGCTCAACTCGGCCAGAAACAGCTGCAGCTTCACATACCCGTTGCTGGTGAAGTAGTCGCTCTCCAGTGCCTTGTCTGCACTCCATCGCCTGCCCGGTTGCGGGTGCAACAGGCTCCCATACGTACGTACCAACGACTGTGGCATGCGTGCCGTCGTCTTCATCTGTTGCAAGGACCCCGCCGCCCCATTGAACACCTCGTACATCAGGCAGCCCAACGCCCACGCATCCGCCATATGCACAGGCGCTTGCTCGTTGCGCATCAACTGCCACCCGTTCTGCTTCAACTCTGGCGACAGATACACCCCACGGTGCCATGGCACCTGGAACGAAGACGTCAGCACGGGCGAGCTCTCTTTGTTGAAATCCCCCACCGTTTCCAGCCCGCCCAGCTTCCACTCGCCCGCCCGGTCCACAAACACCGTGTCCACGTGCACGCTGCCGTGGACCACCTTGCCCACTCCGTTCAGAAACGCCAAGCCCGTCTGTTTCATGGATGGTGTTGGTGGCGTGTGTGTGTGCGCGTGTGAGTTTGTGAGTGAGTGTCTCTTTGAATTGCGCCTCCGGCCAACGCCCATTCCAAACTCTCCCACACACACCACACACCACACACAATGGACATTGGATCACTGTGTACCCTCTCTGGCGTTTCCTTTTGGCCCCAACCCCCTTTTGCTTGCTGCAAACTCACCGTGACTTGGTGGAGCCCCCAACACATCGCCGACTGGTCGTCCGCCGCGCGAAGCTCGTCCAACTTGAGCGAGAGCGGCGTCACGGCCTCAGTCACCAGCGACACACCGGTCTCGTCGTCCAACCCGTCCAAATAGCGTAGCACACTGGGGTGTTTGAGCATTTTGATGCGCTTGAGTGCGTTGCGAGCAGCGGCAAGCTCGTCGGTGGAGGCACCTTGGGCAGGCAAACTGAAAATGGTCACTGCCTGACCCGACTCCTTGGCTGTGCCCTCGTGGATGTTCCAAAGGTTGCCTGGCGATTGGCCACGTGGACACACACATTCTCCCACGTCGTAGGGGAACACCTTGGAGTCAGCTTGACCCATTGGTGTGGTTGCTGGTTGTGTTTGCCTTGCCAGCAATGACGCAGCAGCACCCACACACTCTCATACACACAGTGCATGCACACACATGACATGCTGATGGTTCTGGTTCACAAGCACACAACGCCATCGCAGCAAAACCAATCACACGGGGCGGTGGAGACGATGAGCCAGAGCTCAGACTGGCACCGAGTCTGGCGCCAAGGCCAATCATCATCCTCATCCTCATCATCCTCATCAGCATCCAATGACACCGATGTGCAACAACCTCAGGACTACACAAAGAGGACGCATCCGAAGCAGCGGCTCTTCATGGCAGGGGCATCTTCCCCTTCCACAAGCAAGAGCAAGGCACAGCAGGGAAGCAAAGTCACGGGCAAGCGCAGTGCTTACAAAAAGTTGTTCCGTCTGCCATCACGCCAGGATGTAAGTTTCCCCCTTGGCGGTGTGTGTGTGTTGTGTTGTGTGGGAGCATTCCACTCACCTGGTTTCGGTGGGGGGGGATGCAGATGGAAGACCTGAGTGTGAGCAATGCGGATCTAGAACGCACATTGGATCGTATGGGGGGTACATCGACGCCGGGGCGGTTCAAGAGGGAGCGAGGGAGGAGGCGGAAGTTGCTGGGTGGCAGCTCTGCAGGCAAGTATGCCGTGGAGGACGACACACGCGACACACAGCCATACTTGGATGCAGAGATGCAAGGCAACGAGAGCTACGATGGCCACGAGGACGGCATTGTGGAAATCAATCTGTTGGGCAGCGACGATGGCCGTTCGAGCGTTTCGCAGGGCTCCGCCGCTGCGCCTCGGCAGTTGTTTGCCACGTTTGAGAGCAGTGGCGACGAGCAAGACAGTGACATCAGCCATGATGGTGTCCAGGTGGTGAACACCTGCATCTCCCATCGTCACAACCCAGCGTGGAAGTACACTTGCACGTGGGCGAGGAAGAGGAGGAGGACGACGAAGGCGAGGACGCCCTTGTGCAAACGCGCGCGTTGGCCGATCTTCGCGTGGCCGCCAGCACACCTGACGCAACCATTTCCGCCATGCTGTCGCTGGTACGAAGCACACCAAACAAGACACGCGGCAAGCACGGGTCCCCCGGTGGCATGAGTGGCCAACCCATTAGCATTCCCTCCTCGATGCTGGAGGAGATCGTCGTCGTGCCTCCCCTGCGTCTGGACGAACACACCCTGGCCCAACACAACGACGACATGTTCATATCCCAACAGCAGGCTCTGTTGGACGCAGCACATCAGCGTGGGGAAGCATATGCACACAGTGACGACGGCCGTTCCTCTCCGTCCTTCACCCCGCAGACCTCGTACGCAGACAGCGCAGGCATCCATTCCTATCGCTCCGCAGGCGCCTTTAGCTTCAACGAACCCGCCGTGTCCGAACGTGCCGTGTACCAACAGCAGCGGGAGCAGGAGCAGCGCCAGCGCCAGCGGGAACGGGAACAGGAACGGGAACACCGTCGCCACCACAGCCATCAACATCGTGGGCATCATCATGACGACCATCGCTACGGATCGGCTTCTTCCTCCGCCGTGGATGACAATGGCAGTCGCGACGTGCGCTCCTCTTCCTCATGGACATCGTCACACTCTGACTCCTCTTGGACGGCGTCGCAGCAGTCGGAATGGCATCATGGGGAGACGCGGTCGGCAGGTGTGGGCAACGACGATGATTCAGTGGGCATGTCATCCTCTGACCATCATCATCCCCAGGTGTCACCAATGGCCTTTTCTCCGGGCGCGCTGTTTGACGTGCGCAACACCCAACCCAACTATCTGCGCATGCTTGCGCTGCGCAACCAGGCAGACATGATTCTTAGTGGTCGTATGACGACACCTCGCTCCACACTGTCGCAGGGGGCGGTCGAGCGGGCGCTGCGTGCGTACTCGCCGGCTCCTTCGCCCAGTAGTACCAAGGGCACAGTGGCATCCAACAGCCTGGCTCCCCTCAGTCCCAACCTCAGCACACAACTAAACCGTACGGCGGGGTCTCCCACGTGGCGACCCAACACGTCCTCCAGCAGCAGCAGCAGCAGCAGCATGGGAAGCACAAGCAGCAGCCGAGGCAGTGTGTCCTCGTCCACCCGATCGGGACGTCATGTGACAGACAACAACACGCCCAAAACATACGTGGCAACGGCGCCGTACACACTGACACCCATCAGCAGCAAGCGAGCGAAACAAGCGGGCGAGTACTTCATTGTCTCCAAGAACGGGGTCACGCACGTGGACGCCAACGGAGTGGCCGATTTCACGCCCATGGGTCAGTGGATGCACGAGAGCAACTTGTATCGCATGGTCTCTGCCATGCCCTTCTTCAAGTATCATCGGGTGTGGAAGTGTTTCCGCACACTGCGAGCCAACGCCAACCGCAAACGCTTTGGCAAAACAGTGCGCCGATTGCAAGCACGCCTGTTTGTGGTGGAACCTATGTATGCACAGTGTCTGCAACGTGTGGCCACCCTGTGCCTGCCCCTGGACACGCTGGATATGCTCGACACGCGCGTGCAACACTGCACCCTTGAATCGTTTGCAGCCGCACAGGAGCGACAAATGGTTCGCAGTGAGGCGTGCTGCGTGTGTGCATACGAACCATAGTCGACGAATTGCAACAGTGTTGCTTGGACGTGTGCAACCAAACAGGCACCTCGGCCGATGCAGCAACACGCAAGGAGCTCATCGACGCCGTCGGCAAACAGATGCAACATCTGGGTGTCATCCTGCGCATCTGTCAACACATGCTCATTGGCCATCTCCAGAGCATGGTGATGCACAACATGCAGCGAATCCTCGAGCTTCTCGACACACCCCAGGCCGCTTGCTTTGACGTCGAGGTGCACTCGGATGCACATGGCAAGCACAAACTCCTCCGACCAAGCATCCACGGGACTGAGGCGGAAGAGGAGGCAGAGGAGGAGGAGGAGGCAGACGATGATGCACTCAGTGCATACACAGGGTACACAGAGGCCACCAGCATGGATGGGTTTGCACTCGTGCCTTCGCGGCGACAGGTATACACCGTGCTGGAGGCGGTGGTTCATGCCATGGTGGACCGTCTGGATCGCGTGCCCCTCCTGTTTGATCACACGCCGTTTGTCAAGTTTTACAAATTGGCCGGCATGGACGTGGACACCCTGCGTGCGGAGCAGGGCAGCGCATTGCGTCGCTTGGTGTCTCAGTGGCATGTGTTTCGCAACGGCTTGCAGACCATGGGCGAGCGTGTGTCCCACAGCTACGCCCTGGCCCAGCAGTTTGCAAGCGGCCTTTCACCCCTTCGACACATTCACCAATCATGCCTGGACTTTACCCTGTCCAACTTCCACCTGAAACCCGGGGATGCTGACGAGGATGCCATGCAGCCGAAGGAGCTGGCCGACTTTCGCGCCGATGTCAACGCGTTGCAGGCGCAGTTCGATCAGGTCGACAGCACACAAGTGACCACAGACAGCACAGGCTTTGTATATACCACAGCCGAATCCCTGCAACAGGCGCTGTTGCCGGCCATCCAACGCATTCGCACACGAGTGTTGACGCGAATCAGCAAACGCACAGCCGAGCGTACATTGCAGTTGCATGGCGAGTTTCGCTCGCTGTTTACGCGCATGGCACAGGAAGTGGACTCACTGGGCGAGTATTGCGCGTTTGCATCGATGGTGGCTGGGATGGACGAGACCCTGCGTGGATTCCAGGCGGAAATTACGGCCATCAACAAGCTGTACTCATTCTTGGCTCATCACAGGGCGCGTGTGCCAGCACAGGACACCGAGACTCAGTTGCAGACAGAACCCATGTTTCAACGGCTGTGTGATTCGGTGCAGGTGTCCATCTCGCGCGAGGAGCTGATGCGCAAGAACTACACGGATGCGTTGGAACGGGGGATCACCGAACACAACGCCACCGTCAAGTCGATTGTCAGCAAGCTGAACAAGCACATGTTTGAACGTGTGGACACGCGTCCAGATGCCAGTCTGCAACTGCTGGCCAGGGTGCGAGCGGAGTTGGAGGAACGGCGCTTTGAAGCAAACAATTACGCGCAGTTTCAGGATACGCTGCGCATGCAAAACGAAAACTGCAGGGAGGTGTTTGAACAGGGCATGCGTCGCTTGGAACACACGGAGCAGATGTGGAAAGGCATGCAGCTGGCATCGTTGATGGCTGTGCGATTTCGTCCGGACGAATTGGAACTCGTGCGCGACCAGACCCTGGACCGGTTTGGCACGTTGCAACGCAGCACCCATGAGATGGCTCTCGTGGATGCCGACCATCCTGTGGTGGTGCATCTCCAGCAGCAGGTGGCTGCCATGGAGCCTGTGCTACATGTGTTTGACGAGTTGGCATCCTCGCATCTGCAGCAACGGCATTGGTTGGCCCTGTTTGAGCGCGTAGGGTGCAGCGAGGAGAAGCTGCAGAGCATGTGTGGCGGTGACGACGTTGGAAGCAGTAGCATCACCGAGGCCGGGGGCAACGACGCGGAGCAAAGGATGGAGAATGGAACGGCCCAAGACACCAAGGTGGACGCCAGCTCATCGACACAAGGCACAGGTGACTATGCAGGGCTGGCGGTGTCGTTGGCTGACCTTGTGGAACTGGGTGTGCAACGGCACATGGAAGCCATGGAGACCGTGTGTAGTACAGCCATGGGAGAGCATTCGATTGCGCGTGGCATCGACGCCATCAAAAATCAGTGGGAGGGTTCGCATCTGTCACTGGACGAGGACAACGTGCCGTCACTGCTGAGCATGCTGGAGCGCAACGAAGAGGCACTGGCCATCATGATGAAATCAGAGTACAGCGTGGGCACCCTGACGGAGCTGGAGCAGATGAAGCAGCAACTGGTGGGCATGGTGGGATTCCTGGACGCATGGACACCGTGTCGTACCCTGGTGGCACAACTGGCGCATTTGGTTTACGTGTTGCGCGACGACGACGTGGCGCAGCGCTTTGCAAAGGTGGAGAACGAGTGGCACGCGTTCAGCCGTGCCAGTTCGGAACAGTCGTCGCTGTTGCAGCTGTCGCAACACTCACAGGTGCAGCTCGACATCGAACGATTCAACGAGGAGCTGCACACACTCATGGAAGCTCTATGTGTGCATGTACCCACCCTGCGTCCCAAGTGGCCTCGACTTCACTACTTGGACGACATGGACGTGTTGCGTGTAGTGGCCGGTGGCACCGACATTGCCGCCGTGATGTCGTTTGCCGCTCCGTGCTTCGCCGACGTCGCCTCCTTGCAAGTAGATCGGTACGACAGCGCACGCGAAGCCATGAAAGCAAGTGGTTCGAGTGCACAGGCGGCGCTGGTGGCGCTGGAAGACAACACGGCACGAGATGATGACAGTGACGGTCCTGTGCAGATGATCACGGCCGTGTGCAGTGGCAACGGACAGGTGTTGCGTCTCATCGACGGAGGGGTGCGTGTGGAGAGATCTGCGTCATCGCTGGAGTGGCTTCCAGCCTTGGAGGAGCGCATGCAGGCATCGCTGCAATGGCAAATCCAAAAGGTGGTGCTGGAGGCGGATGACGTGCCGTTGCACACGCGGTTGCCCCTGAAACGATGGGTGCGACGGTATTGTGTGCAGGCGTTGCAGGTTGGGTTGCACTGCTGGTGGTCGCGTCACGTGTTGCGGCTGTTGGACGAGCACAAAGGCGTCGATGCGGTGGCTCGCTCCTTGGAGGCGCTGGTCGACCATCTGCAGGAAACGGATCACAGACAGCGTGTACATGCACACAGCGATCTCGACGACACGTCAGCAGCAACGGGTGGCATGGAACACACGGGCAGCGATGGTGGAGACCAGTCGGACAGAAGCCATGCGAGTGGAGGAAGCTCAGGCAGTGCGGATAGGAGGAGTGGCAAACGTGGCAAGGATGCTGTGGCTCCTGTGGCAGTGCCTGTGGAGGTGCGTGGCATGCTGCTTGAGCGGCTGCGAGTGACTCGTGCGTTGGTGGACGCCGGGTGCCGTTCTGTGTATGAGTACGTGTTTGTGCGGCAGCTGCGCTACGAATGGCACTTTTCCACCATGCAGTGCATGGTGTGCATGGGTGACGTGGAACACGCGTTTGGATTCGAGTTTCACGGCGTGGAGGACACGTTCATGGCCACTGCGGAGACTCAGCAACACATGGCAGACATGTGCAGTGTGAGTCGTGCGGGCAGACTTGCTGTGTTGCAGGGCATGCAAGGCACGGGAAAGTGGAGCATGGTCAAGGAGCTGGGTGTGGTGTTGGGTATGCACACAGTGCGCGTGGCGTGCCATCGACAGCGCACCTTTGACGAGCTGGAACGCGTGGTGTTGGGTGTGGTGTCGCAACACCACCTGCTGTGTCTACAAAACGTCCAGTGGCTGCCACCCGTGGTGTGCAGTCGAGTGAGCGACCTGTTGGAAGCCATGTTGCGAGGTCGACGCAAGCAGGTGGATTTTGTGGTGCTTCAGGAACAGCAGCAGCTGATGAACATCCATCCCAGCAGCATAGTGTGTGCCACCATGGGTCAGGACAATGTGCTGGCACAGATAGCATGCCCACCAGTGTGCTGGCACACACTGTGGCCATACAGGTGAGCGATCCCGATTTGAGGCCCATGGCTCTGTCCACACTGGTGCAGTGTGGCGTGCAAGACGCACACGCGCACGCAGACAAGGTCAGCACCCTGCTGAATGACCTCTGTCAGCCTCCGCGCTTGGCTACTCTCGCACGGGTCATGCAACTCGTACGCAAAGATCGCGACGTCCCGCAGGCGTTGTTGGATGTCCTTTCACCCATGCATGACGACAAGGAGTGGCCAGAGAGGGTCCATGCCGCCGTTCTTGCTCACTATCCCGATGACATGGACAGTGTGGACGGCGACGATGGCCGAGCGGCCTCCCTGCTCCTTTCCACTGTCGCCAACCAGCTGCTCAACGGCTTCCAAATCTCTACGGAATTGCTTCAAGACAGCGCTTGGCATGTGTACCAAGCACTGTGCACGGAAAAGCTGGTGATGCTGTGTGGACCGGCCGGGTGTGGCAAGTCGACCGTGATCGCCTCCCTGGCCAAAGGCCTGAGTGCCATCCAGGCACGTGCCGATTCCCTTCGTGGTTCCACATTCGCATGGAACGCGAGTACGTTCAGCTCGCGTCGACCATGCCGCTGGTCGGCGCCACAGCGGTGCGTTTGCTCCATCCGGCCGCGTACACACCCGAGCAACTTTACGAAGGTGGCAAGGACGGTGTGCTGCATCGGATTCTGGACACACATGACACAGACACAGGTGTGAAACAGTGGTTGCTTCTGGACGGCTCTGTCGGTGCGGCGGATGCGGAGCTGCTGACCGCGCATTCGCAGGCATCGCAACTGCACATTCTTTTGGAAACGGACGACTTGAGCACCATGGCACCCAGTATGCTGGTGCAGAGTGCAGTAGTCCATGTCGGCGCCACACTGACAGTGGACGTGCAGCTGGAGCACTGGATCGGACGGATGGCTCCCACCCTGCCTTTGGATCACCTGCATGGCTTGTTGGCACAACACTTGCAGGATGCGATGAAGTGCGTGGCAACCCACTCTCCGTCAGGTGCCACTGTATTTGGGTGCGAAATGCCTGTGGTGCGTGGTGTGCTGGATTTCTTGGAGGCAATGTTGGCGGAGCATGTGTCGTCGGATGCCGATGCCGAGGAGGACACAGGTGCCTCCTCAGACGACATCACGGCGCGTGTGGACAACGTGTTTGTGTTTACGTTGCTGTGGACGTTGGGAGTGCAGTACTCGCCCATGGACGACCCGGAGTGTGCTGGTGCGTTTGAAGCCTTCCTGTGGCAGCGATTCGAGCAAACGGCCTTTGTACGTGCCACGTCCACGTACGGCAGCGACGACGACGTGAGCTTGTTTGACGTCGCATTGCGCCGTGGCATTCCGTGTTCCTGGTCGGAAGTGCTTGCGAGCGAGCCGCAGGTGGGTTTCCTCGGTGCAGAGTCGGCTCCCGCGGTCCATTTGTCGCGGGTACTGCTTGGCGCAGGTCTGCACGTGGGATTTGTGGGTCGGCGAGGCACGGGAAAGAGTCGCCTGTGGCAGTTTTTCACGGAACAGATGCGTGGAGACAACGACAAGCAGGTGATGGCAATGCAGCTTCGACGCCAAGGAGGCATGGAAGCGGTGCGCAACAGGCTGACAAAGGAGATGTACCGCGAGAGCAAGCATGTGCTCAGTGGAATGCAAGGCAGGCGTGTGGTGGTGGCTCTGGACGACGTGCACTTCCGCTCTGGCTACAGCTTCCATGGCGTGCGCGAACTGACCGCTCTTGGAGGGTTCCACACGCCCGGACACGGCCATTGGCAACTGCTGGACACACAGGTGCTGCTAAGTGCACGCAGCACACTGGACGAGTTGAAGCAGCGTGCGTGGTGGCGGTACGCGTGGCGCGTGCAGTGGGTGCAGGTGCAAGATTGGACGGCGTCGACACTGCGCCACTACTGTGGGGAACAGCTGGCCTTGGCACCTGTGGTGCGTGGATCACCGGAAGCTTTGGTGGCGGACGTTGCATGGTGCACGGTGGACACGTACAAGAAGCTGCAAACGTTGCATGCGCAGGACAGCCGCAGTGCCATGACGCTGTTTGACCTCACACGGCTGATGAAGGTGATGCAGCAACTGGAGTTGCAGGATGTGCGCGATGACACACACGCGTGGGTGTCGCTGTGGTACACAGAGATGGTGCACGCGTTTGCCGGGCGTGTGGACGTGGATGCCACGCGTGTGATGCAGATGGTGGATGGAGGCATCCAAGACAGGCTGATTGACCACCTGGACGCCGTGGTAGACCTTAGTCGCAAGCAGTACATGCTTGCGTGCTGCGTGGGCCGCGCATCGGCTGCAGGCAAGCGCAAGGGGGCACCATCGCCTCCAATCACCCGTTTGGCTGGTACACTCCAGATGACCTCACGGTGGAGTTGGAGATGGTGGCTGTAAACCACGACCGCACTTCTGCCAATTTGTATCTGGAAGCACCCGTGCATGTGCCCCACGACAGACCGTTCCGACTGGTGTTTACCGAAGAAATCACTGAACTTACGGCACACATGACACGTGTGCTGCGCCATGTGCACGGCCACATTGTGTGCACCCATCTGGGATCCACACAGCGGCACCACAGCCTGCAAATGGCGCGCTTTGTGGCGTACAGCTTGGGGATGCGATTGTACGCAGTGTCGCTGGAGCGAGTAGTGACGCCTCAGGGCCAGGCACAGGCGTTGCATGTGTTGAACGCACTGCGTGCATACCTGAAAACACACACCGGCGCCACTGTGCTGCTGTACCTTTCGCTGGCTGTGGATAGCACCCACGTGAGCCGCGAGGGAGCGCGTGCCATGCGAGGGTGTGTTCGGCAGGTGGAGGCGTTGATGTTGTACAGTGAGGATCTGGCCGAGCGGGTGCATGTGTTTGTCGACGTGTTTGGCAACGAAGAGGAGCACATCGACGCTGCATTGGATCGCGTGGGCGAGATTGCGCTTGCTTCGCAGCTGATGCATGCACCGCGTGAGAGCACACCCGCGCTGCTGTTTGAGTCGCTGCGCATCCTGCACGACATTCCAACCAAGCTGGGTGACGAGGGCACCGCGGAGGGGGTCGGCAGCGTGGCGGTGCACATGATGACGAGTCTGCAGGGGATGGCGGCGCAGCTGAGTGCACGTGGAGGAATGCCACTGGTGGTGTCCCATCACAAGCTGCGAAGGCATCTGGAACGCTTCGAGGCGCTGCGTGTGCGTCGCGAAGAGGCGCTACAGAAGAGGGAACGGTCGCTGGAAATGGCCATTGGCGTGGCGCGGTCGTTTGTGGACGACATTTCTGGGTTGCGCGCGGAAATGCGTGAATTGGATGTGGAGAAGCAGGCACTGGAGAAGGAAATTGAGAAGCGGGAGGGCAACGTGAGCAAGGGCAGCCGAAACGAAAAGAGTCGCAAGGACGGCATTGCGCTGGTGGCCAGCAAGTTGGACAGGGAAGAGGCGCAGATTGCCAACGAGCGCAAGCGAGCACAAACGATGCTGGAGAACGCACACAACACGTTTGCATCTGCCATGGCTGGTATTGTGTCGCTGGAGAGCAGCGATCTGCTGGTGTTGTCCAAGCTAAGCAAGAACTCGTTCAGCAACCTGAGCCAGAGTGTGATGCAGGTTGTGGCCTTGCTGTTTGACGTGGACAAAGACGACTGGGACGCCACGGTGGCGCTGGTGACTGACGACGAGTTCCTTGGCCGTGTGCGTGCATACGATTTCGAAGAGATGGACGAGGACGTGGCATACCAGGTAGACGAAGAGTACCTGCAGAACCCCGACTTTCAAGCCAAGGCTGTGGAGATTGAGTGTCTGCAGAAGCTGTGCAGCTGGATCAAGGCGCTGTTTCTACTGCGAGACCAAGACGCGGCGGCGCACACGATCCTGGACCGAATGGAAGACAGCGAAGCGTCGTTGGAGAAGCAGCGTGCACAGGTGCTCAAGTCACGCAAGCAGGTGGGCGAGCTGACGGCAGCGCTGAGCGAGGAGCAAGGGAAGCTGGGACGAGCCCGCACGCGGCTGAGTGCGGTGAAGAAGGAGCTGGAAGCAAAGAGCAAACGGCTGGACAACTGCAAACGGGTGCAAGCGAGTGTGCAGGAGCTTCTGGATGGGTGGCATGAGGAATTGGACAGGGTGACCGGATGGCAACACAGTGTGGTGGGCGATTGTGTGCTTGCCAGTGGATACCTCGAATACCTGGGATGTGTGCATCAGGATGCACGTGAGGGCATGGTGCAACAGTGGGTGGGCCTTGTGGAAGACCACGATCTGGAGGTGTGGTCAGACATTGCCTCGCCCGGGGCGATGGCGGAACTTGTGGGCGATGCAGATCGTATGCACCGTTGGAAGGCCAGTGGATTTCGTGCGTGGATGGAGCACGCGGTGGGTGTGGACAACCTGCTGTTGTGTGAGCGGGACGACAAAGAATGGGTGTTTGCCCTGGACCCGCATGAGTGTGCCACGGTGGCGTTCCTGTCCCTGTTGGGGGCCAAGGGTGAACATGCAGTGGTGCTCCGTTGTGACGACAAGATGCACACGGGTGGCAACGATGATTCCGACGAGCGGAGTGAGGACGAGGATGCGATGGATGCCAGGGACCCAGAGAGTGGCGGACCAAGCGAGGTGAAGGAAGACACGGGGGATAGAGGAGGAGGAGGAGGAGGAGGAGGAGGAGGAGGGGGAGGAAGCGAGACGGCTTCCGAGGAGCATTGGCTGGATGTGCTGGGGCAGTGTGTGGAGGAGGGACGGACGGTGGTGCTTGAGAACGTGCCATCGGACATCCCTGTGGAGTTGCATGCGTTGGTGCGCAAGGAGGTGTTTCTGCATAAGGGAGCACGTGTGGTGCACGTGGGCACGCGCGTGGTGCACTTCAACGCGTCGTTCCAACTGTTCCTGAGTTGTCAGGACGGAGGTGCGGGGTTGGACACACAGATGCAACAGTGGCTGAACGTGGTGCACTTTGGCCTGAACGAGGCCGTGGCAGAAGAGCTGTTTGTGCGTGCGGCGTGTGTGTCAATGGAAAAGGGCTACGGCAGCCGCGAACGGGGTGTGTGGGCGAGCGTGTTGGCGGCACAGGAGGAAGCGCGACGCAGCCGCACACAGATGGTGGACCTGTTTGAACAGGTGGCCATGGACATTGTGGGCGATGACGAACAGGTGCGCAAGGTGCAACGGTTGGGGCGGTTGGGTCGCAAGGCGCGTGAGCGCGAGGCGACGCTGCGGTTGGAATTGCGCGCGAGTCAGGAATCGTTGGACGAGGAGGTGCACGTGTTGGCACACCGGATGGCCATGGTGTACGGAGCCATGCAGATGATGGAGCAGGTGCACAGAGGCTATGTGTTTGGCATGGACTGGACGCTGGAGCTGTTTGTCAAGGGTGTGATGAGCACGGCCAAGATGGAGCGTGAGGAACGACTGGCGCTGTTCACACGCATTGTGTGGGAACACGTGGCATCGGGTCTGCAGGAACGCCACCGACGCTTCTTTGCCCTCCTGTGTGCTGTGAATGTGGACATGGATGCCGGGACGCTGAACCAGACCGAATGGATGGCACTGGCTGGACATCTGGAAGACATCGAGATGGATGAGGATGACGTGCAGGAACAGTGGGTGGGGGCGGCAGCAGCACCAGCAGGCGGCGGTGTGCAATGGCCTCGCTTTGAAGCGTGGCACACGCTGGTGATGTTGGACGAGCTTGGCGTGGGACTGTCGGGCATCAAGCAGGATGTGGCAAGTGACACGGACGCGTGGCAAGCGTGGAGCGAGCGAGAGGACGCGTGGACGTCACCGATGCCGCAGGGGTGGACGTTCCGGTGCAGCACATTTGCACGGGTGTTGCTTGTGGCAGTGCTTGCCCCGCATGGAATGGCCCAAGGTGTGGCAACGTACGTGGAACAAGCACTCCATGTGCCGCTACTCCACGACGTGGACATGTTTCGTGCGTCGATGCGAAGTGCGGTGCATCTGAGCACACCAACACGCCCTGTGCTGCTTGTGCAGGTGGGCGAACACGAGGATGCGTATGGACGTGTGATGGATGCGATGCAAACGGGAGTGGCAGACACGTCGCTGAGGCTGGGGGGAACAGGAGACGGTGTGGGTGGGATGGACGGCTTGGATCCGGAGGATGGTGTGCATTGGATGTCGTTGGCCGGAGGTGTGACGGACGAACGTGTGGGATTGGTACGTGAGGTGGCAGAACAGGGTCGATGGTTGGTACTGAGTGACGTGGAGTTGGCAGACAGACAATGGTGGGAGGTGTTGGCCAAGGGGTTGGGATGGGGCATGAGTTGGTCCGAGGTGGGTCGCATGCAAAGTGGACGTGTGGGTATGTTGGGACGTGTGACAGGTGCAGGTGGGATGGGCACATGGCCTGTGGCAACGTCATTCCGTGCGTTCCTGGTCGTGGGCCATGACGAGGCAGAGACTGGGTTGCAGATGGACAGAGAGCTTGATGGAGGAGTGCCCACCTCGATGGTGCGACACTGCGTGCAGGTGGTGTTGCAGCAGCAAAGGGGCATCACCACATTGCTGCGCAGCATGTACGGAAGGCGGTTTGTGGATTGGGAGGGCAAGTCGCTGGTAAGCAATACCAAGAAGCCACGCATCCTGAAGAAACTGCTGTTTGGACTGTGCTTTGTGCATGCGGTGATGCGAGAGCGGGTGCGGGTGTTGGGACCGGCGGCCAGGGCAACGTACGGAGTGGGCGACTGGGAGTTGCAAACGGGCACGGTGTGGCTGAGATACTTTGTGGACCAGTTTGTGGACATTCCGTACGAGGAGTTGGTGGAGGCGGTGCTGGTGCGTGTGTACAGCACCCAACTGCTGATACGACAATCGCACGATGATGAAGAAGAAGGCGAGAGCAAACACGACAACAGCAAGGCATACCATCTGCTGCAGGGACTGCAGGACATGCTGCGTGCTCACGTGAGTCCCCAAATCCTGAACGATGACTACACGCTGGGAGGGGGAGAGTACAGGGCACCCACAGATGGACCGATGAAGACTCACCAGCTGGCGTTTATCGACGCACTGCCCAAGGGCACCTCGCTGCGTGCGTTGGACCTTGGTGAAGGTGTGGGGCTCCAATTGAAGAAGAAGTCGTACTGGGAGGTTGTGGAGGCGGTGAAGCATGCGTTTGGAGAGTGAAGGGTGTTGTGGGGCGCGCATGAGAGCAACTGAATGGAAATCCCGCTGCAAACAATGTCTGTGCAGTTCCAGGATTCCCCAGAAGTGGATGAGCGTCCTCGGTACAGCCGTCTTCAGGACAAAGGCCAGGCAAGCAGTGGGGCACGCAGGAGCTCCGGGCAAGGCAGTGGCTTCCTGGCGTTTGTGAGCCATGCCATGGAACCCATCCCTCTGGAGGAACGGGTGCTGCTCAACCCCTACCAGAAGCTGGTGCGACACGGTCGAATCCCTTGGAAGATCCTGCTGCACCTGTCCATTCTGGTGCTTGTCACCCTTCAGGCGGATGCCATCTACCAAGGAGACTCGCGGTACACCTCGGCCTGCATTCAATCGTGGTCCAATGCCTTCCTGCCGGACTCTGAGCGCAAGGACGGGTGGTTTGAACGCTTCATCTACGAGTACCACGACGTGAAGGATTCGCTCAACACGACGGTGCAACGGTACTACAATTTCAACAAGCACAGCGTGGACTACATCAAGCTACCCACACAGTCCAACAACACCGTGGTGCCAGTCAAACTCAACGTCACTCGCTTTACAGACATCGACGTCGACCGTGTGGCCAATCTGCACCATGAGAAGCGCACCACTGTGGTCGGTACGTGGCCTTGTTTGTTCGTCCCGGGTGCCGTCTCAGCCCTCTTTTTTTGATGAGCCAAAGGCAAAGCGAGAGGGTGTGTTTGTGTGGACGATGCACATGACGCAAATGTGGCAGACAGTGCATGTGTGTGTGGTGATGCATGAGAGGGTGGAGAATAGGCGGTGGGACGAGTGTACAAGGGTCCCAGAGGGAGGGGGGGGGTGGGGATCTTGTGTGCGTGTGCAACGCGGACGAGGAGGGCGCTCACGCGTTGCCTTTGTGCGTACACGCGGTCGGGGAACCACAACACAGACACGTACACGCTGACAGAAGCGGATTCGCTGGGCCCTCTGGACGCGATCAACCAGGACAACATCGACGACTTCTTTCAGAAGCTCAAGTACTTTGAGCTGTCGTTCCAGTTCAGCACGTTTGACATCCTGTCGAACCCAGGTAAGCGGGTGGAGAGATACACACATGGAATCACGAGAGAGGGAGGTATGACTGACACACGCGCACGTGTCCCAATGTCACCACCATCATCACCACCACCATCATCACACAGTGCGGTGCTGGCACTGGAAGTTGAAGATCACGTACGACTTTCAGGTGCGCGGAGGACGCATTCTGCAGCGACTGAGGCTGCATCCAGAGACGTGCAAGGGAGAAGGGTCACGCATGGACTACCTGTTGAGCGTGTCGTCGTACCCATGGATTGTGCTGTCGATCCTGGGTCTGGCCACCGTCTCCTTGGTGCTCACTGTGCGTGGTATCTACCGTTCGTACAAGGCATTCCAACGGTCGTCGGAGCAGGCTCGTGTGCGTGCCATTGCTCTGTTGACCAATCAGGATTTGCTGTCCCACGAGAAGCGGTACGACAGCACGAAGAACCTGCCGCTGCGCGACCGCATGCGTATGTTCAACCTGTGGCTGTTCCTCACCTTTTTCCAGAACCTGTTCAACATCATTGCCAGCGTGTACGACCTGGCGTTCCTGACATACAGCTTCGACGAACAGGGCATCACAAAGATCCTGATTGGTCTGTCGTCGTTCCTGACATGGATCCGTGCCATCCAGTACTTTGAGTACTTTCCCAAGTATTACCTGCTGGTGAACACACTGCGACGCGCAGTGCCCTCTGTGTTGCGTTTTGTGGCGGGCACGGGCCCACTGTATATCGGATACGCCCTGTTTGGCATGATTGTGTTTGGATCGTACTCGGATCGGTTCAGCACGTTCAACAACGCATGCCGCACCCTGTTTTCCATCCTCAACGGCGACGTGATTCTGGAGTCCTTTGAATCGATCCAAGCCGCGGACCCGGTGATCAACTTTGCGGCGCACTTTTACATGTACACGTTCATCTGTCTGTTCATCTACTGTGTGCTGAACATTTTCATCATCATCGTGGAGGATGCGTTCTATACGGTGAAACGGGTGCGCAGGGAGCAAAAGATGAAGCAACGGGAGGAGCGTCGCCGTCAACTGATGATGAGCCGCAGCATGCGTCAGGCCGGGACTGGCAACAACAACAGCGGCGATGAAGAGCACCACGGCATGGCGGGTGAAGACTCTGGCGATGAACTCAGCAGTGAGGCATCGTCCCACGAGAGCGACCACGAACTGTCGGATGACGACGATGACGCATCCCTGCTCGCCAACCAACAGCAGCAGCAGCAGCAGGGAGAGCAACAAGGAGGCAACACGTCGTCCTATGTGCCTCCCACACTGGTGGAGGGCAGCGAGTCTTCGGAGGGAGGCAACGGTGTGGGCGATGTGGAGTCTGGCAGCAGTCGTCCCATGGTTGTGCCTGGACGTGTGGGTGGCAACCGTCCGCCGTCGATGTCGTTTGCGGCACCGTCTTCCTCGTCGTCATCGTTGCCTGAGGAGAAACCCAGCATGGCCAAGCGACTGGCAAAGAGCTTGCGTTTCCAGAGTCAGAGCCGGGGTGGGGGCGATCGGACGCGACTCGACTCGTCGCTGGACTATGCGAATTGGTTGGAGGAGAGCCATGGAGGGGTGTTGGGGTATGACGAGGAGGATGACGACGACTCACTGTTGTTGCAACAACAGCGGGAGCAAACGAGGCGACTGAACAAGCTGGAGGAGAAGTTGACCAAACGCATGGAGGCACGCATTGGCGCCATGGAGAACCAGATTCTGGCAGCATTGCGTGCAGGAGGAGGGGGTGGTGTCACAGCAACAAGCACATCGACTGGCAGCAGCAACGAAGAGGGATCGCCGAATGGGAACACCGGACTGCGAAGGAGGTGAAATGAAGGATGAGGTCACAGGATGGGGTGCATGCGCCTGGTTGGCCAAGGCCAGAGAGAGAGGGAGAGGCGCACGTGCACACAAGAAGAATGGCATCGCGGGAGGCGGTGCATGCAGCTGCAAGGGCAAATGAAGAGGCAGTGGCATGTTTGGAAGACGGGAAGCTGGGGGAGGCATTGAAGTTGTTCTCAAAGGCCATCTTTCTGGATCCGGAGGACGTGGTGTTTTACATGAACCGTGGCGAGACGTATCTGCGTGTGTATGACGTCAAGAGTGCAGTGGCCAACTACCGCAAAGCACTGTTGGTGAGCAAGGAGCGCATGGAGAGGAGGAGAGCGTCAGTTGGGCAGGACGGGGCTCATGGCCACCATGGCAAGTCTCAGGGCAAGGCAGACGGGGACGACGACGAACCAACGGTTGCCGAGCTTTCGCAGCGTCTGGGACAGTTGCTGTACATGATGGGTGAGTTGGAAATGTGTGAAACACGGGGCTATAGCACTGGGGGATGGTTGGAGGCGGGGCGGGGGCGTGTGGATGATGATGATTGGCTGACCAGTGGTTTATTGGGGGGGTGGGGATTTGCGCTGGCAACGCACACACAACGCAGGACAAACGCAACTGCACGAGGAGCAGTATGACAGTGCGTTGCAATACTTTGAGGATGCATTGGAGTTGGATACGAGCAACGTGGACTATGTGTTTGGGCTTGCACTGGCGTATGCTGGGCTGGGGAGGCTGGAGGAAAGCTGTGTGGCGTTGGAGTCGTGTCTGCAGCAACACGCACACATCCGGTATGTGTTGATACGTGCACGACTGCTCATTGACATGGGCAAGCTACGCTCTGCCTATTCGGACATCGAACGGGCCATGAAGATGGATCGGACGAATGAGGAGGCGCAGGTGCTGCTGGAACGGATGAAGAGGAACAGCGAGGCGTTCAAGGACAAGGCGACGCAGTTGGCGCTGTTGGGCAAGTTCAAGGAGGCCATCCAGACACTCAGTGATGCCATCGACATCAACCAGCTGGACGTGGATTTGTACATTCGACGTGGGACGCTGTTGCGGCAAAGCGGACAGGTGACGGAGGCTATTACGGAGTTCCAGCATGCGTTGGGCATGGTGGAACGACAATGGCATGGAAACACACAGGAGAAGGGTGGTGCAGATGGGGAACATGGGCAAGGGGACGGGGACGGGGACGGGGAGGGGGTGCAGGAGGATGGGGGGGAGGAGGGAACACTGGTGAGTGGATGGAGCGAACACGGGGTGCTGTCGTTGTCGCTGATGGATGCAGAGGAGGCGGATGCGATGTTGAAACAGACGTACAACGACTACATGGCACGTCTACAGTTTCAAATGGCGCAGTCTCTGAATGACCTTGCTTTGCAGGCGTGGGTGGATGGGGATTACGGCGGGGCGGTGACGTTCATCAACAAGGCGATCCGGGCACAGCCGCAGGTGGCGGCATTCTACCTGAACCGTGGGGATTGTTACATGTATCAACAGCAGGTGTTGTTGGCCATGGCAGATTACCACACGGCGGAGGAGTTGGAGGGTGGGGATGAAACGGTGAAGGCCAGGCTGGGGACGGTGCACAACATGTTTGGCAACGACGTGTTTGGACGGGGACTGTTTGTCCAGGCACAATACGAGTATGGAAGGGCAGTGGATTACTGTGCAGACGTGCCCTTGTATCGCATCAATCGTGCCAAGGCGTTGCTGGCCCAGCAGAAGTACGACGAGGCTGGCAAGGATTTGCTGTTGGTGTTGCGTGCAGACCCGTCCAACATGCAAGCCAAGACACTCATGATGATGTACAGTCTGGGTGAGATCCATGGAGGGGGTGGGGGTGGTGGTGGTGGGGGTGGTGGTGGTGGCAAGGGAAAGGGAAGGGGTGGGACCAAGAGGAGTGGGGATCCTGGTGCAACTGATGATGATACCGATGAGGGCGATGATGACGGTGATGATGGTGGGAATGACGATGAGGATGAGTCGGTGTTGTCCATGCTACACGAGTCGCTGATGGAAAGCAACGAGCGACTGGTGTTTGGACGAGCTCACAGGGACGACGCCGTCAAACACCTGCTGCGCAAGGAGTGGAGTCTCAAACCAGAGTATGGCCATCCCAAGGCCTCGCGACTGTTGGGACAGGACGTGTTTGACCGAGTGGGAAGGCACCAGCACAAGCGTGACGAAGCCAAGCGGGGAGGGGGGGCAGGCAAATGAAAGGAAGGAACGAAAGCCCCATTGGGTCTTCATTTGGTGAATTGAGGGACACATCACATCAGAAGCCCGGCAGGAAGGCGGCATTCAGAGTGCCAGCAACCTCTGTTGTGGATGGAGAATGGAAGGGTGGGTGAGCGGGGGGGGGGGAGGGGGTAACGGAGGGGACACGTGGATGACGCAGGGGTTGGGAAAAGGAGACGCCCTGGTGACTCATGAGGACGACATAAAGGCACACAAGGGTCACATATAGGGTGCCACACTCATGGAGAGGAAGGCGTGTGCACAAAGGAGGGTGATGTGTGTATGTGTGTGTGTGTGTGGTGGAGGGCAGGCAGAGGAAATGCGACCCAACTGACCCTGCGCCACAGCGGTGTTGTCGAGCATGTAGCCGACGGCAATGCCGAGGGCAGCAACCAACAGGGTGGTGTAACGGATGGTGTTGAGCTCGTAGTTGTTCTGTGGATGAGGATGTGTGTGTGAGTGTGAGTGAAGGGAGAGCGGCGTGAAATGGGTGGCGCGGGTGCTTGCGGGGAGAACCGACCATGGGTTTTGCGCTGGCGCCGACAGCGCTTTCATCGCAGATGGACCAATCCTCACTGACGGGGAACAAGCGCAGGCGTGGCCTGGGCTATGACGATGGCATGCCGAGTGAACAAGAGGAGGAGGAACAGCAAACGGACAGCTTTGCCTCGTTCTGGGCGGTGCACAACACGACGGCGGTGGATGCAAGCAGCAGCAGCAGCAGCAGCAGCAGCAGCAGCAGCACCATGCAGGTGGAAGGGGGAACACAAACACAAGAACAAAGACAGGGAGAAGAGAAGAAGGATGAGCATGAGGAAGGGGGAGGGGTGGTGGAGGACGAGGACGAGGACGACGACGTGGACGAAAGCACTTTGACGCCAGTGCAACGCGCTCAGCGGAAGGCGCGACAGATTGCCATGAAACTGGGACGGGGACGTACGTTTGTTGGCATGGGAAGGGTAAGAGTGAAGGGGCACAGAGTACACAGAGACACTGACACGGAGGAGAGGGACACACACGTGCATACACAGCAAGGAAGAAGGCCAAAACGGGCGGAAGTGGCATTTGGACCAAGATCCTGGAGATTCCCAACAACCAGGTGGGATCGATTATTGGAAAGAGGGGACAGAGGGTGAGGGACATGGAAACCAAGTGTGGGGCCACCATCAAGATTGAACGGGAGGAGGATGTGGTGCCAGGGGCAGGGGAACGGAAGATCATCATCACCGGCACGGATGCCACCATCAAACACGCCATGGAACTGATTGACACGGAATTGGAACGCAAACATGGGATTGGATTGGAAGGGATTAACAAAGAGCATGTGCTCAAGGCACTCACGGATGAACGGAGCAACAACAACAACAACAACAACACCAACAATAGCATGGCCTTGGTGTCTTTGGAACGCAAGGCCAAACAAGCAGGTGGGGATTCGTTGACCTCGTTGATCCTCAACACATACGACAAAGCCACACCCATTGACCCATCCCACCCTTCTGCCTACTCGGGAGGCAGGGGTTCACGCATGAGGGACGCCTCGGGGTCACGCTCGGCAACGGGGGCAAACGGTGTCGACGTCAGCGGCGCCATCACCATGGCCTCGTTCATGACCCCAAACAAGATGACAAAGACCATCTACGTGCCTCAGATCTCGGTGCCCATGGTCATTGGACGTGGAGGCTCAACTGTGAGGGAGATTGAGGAACGCACAGGTGCACACGTGGATGTGCGTCGGGAATATGGCACAGGGGTCAACCACAACGCAGACGCACAGCGGGAGATTGTGATTGAGGGCACCACTGCACAGATCAAGGACGCCGAAGCTGCCATCCTCGAGCTTGTGGAGCAGGATCAAAAGGCGCAACAGTTGTTGCAGAGCAGCAGCAGCAGCAGCAGCTCAAGCAGCAGTGGCAATGACCTGCAGCAGCTTGCCCCTCCCCCACCCCCCCAACAGCAGCAGCAGCAGCAGCAGCAGCAGCAACCACAACAGTCTTTCCAACAGCCTCCGCCGCCGCCGCCGCAATGGGGCGTACCGCAGCAGCAGTGGGGCCAACCTCCTCCGCCGCAGTTCAACATGACCGGATACGGCATGGCCATGGGTTGGGCCAATCATGGACAGCCGCAACCCCCTCCTCCTCCGCCCCCTCCGCAGCAGCAGCACATGTACGGCGGAGGCCAACCGCAGCCGCCGCCACCACCCCCGCCACCACAAAATTTTTGATTCAAAATGAAATCAGAGTATTTTGTCGTATGCATATATTTTCGTGTGAATCAAAATAGTTGCGTCCATTTCCACTTTACCTCCTGCGCACAAACTCGATGGCCGGTCCACCACGCACCACACGGCTGCCGAGTTGCTTGTTGAGCGACTTGCGCTTGACCGTACCCCGCAGTCGCTTCTTCTTAAAGTTGACAATCTTGCCGCCGACGTAGTTCATGGCGCGTGCCGTTTCCGACGACCCGCCCAGCACAGCAACATCGAAACCCTGGCTCTGTGCCTTGCGTCGCTTTGCTGTCTTGTCCTTGCGACTGGCCAACACACGCTGGCGCTTGCCCTCGCGCGCCAGTGTCTCCTCCAACATCTCTTCCTCCTCCTCTTCGGCTTGCGCCTCTTCTTCGCCCAGACCCTCGAGCACGTCTGCACTCAGATACTGTGTGGCTGGTGGCTGTTTCTCGGCCGTCTGCTCCTTGCGCTTCCTCTTTTTGCTCTGTGCCGCCTCTTCGGCCCGCTTGGCCGCGCGAGCCTTGGCCTGGGCCTGCTTGGCCTTCTTTGCCTCCTTGACCCTGTGTGAAGCATGCAGGGCATGGCAAACAGGCAGAATGATGTGTCAGTGACTCTGTGTGTCCCATCTATGCGCCATAGATGTCTCCGTCATGTGACCATGGCCCCTGCGTGCGGAACATGTGCACCCACCTTTGCAATTCCTCGGCCTGAGCCTGCTTGGCCTCTTCTGACTTTTGCTTGGCACTCACAAACGACTCTTCCACGGGTGCGTCGTCGTCCGAGTCTGAATCCGAGTCTGAATCATCGCTGGATGGCTCCCGTCGTCTCTGCGGAGGCTGCTTGCGCTTCGTGGTCGAGGTCCGCGTCGTCGTCCTCGTCGTCGTTGTTGTCGTCGTCGTTGTTGTCTCCTCCTGCTCCTCTTCCTGCTCTTCCACCTCCCCATCCACCTTGGCCACAGCCGACGCAGCTGCCTCTTGTTGCTGCTTGCGCGTGCGTGATGATCGTCGCCGGGTGCTGACCATGAAAGAGACCTTTGTGCTGTGCAGGCCCGAGCGCACTCCCATCCAACCCCCCCCCCCCTTCCACCAATGTCATCATCGTCGTCCTCTCGGTGGAAACAGTTGGCCAAGGATCGAACCCTTGCCGTGTTTGTGTCTGGTCTGGACAAAGAGGTCCTGGCTGAGCTTGGGGACTTGTTTGCCGGCCGCGATCTGAGCAAGGACGAAGTGAAGGACCTGCTGCAACACGACTTGCGCTTGAAACTGCCCGATGCCACCATGGACCTGATTCTGAACGCTGTGGTGCCCCAATCCACACAGTGGGTGTCCTACCGTCGCTTCCTGCAACTGATGCAGTTGTTGCAAACGCTGGAGGGGGGCACACAGAACCGAGCACGAGCCAACTCACTCAACCAGGTGGCCAACAGTGACTTGGGACACAAACACGTGGAGGAGATCTTTGAAGACGGCGGATTGCAACCACAGGAGCTGGTGGAGGCGTTGAAGAGTCTGAACCTGGGTTTGGAGGAGAAGGACCTGGTGGTGTTTGTGGAGGCCATCGACAGGGACCATGATGGCATCATCCAACTCGAGGAGTTCATGTGGGGTGTCGATCTCATCAATGCGGCCGTTCGCATCCGTGGCTCTTTGGACGAAGGCCACGAGGTGGAGAGCAGCCACAGCGCAGAGGAGGAACTCACCCTGCTGCGTAGCAAGGAGGAACGCACACGCACACGGTTGGCATTGCTCCAGGCAGATGTGCAGGAGGCATTGGGTGAGCTGTTGGATCGATCGGAGGAATGCACTGCAGATGGGCGGGTGGCAGAGGGAAGGGCTTTCTGCCAGGCGGCGTATGCTCTGTTGCAACGTCTGCGTGACAACCACAATCTCAATGAGCAGTCTCGTGTGTGGCAACGGTTTGAAGGGATCAAGAGCAAGCTGAAGTAGAATGGCAGAATGTGGGGATCATTCATTCACGTGGTCGGTGAGACTGACCGAGTTGAGCTGACGGAACAGGTGGACAATGTCCTCCTTGGTGGCATTGGTGTTGGACAGTGCGTCTGCAGCGGCAGCCTTCTTCTCTTGGATGCCCACCACCATCTCCTCCACGGTGGCGGAGATGAGGAAGCGATGGATGTGAATGGAACGTCGTTGCCCAATGCGATGGATGCGATTGATGGCCTGCTCCTCTGTGGCTGGGTTCCACCATGGGTCCATCAGGAACACATTGGTGGCTGCAGTCAGGTTGAGACCCGTGCCACCGGCCTTGAGGGAAATCAGAAACACACGCACCTCCGAACGCGTCTCAAACTCATGCACGTTCTCTTCCCGCGCCGCCCGTGACATGCTACCGTCCAAACGACGCACCTCAATCCCACTGATCTCCAGAAACTGTTGGCAAATGTCCAGCATACTCGTCCACTGGCTGAACACCACCGATTTGGCTCCGGGGGTCTCACGCTCAATGCGATGCAGCTCCTGCAACATGCGAGCAACCTTGGTCGATGCCAACAGGTGTTCATCCTCCATGCGTTGGCCCACCCTTGAGCGAGACGAAGACGACGACGACGACGACGACGATGTTGATGACGAGGTGGTGTTCTCTCGCGAGGACAACACCATGCGCACGTTGCCCTGGTTCAGCTCGCCCTTGCAGCTGAGGGCAATGCAGGGCTCGCTAAACGGCAGTGCCACCCTGCTCTTTTTCTGATACACGGCCTTTTGGATGGCCCTGATGAGGTCGTTGGGCATGGTGGACGTGCTCAGGCAATTCATGCACAGCGCATGGTTGCACGACGTCTCCATGTACGCTCCCTCACGCAGCAGGTCGTCACCGCACAGATCACACGTGCCCAACATGCTCGACGACTTGGACGACGTGAACACCTCGTCCACCAACGACGTAAACTGTTCCACCGCTGCCACCTCCAACCGCTTCTGTTCCGCCTTGACCTCATCCTCCACCGCCATTCGCTGCTCCTCCTTCTTCGAATGATGGTGCTGCGCATGTTCCACCCGCCCGTCGGGCAACACGCGCTCCAACATCACCACCTCGTCGTCATCATCATCCTCATCCTCATCGCTGAGAACAATCACCACCTCCTCCTCTTTCTTCTTTGCCACCTCTGTTCCATCACTCGCATTGACACCACCACCACCACCACCACCATCGTTGTCGTGCTGTTGCACCCGCTGTCTTTTGCGTGCTGCCATTTGTTCGTCCAGGTGCATGTGGTGTGCATCTGCCTGCTCCTCCAACAACTCGCGACTGCGCTTGAGATCGCGCCCGCCGTCCAGGAACTTGGTGCGCATTTCGGGTGTCTTGAGCACCAGGTACGGATGACAGGCACCCTGGCGCAGACGCATGAGCAGAGCAAGCATGTCTGTGAAGCGCAGGGTGTCGCCGTTGCTGTCGTACACACGTCGTGTGGCGTTCTGCAAGGCACGATAGAACGCCGTCTCGTGAGGCGACATGGGACAGTAGATGGTGTGTTCCACGCGGTCGGGAAGACAGATGATGGGCACTCCGTTTTCGTCGCGTGTCAGCTTGGTGCGTCGCAACACAATCGTTTGCAGGAAGCGTTTGAGGTTGTGCATCGCCTGTGGGTTGATGTACCCGCCCAGTTGATTCTTCCACCACTGTGTGTCCTTGTACTGTCGGATGCGCAGGAACTTGAGCAGGCTGTGCAGGTCTTCCAGCTTGTTCTGCATGGGAGTGCCGGTGAGACACCAGCGCACGGACGCCTCCACGTTGTAGCACGCAATGGCCGTCTGTGTTTTGTAGTCCTTGATTGTGTGTGCCTCGTCCAGCACCATGCGCTTCCATCGCATGCGTGGGATGGGTCCCACGTGTCGCTTCCAGTCGTACCCAGAGTGCAGCCATTCCAGCATCTGCTTCTCTGCACTCACACTCAGCAGTTTCTTGGGAAACTCCTGCACAAGGGTGCCGTACGACGTCAACACCACGTCCACGCGTGTCAGCATGTGTGCATCCTTCGATCGCTTGTTTCCGTGGTACATCAACACTCGCAGTCCTGAGCTCTTGCTCGTCAGCTCCGAGTGCCATTGCGACAGCGTCGACACAGGCGCCACAATCAGCGTGCCTCCGTTTGGTCCATCCTCTGCGCTGCGTTCCACAAACGGGTTTGCCGATTCCACCATGTTCATGAACGACGATTGTGAGGGTGTCTTTGTGTCGGCTGTGCCTCCACCACCACCCGCAGCAGCACCAGCACTGCTCTGGGTCTGCTTCTGGCCCGTCACCACCACTGCCTCTGCCTCAAGGTCCTCTTCGTCGTCAAATACACTCAAGTTGCTCTCTTGCCTGCTGGTCACAGGTGCATAGCCTCCGTGCTGCTGGATCCAGCTGTAAAACTCCTGTTCGCTCATCTGCTTGACGTGGTACTTGCGTGCGTTGTGCAACTTGTCACGTGCACCCTTCTTCAATGGGTCACTCAGGCGACCGCGCACGAGGATGTCACAGTCCTGCCGCACCTTTTTGCTGACCATCCCACCATTGGACTCCACCACACGCACCAGAAACTCCCAGCTGGTGTTCATCGTCCCTGTGCTGGCCACCACCTTGTCCTTGAGTGGTTTGCTGTACACCTTGGCCTTCTTCTTGCGTTTCACGTCTGCCCGTGGCACCAACTCCACAGGGTGTGCCTGGTCATACTCCAACTGGCTCGTGATTCCCTTCCCTTGCTGTACCTTTTGCTTCAACAGATACATGTTGATCACCTCTGCTCCGTTGCGCTCTGCTCGTCGCAGAATCGACGGGTTGTGATGCTGGCCCTGATACACCATGTGCACGGGTTTCTCACCCACCTCGTCGATGCTGATCACCTTGCCTCCGTTCCACTCAAACAGATTCCGTTCCGACCGTTCCATCGTCCCTGTAATCACCATGTTCTTGCCCTCAAACAGAGCCGCGTTTGACTTGTCCTCCTCCTCCACCTCCATCTCGTCCTGCTGCTGCTTCTTCTTCTTCTTCTCCCCCATCAAATCGTTGGTAAACACGCGCGTGTCCTCCTCCTCCTCCTCTTCCTCCTCTTCCTCCCCATTGCTGGTCTCCCCGTCATCATCCTCCACCTCACTACTGTCCAACGCACGCCTGCGCCTTCGCTCTTCCGCCTTGCGCTTCTGCGCTGCTGCCAATGGTTTGCTGGCCAGTTTGCGCACCTCTGGGCTGGGTGTCGCCTGTAGATCCTCCAAATCCGCCAGAATCAGAGCCAACATCATCACCGTTTTGCCCAGTCCCATCTCGTCTGCAAGCACCCCTCCTCGCAGCGAGTTTTTCTTGATGCCAAACCCCTGGTCCAGCGTGGATCCAGAAGAGGAGGAGGAGGGGGAGCTGCTGCTGCTGCTGCTGGACGAGGATGAGGATGAGGATGAGGATGAGGATGTAGATGCCGATTTGCGTTGGTGTGCGGGCACGGTAAAGTACACGGAGCCCCGTTCCAGCTCACACATGCTCATCCATGTGACAGCACTCTCCTGGTACGGATGCAGTGTGATGCGCAGTCGCTTGGGCTGTCCAATGGTCAGCAGCTTGTCCAACACGTCGGGGTGGCCCACGTTGTCCATGAGATCCTGCGATGTTTTGTCTGCCCGGTCGTTGTATGCCACCAGATACTCATTGGTGTACCCTGCACCTGCATTGGACACATACGATGTGCCCCCTGCTCCGCCTGCACCTGTGCCGCTTCCACTGCCGTTTCCACCGACTCCGTATGGGTTGTAGCGATTGCCTCGCGCAGCAGAGTTTCCGCCTTCGTCGTCCATGCTGTAGAGCATGTTCAGGGCCGATCTGATGCGTCCGTAGCCGTATGGTGAATACTCAGTGCTCATCATGTGTGTGTTGGCACCCATGAGCTGTTCCTGGCGCAGTCTGCGTGCGATTTCATGATTGAGACTATCCTCCATGCCCAGAGGCACGTCACGGAGTCCCGGAGGCACACGTTGGTCGACAATCAAGCCATTGGTGAACCTCTGCCACAATGGACCGTATTCTGGGTGGTCATTGATGGGGATTCCATCGACATAAGCGTTGTAGGCGGCACTTGCACGTCGGGGAGGTTCACCCACAGCAGGGGGTTTGCGCGACGCCTGCAACGCGGCCGTCTGATCCTCCGACTCCCCACGGGGTGGGGATGGTTTGTGGAACGACCTACGAGACATGTGAACGACGACGTCGGGAGGTGCGGGTGGGATCCAATTGCGACAGGTTGCGTTGCGGCAGATGGGGCAAGGAGAACACCCCTCACACCGTTGATCCATGGAGGAGTCACCACGCCGCAGACAGGCCATGGTGCGGCGGAGTGCATCGTCCAACAGTGGTGGGGCGTCTCCACAACCCATGCAACTGTACACGTTTGGCAATCCGGGCAGCGGAAGCAGTGCTGGAGCAAGCTCGACTGGGAGCAGCGGCAGCGGAGGGAGCAGACACAAGAAACTGCCCCCCGTGGACCCGGGATCGCCGGTGACGGCATATGGAAGACACAAGGTGGGACGTAGGGAGTCCATGAATGCAGCCAAGCGGATCATGGCACGCAGGGATAGCCAAGCTGGCGCAGGGGGCGGCAGTTCGGGGCGGCAAGCGGATAGGGGACGGCAGGCAGCACGACGACGGAAGCAGATTGTGGTGCAGGATGGCATGGTGAGGCAACCAGCATACCTGGGGGCACTTCACTTTGATGAGGATGAGCTGGACGGTGGTGAGCGGTTGGAGGTGGACCAGCGACGAGGCAGGGGCAGGGCCAAACGAAACGGCGGCAACAACGGTCGACGACGGGCAGGCATCAGACGAGGCACAGGACACGATGAGGAGGACGAAGACGAGGATGAGGATGGATGGGATGATGCTCAGGAGGATGGGGAATGGGGTGGATATGGCGACGACGGGGAATTGATGACCATTCGGTCTGTGTTGTCGTCGGCAAGCACGAGCCGGGAGGTGGAGAGTGATGCAGCACGACGACGACGAGAGGCAGCCAAGGCACGGCGTCAGGTGGCAGCGGTGGCAGCATTGGCAGACATCCACAACGTGATGGCCATGGGAGGGAACCCATTGGCACGTACAGGGTATGGAAGGCATGGAATGGGGGCTGGGGCTGGAGGTGGTGGTGGCAAGCAAACATTGGCCCTGTTGCGATCATCCTTGTTGCACACTCGCAATCAGGACATGAGCATGGCGGAACAGGAGGGCCAAACCGACACGGACATCCAATTGCACCAATCGACATTCCCGACGACGGCGTTGGATCCCCATCGGCTGTCGCTGTTGTCACGCTCCACGCAACGCAGCGACAACCTGGGCGACGTGGATGCAGAAACCACTGCCAAACAGTTGGCCATTGCGTTGGAAGACAATTCGTTGATTCGCATCCAACAGGTGGCACGGGACAATGGCAACAGCAGCAAACACACAAACAACAACAACAACAACAACAACAACCACACTGCAGGCAATACCCATGGTGGTGGGATGGTCCACAGTCCCAGCAGGGGCGTGGAACGGGACACGCGGGATGGGAGTGTGCGTGTGAATGCGTTGAATCGGTTTGCACACCACCAGGGCAAACGGGTGCATGGAGTGGCCACACCCAGAAGTCTCATTGAGGCTGATCCTGTGTTGAGTCGTCTGTCGCCACGTCACATTGCACAGGCGGAACGGATGATGGGATTGACAAGCAGCACGTCGACATTGTCACTGCGCACCATTCCACGGCTGATGGAGGTGAGCAGCAGCCGTGCACGACGCAAGGTGTTGCGCAAGGCAATCGTGGCGGAGAACAAGGAGGCAAGGAAGAGGGAACGTGTGCACGTGGCTCGTCTTGTGCGTCAGACAGGGATCAGCAAACAGGCCCTGTTGCATCCGCGTGTGGTGGACCACCTGCCCACCTCTCTCGACGAGATGATTGTGTTGCAATACGGCGCATTGGCTCTGGAGCACGAACGACACAGGGCCACCCAAGAGCCGGATCAACCGTGTGCATTGCGCTTTGACGTGCTTGCCTTTGCTCCCATCGAGGTCAAACTCAACATCCTCTCCTTCCTCGATCTGGCCGACCTCATGATCCTGCCTGTGGTCTCCCGTCGTTGGAGCGCCCTTTTCCAGTCGCCGTACGTGCAACACATGCTGCACATTGTCCAGTACCGCGACGGGTGGTTTGTGCAGGCTGCCAAAGAGACAGCAGAAGCGTATGACAAGATGGGAATGGGCAGCAGCAGCAGCAGTAGTGGTCGCAGAGGCCCTGGTGCTGGTGTGCCCTCTGAGGAGGAGTTTGTACAGATGCAACTGGGAGCATGGCGGATGGTGGCACAGAATGGGATGGATGCCCATGTGTTGATGGTATCCACCGATCCCACCTCGCGCTCACGGGACCTGTGGGTACCAGTCGACACCACCCATGCCCATCCACTGGACCTCTCCTTTCATGATCGTGTGATCAGCTGGAACAACAGCAAGCAGACGACGCAAGGACGAAAGGCGATCACCAGCACCACCAGCACGCGTTCAGGCCAACGATTTCGACGCTACGCCATGCGCAGCAAGTTTCCTCTGCATGCACACATGTACCCTTTGCTGCCCATGCGAGTGAGCTATGCCGAATTGATTGTCCACCGCGCTGGAAGGGGCACGGGACACGTGGGGATGGCTCTGGTCGGTTCCCGTCCCAAGGATCTCCACGATTCTGACTTTGTCTACCGCTGGCTGGGCCCCACCAACATCTCTGCACCCGAAGTGTCGCAACTCAACGATGGCGATGTGTTGGGCATTGGCTATGTGCCGGACCTGCGTTCCCTGTTCACCACCTTCAATGGCGAGTTTCAGGAGTGGGCAAACCTCGTCGATGGCACCGAGGCACGCGTCGCCGACTTTCAGGTGCCTTCCATAGACGACATCATGGCCAGACATGGACTCCACGTGGCAGGAGCAACCGAAGACACACAGGCATCATCGTCATCGTCATCATCGTCATCATCGTCATCCAGTGGCAAACAACGAACACGATCGACCACCAAGGCGGAAATGACGTCGACGTACGGAGCAGTGCACACACGCAAGGAGGGCAAACTGCCCACTCTGTTGGGTGCTGAAAAGACACAGTTTGACCGTGGTGTTACCCAGCGGCGACAGGCGTACGACGAGCAGCGCAGGAAACGCACTGGCAAACGACGAGCCCGCAGACGGCGCTTCGAAGCCATTTCGGGCCACTACATGTATCTGTGGGTGATTGTGGGACGTGAGGATAGCCAGGTGGCCATCAACTATGGCACCATGCCCTTTCGGTATCCGCCCGAAGCGGTGGCGGTCATGCAGCAGGCAGCAGAGGCCGGGGGTCCCAACGGTGAGCAAGAAGCATGAGTGAGGGAAGGAGAGAACAGCAAATGGAATATTTCCAATTCTGATCAATCAACGGAACTGCATGTACCCGAGCACCAGAAAGATGAGCACGAGAATGACCACGATGACGTTGCACACAGTGTTGCCAAAGAGAGTGTTTGTGCGCTCCACAGGCACACAGGACAAGAGACGGTCGCCACCAACACTGATGACATGATGGCCCAGGGTGTCAAACTGCACCCCGCTGATAAAGAACCCGTGGACCTGCTTGCTCATGCGCACCCACAGCGATGCCGTCTCACACACCACCAGTGTGCCCTTGACATCTCCCATTGCCAACAGCGTGCCACGTGCATCCACATCCATGCATGTCAATGGCAACGCATGCACCTTGACAGCACTCTGCACCACTTCCAGCTTGCCCTCTGTCTCCTTCGACCATCGCAACGCCTCCACATAGCTGGCTGCATTCTTGCCCGTCTGCAACGTGTACACCAGCCACTCGTCGTCGTCTTCACCTCCTTCCCCACCGTTGTTGTGATGGATGGCAAAGGCACGGAAGGACAGGCGCACCTGCGATTGTTTGCCTCGCCTGCTGCTCACCGTCTTTGTCATCGAGTCGTGCACACACACACACTCGCCCTTCTTCCGATCCCACACACGCAGGGTGCCATCTTTGGACGCAGACACAACATACGCATCGCCCTGAAGAAACCCCACCGCCGTCACATGGTCGCTGTGGCCCTCCAGCACCTGCTGTTCCTTCAGTGCCGGGAACGACAGCACCTTGACACGTGTGTCCTCCATACCCACGGCCACCATGTCTCCTTTGCTGCAAAACGCCACTGCCTTTTGCAATCCCTCTTCGCTCTCGTCCGTTTGTACCCTGCTCACCTCTTCCACACTGCCCGACGCACCAACGCGCAACACCACACACTGCTTGCCCACGCCACAAGCCACGTACGGTTGCGACGGGTGTTTGGCCATGTTGTGCACCACGTCTTCGCCCTCCTCGTGGCTCGATGCATGTGTGAATCCCGTCCTGTCGCTCAACACGTACCCGAGAAGTCCATTCGTCACGCCCGTCTTGCCCTCTCCGCCTCCACCGCCTACAAGCACCAACGAACGCACCTCACTTGCCTCTGACTCCGATTCTTCCTCCGTGTTTTCGTTCTCCTCTTTCTCCTTCTCCTCCTTGCCTTTGTTCGCCTCCTTCTTCTTCCCCTTGCCGCGATGACGTAACGATGACGATCCTGCCTCGCTCGAATTCCCCTTTGCGGCCTCCTTGCCCTCGTCTGCGTCCTCCCGCACCTCCATGTCCAATAGCTGCACACAATACAGTGGGTAGTTGACACGCTCGTGGAACACGCCGTCCACTCCGCCTCCACTGCTCTTGGTAGGTCGCACGCTTGCCGAGCTGCGCGTCACTGATCCTTCCGCCCCACGCACCTGACTCAACGATGTGATCGACGCATGCGACGACGCCTCCGACACTGCGTCATCATCCTGTCTGCTGTTGGACATATCTGTGTGCAAACAAGTGATTTGTGGGATGGAAAATGGTGGCTTGCACTGCGCAGACGCTGCTCCACACTCTTCTCAACCTTCATTCCCCATTCCCATTCCTCGCCTTCACCCACGCGCCACACGTGCCTTGCGCTTCACCTTTTTCTTTGTGCTGCTGCTGCTGCTGCCAATGGACGTCGACGACACATTGCCCGATGCACCGAGCCTGCTCTTGCCACTCTTGCTGCTGCTGCTGCTGCTGCTCTTGGCATTCTTCTTGCGGCTGGTGGCTGTCGAGTTGTACAGCGTCGAGGGACCCCGTTCAATTTGCTCTTCCAAGGCACGGATCTTGCTGCGCATGCGTTCCACCTTGCTCATGAGGTGCGCACGTTCTTCTCCCATCACCTCCACCTGAGCCGCCATGCGCTCTTGCAACTCTTCCAGATGTCCCACCTCCATACCCAATCGTTCCGACTCTGCGTGCTGCTCCCTCAGTTCATCCTCACGCTGTTCCAGGTGTGCACGCAGCGACCTCGACTCCTCCTCCACTGCCTCTCGCCGTCGCTGTTCGTTCTCCATCCGCTTCAGCAGCTCACGCAACTGTGTCTCCAGCTCGGCCACACGCTCTTGCGCCTTTTCCAGCGGCATTTGCAGTTCCGTGCGCGATTTGATCTTGCTCCCGGTCAACTGCTGCTGCAAGTGGACGTTCTCTCGCTCCAGATGCTCACTGCGTGTGTGCAGCTCCTCGTTGCTGGCCTCCAACTCCTTCAGTCTCTTCATCATCTTGTCCTTACCCAGCAACTGGGTCAGCCGTCCGATTTCGCTCTGCATCTGTTCACGCTCCTCCTCCCACTCTGCCGTTGCTTCTTGCGCCGCCTGATTCTGCTTGGTGTGCTCCCGTTCCATGGATTCCACACGTGTGCGCAACACGTCCAGCTCCATCTTGATCATTTCCTTCTGCTTGTTGGCCGTGTCCGCGACCACTCGCAGCTGCTCCAGTTTGCTGGTCACCGTTTCGCTCTCCTCACGCAGCTGTTCCAACTGTCGCTGACACAGCTCCAGCGCACTCTCCCTGGCCTCCATCTCCATGCGTATAGTGCTTGCCGACTTGCGCGACAGTGCATTCTCACGCTGATTCAGCATGTTCTCAGATGCCTGCACGTCCATCAGATGACGCACCTCAATCAGTGCCTCTGTGGCCATGTTGCGTTCGTTCTGCACCGCCAACAGCATTGCCTGCAACTGATCCCGTTCCGCTTCCAGCCTGCTCGCCTTTTCGGTCGCCCCTTGCAGCATCTGGCTCACCTCCTTGCTGAACTCCACCAGCTGCTGCACATTCTCCTGTGATTCTCGGTCCACACCATGTTGCAGCATTTCCGCCTGATGTGCCAGCTGTGCCTTGCCCATTTGCTCCTGCAGATCCATCACACGCACCTTCCACGTATCCAGCTCCTTCTTCAGCCCATTCACCTCTTCCTCCGCCTTGCGACGTGCTTCTTCGTGCCTTCGTGCCTCCTTGCGTGCTGCGTCTCGCTCCCCCTTGATCTCGGCCACACGTCCCTGCACTTCCACCAACAGCTCCTGTGCCTCGTCACGCGCCTCACGCATCTCGTCCCTCTCTCGAGTCCTCTCGTCCCTCTCTCGCTGCAGCGACAACGCCTCCACCTTGCTCTTGTCACCCTGTCCACGCACCGCTGCCTCCAGTTCCCGTTCGTGTGCCTGTGCCACCGCAAGCTGGCCGGACACCTCACGCACAATTGCTTCCAGCGCTCGTTCGTTCTCCATCCGCTCTCGTTCGCTCTCTTCACTCGCCTCTTGCGCCATCTGCAGCAGCTGCCTCTGGTGCAGCACCTCCTGGCTCTGCTGCTCCAATGCTGCTTGGAGCGTGCTTACCTGCCGTTCATACACCGGCAGCTGCGTGCGCATGTTGCTCTTCAACGTCTCCAGCTCCACTTCCAGCTCCTTCTTTGCCGTTTGCACCGCTTCGTAGTCCGCCTTGACTCTGTTCACCAGTTCCACCCGCTGCTTCTCTTCCTCCTCCACCTTTTCCTTCCACACCCGCATTTCAAACAGCAGATCCACCTGTTGCGACTCCACCTTTTCCTTCCGCTTCTTCGATTCCAGCGAACGGAATCGGTGTTCCACGCTGTCCTTTTCCATCGACGAGAACCGAGCCTTTTCATCCTCCAGCGCTTGTTCCAGGGCCTCCACCTTGGCTCGCAGCTCCTCGTTCTCCTGCTCAGACACTGTCGCTCGGTCCCGTGCGTGTGCCAATGCCTCTTCGTACACCAACGAGCTGTGGTCCAACACCTCCCGTCGCATGCGTTCCGTCTTGTACAACGGGGCATACTGCATCTGTGGCGCCATCATCTCTTCCACATCATCCAAATCCACCACCACATCCACATCGCTCGTCTCCAATGGGTCGTACCCCGTGTCATACTCTGATTCTCGGTCCTCTTGCTCCTCGTCGTCCACCTCTTGCTCCTCCTCTTCCTCGTCGGCCTCCTCGTCATCCTCGTCATCCTCATCGTCCTTGCGATCTTCACCCCCGTCGCCATCGCCCCCTCCACCTCCACCCCCTCCACCTCCACCTCCTCCACCACCGCCACCACCACCAAATCCTCCAGAAGACCCAGATCCACCGTCCAGTGTGTTGTTCAGTTCTGTGGAGCGATCATTGACACCGCGTGCACCCTGCCCACTGCCTCCGCCTCCATCTGGCCTGCTCTGCGATCCAGCACGATGGTAGTTGCCATACGGTGCATCCATGGCCTCTTCGTCGTCTGCCTTGCGTGCCTGGATGCGCTTCATGGCCTCCAGAGCCTCCTGCATCTGCTGCAGCTTGTTCTCCAGTTTGCGATTGTCCTTCAGCACTTCTTGGTACACGCTTGCCTCCACACCCAACACCGTGCCCTCTGTGCGTCGCGAGCTCGCGCTGCTCACCACGCTGGCCGTGTCCGTGTCGCGTCCCATGCGTTCCTTGGCCACCTGGTTTGCTGTCACCACGTTCTGCACACGTGCTGCCAGCTGCTTCTGCATCTTCTCCACCTTCTTCTTCAACTCGCCCTTGTCCTTGGCCAGCCCGTCGCGCTCTTCCATGCAAGCTTTCAGATCGCGTTCCAGACGCTCCCAACGTCCCGAACTCGTCTTCCACTGCGCCTTCAGCTGTTCCTGCGCCTCCACCGCCTTGCGCATCTTCTTCTCCAGCTTGCGTGCTCGCTTGGCCTCCGCCGCCGCTTGCTCCTGGTACCCTGCGCTCTCACGCTCCGCCACTTCCACTTGTGCCTTCCACGCCGCCTCCTGCTCCTTGTGGTGCGTTTGCATGAGACGTTCCCTTTCCGCCTTGTCCTCGCGTTCCGCCTGCAGTTCGAGCTCCAGTTCCTGTGCACGCACCAGCACCCCGGCATGTTCCACCTTCAGTTCGCTTCCTCCACTCTCCATGGCCTGCACGCGCGCACGCTGTTCTGCCACCTGCGCCTTGAGAAGCTTCACCTCCTCCCGTCGCTCTTCCACCTCTTCTTCCACCTTGCGCACGTGCGCTTCCAATCCTTCCACCTGCTCCTTGCTTGCTGTCATCTGCTTTTGCGCCTCTTTCAACGCATCCTCGTACGCTTGTGCGTCCTTTTGCGCCTTGTGTGCCGCCTTTTGCGTTTGCCTCTGCTCTGTGGACATTGTCGTCGCAGCACGCTTGTGCTCCTCCAGCTCGGCTTCCAATTCCGCCACACGTGCATCCAACGTGTCTCGCTCAGCCTGCAGCGCATCGACGCGTTCCCTGTCACGTGTGTGCCTCTCCTCCAAAGTGCCAGCCTTGGTACGCAGTTCCTGCAGCTCAGCCTCATCGTTCTGCTGCCTGCTGCTCAGCTGGCCAATCTTGGCTTGTGCCACGTGCACCTGTTCCACCAACCGTTCGCCCTCCGCCTCTGCAGCCCGCTTCTGGCTACTCAGCGTATCACACTCGCTCTGCAGACGCACGCACGTGGCTGTCTTCTCTTCCAACTCGCCACGTGCGCCACTTGCGCGCTCTTCTGCACGCTCGCGTGCCGATCGCTCCGTGGCCAGCTTTGCCCGTGCCTCGTCGCGTTCCCGCGTGCGTTCCTCCAAGCGTGCGTTGGCAGACGCAAGTTCGCCCTTTTGTCGTTCCACCACACCCACCAATTCCTTCACCTTGCGCTCCTGGCGACGTGCATCCTTGCCTCCTTCGCTCAGGCGCTCTTCCAGCTGCTGCATCTCTGCTTTCAGACGTCCCGCTTCCGCCTGTGCGTCCAAGCCCATGCTTTGCATCGAATCCTGTTCTGCGTGCACAACGTCCAGTTCCTGCAGCAGCTCCTCGCTCTCGCGCTTCCTTTCCTCCAACTCCAGGTTCAACTCGTCCACCTGCTGACGGAACCCATCTGTCATTGCACGCTGTGCTTCCACATCTGCGCGCAGCTGCGCCATTTCCTCTGCCTGCGCCTCCACAGTGCTCTCCAACTGCTCTACCCTGGCCACAGCTTGCAATCCCTCCGCCGCCGCCTGCCTGCCTTCCACCAGCAATGTGGTCATTTCTTCCAACGCTCGCGCAGATGCACTCGCTTCCACCTCCGCCTCGGTTTCCGCCTCTTGAAGCGCTTCCTTTGCCGCCTGCAGCTCCTTGCGTAGCGCAGCCGCCGTGTCTTGCGACTCGTTGTCCTTGCTGCGCATGTTCTCCACAACATCACGCAACTCCTGCAATTCTTGCATCACGCCATCGTGTTCTCGCGCATGTGCCTCCACCTCCTCCCGCACCGACTCCGCTTCCGACTGCATGCGTGCCACAGTCTCGTCGCGCTCACGCAATGTCTCCAGAGCACTGCGAAGCTGCCCTTCACACGCTTCCCGCTCCTCCTCCGCCCTGTGCGCATGCTGACGTGCCTCTGCGGTCTGTGCACACACCGTCTGTACCTGTGCATACCATGTCTGCATCTGGTCCTCGTGTACGTTGGCCATCACATGCAGCGCGTGTTGCAGTTCAAGCTGAAGCGCCTTTTGTGACGCACTTTCCATCCCATGGATTTCCAGGGCCACGTGCAGCTGACGTCTCTCTTCCATCAGATCCACCTCGCGCAGACGCAAGGCGTCCAGTGCCGTATGCAGCTCCACCAGCTGTGCGCGAGCGGTCCAAGGTGCAGTGGCTTCAGCATTCCTCTGTGCCTGTGCGTCCACCACGCCACGCCTGTGCTCATCCATGCTCTCCCTCACACGCTTCATCGTCTCCACTGCATCCTGCATCTCTGCATCGTGCTCGCTTTCCAGCGCCCAGCGCAGCTCGTCCATCTCCTCGTCCTTCTGCTCCAGCATCTCCTCGAAGCGTGCCTCCAACGCGTCCATCATCTTCAGATGTGCCTTTGCCTGTTTGCGCATCAGCTTTGCCGCTTCATCCGCATTGTCGTCATCCGAGTCATCCAAAGTGTCCGCTTCGCCATCCGACTCGTACCGTTCCTCCTCCTCCTCGACCTCAGTCCCTTCCACACTGTCCGCATCTGCATGTTCGTCTTCTTCGACAATGGGTCGCATCTGCGGGGCCACTGTCACTGTTTGCGTGTTTGGATGTGCGTGAATGCCCGAGGACGTGCTCTCCAACAAGGCCTGCTCCGTTGCGTCTGCACGTTCTGCAAGCGCCTCCATCATGACACTCGTGCCGATGTTGTACGACTCAAACATGCGAACCATCTCTTCGTACTCCATATTCTTCTTCAACAGCGAGTCCCGAAAGTGGTTCGCCTGCTCGTGCAGCGCCTTGTTCTCCTCCTCCATGCGTCGCACAATGCCCTCCAACCGCACCACGCTCTTTTCACGCTCAATGGCCTCAAAGTGCATCGTGTCATGCTTGCGCTCCATGCCCGAGCTCTCCACCTTGCTCTCCACAAGCTGCCTCTCCATCCGCTCCAACGCCATCGCCTGGGTTGCAATCTTTTCCTCCCACTCCTTCCGCTTCGCAGCTACCTCTTCCGCCTCAACCTTCCACTGTGCATGTACACTCGCTTGTTCCTCTTCCCGTGCGCGCATTCGTGCCAGTGTGGCACGCAACTCCTCCAACTCTGCTTTTGCTCGCTCCTTCTCCTCCCGCTCTATGCTGCATGCACGCACTGCATCTTCCACCTCCCGCTGCACTGCACGCACTTTGTCCTCTGCGCCCTGTTCCCGCGCCACAGTGGCCTCCAATTCCGCCACACGGCTCTGCAGAGACTCTGCACGACGTTCCGTTTCCTCGTGCTTGCTCTTCCATCCCAGTGCACCCATCAGCCTCTCCTCCAGTGCCTTGCGTCCTTCTTCCTCACCTGCCACCCTCTCCCGCAATTCGCCAAGACGCTCCTGTTGCATATCGCATTCGCCTTGGAGCCTGGATTTTTCCGTCGCCAGTTGGTTCGCACGGGCCTCGCTCGCATGCAGCTGGCTCTTCAGCTCTGCCACTTCACCTTCCAGAGCACTCCTCCTCTGCTGCGCCTTGGCCACTTCTGCCTTGGCGTGCGCAAGTTCGCTGCGTTGCATCTCCAACGATCGCGCCGCCGCGTCCGCCTCTGCCGCCAGTGCTTCAACCTCCACTTCCTTGTCTTCCAACGCCTCTTGCATCATTTGTGCGCGCTCTTTCATCGTCTCAGCGCGCAGGTTGTTCGCTTGCACCAATCCCTCGCGCTTCTTCACTTCGCGCAATCGATCGCGGATTTCGTCCGCCTCCATGAGCTTCTTGCTCTGTGACGCAATCTCCTTCTGCAGACGCGCCAGTTTCTCTTCGCCCTGAAGCACCATGCGTTTCCTCGACTCGATTTCCCTGCTGCTCTCTTTCAACTGCTTGCTCATCGATTCCAACGCCTTCTCCTGCTGCGCCACTACCTCTGCACGCCCTTCACTCTCCATGCGCACCAGCTGCATCTCCCTCTGCATGCGACTTTGTTCCTTGACAGCCTTTTCTTGCGCCTTGTGTGCCTCTTTGCACGCGCGCGTCGCTTCTCGAAGCTCGTTCTCCTTCAGCTTGGCCGCCGCCTCCATGTCCGACATAGCACCACGTGCGTCGCCCAGCTGCTGCTCCAGAAGCCTCACGTGTGCTTCGAGTTCCACCAGCCGCTCGTTTTGCATGTGTGCCACCTTGCGCTGCTCGCTGTGCATGGCCAACAACTGCTCAAAGTTGCCCTGCCCTTCGGCCTCGCTTGCCTCCAGCACGCTTCCCCGGCTGCTGTCCACACCCAAATCTTCTGCAAACAGCACATCCTTGTCGCCCAGCATGCTCATGCGCAGCTGGCTGCGCCTTCCACTCTGCTCGCCTCGCAAGTCTGCTCCGTCCACGCTGCTCGGTGACGGTGTCCGTACCTCTGCGTGTGCCACACGCATACTGTGGCGCGTTGTGTTCTGTCTATGATCGCCCAGCCCGCCTGCGCTCGCCCAGCTTGCGTTTACGTGTCGCACGCTTTCACGCAACATCGACGAATCGATTGCTTGGGCCTCGTGCAGCTGTTCGCGCAGTTTTTCGTTCGTTCCACGCTCTTTCTGCAACTCCCGCAACGTCTGTTCGTGCGTTTCCATCATACGTTTGTAGTTCTCGCGCGTCGACTCCACGTACAGCCGCAGCTGCTCGATTTCCGTGCGGTACAGCCCGGCCTCATCACCAGCAATGTGACCCGTGCCCTTCAGCTGCCCTCGCAGCTCCGCTGCTTCCTTGCGTGTCTCGCGCAGTTGTTCTTCCAGCAGCTTCACCATGTCTGCCTGCTCCTCGTGTGCAAGCTCCTTGCCCAGTGCCTCTTCCTCCATGCGTTGCCGTTCGTGCCGCTCGCTCTCGATGCGTCGCTCCAAACCCATTGTCACCTGGTCACGAGCCTCCATCTCTCGTTTCATCTCGTCCACCCAACGCCTGTTGCTTGCCATTTCACTTTCCATGATCTGCAACTTGCTTTCCGCCGTGCTCACCTCCTCCTCCAGTTGCATCATATCTTCCCGACACGCCATCACAGCCGCACGTCGTGCCGCCGCTGCATCTGCTTGCCGCCTTTCCTCCAGCTCTGCGTGTTTGCGCAGAATCTGGGCCATTTCCCGTTGCAGTCGCTTCATCGACACCTGCAACGTGCCGTTCTCCTCCTGCAATGCGATGCGTTGTCGCCCTTCCCGTTCCAGAGCTGCCTTCAGCTTGCGCGCCATCTCATCTCGTTCACTGTGTGTCTGGCTCACCCTCACCATCAGCTTTTCTTGTGCATCCAGAAGCTCCTCCTGCGCCACCCGCTGCTGCTCCAGCTCCACTTCTTGCCGTTGCACAGTTGCGTTCAGTTCGCCCACAATCGCTTCCAACTGCTGCGTGTGTGCATGCGTCGACTCGAGCGAACGCTTTGTCACGCTCCCACGGCTCGGTGTGTGGATCACGCTGTCCATGCTCTCGTTCGATCCCATCGAATCTGACGACTCGGTCGACGTCGAAGAGGTCGCAGACACTCCGCGGCGCAGGACCCGTTCGCGCATCGGCGATCCCATCCCTTCGCCACGGACACTGCTTCCATCCAGCGACACAACCATCGGTGAACGCGAACGCATTGGCGACCCACGCAGCGACATCGGCGACTGGCTTGTGCGAGTCTTTGCCTGTGCTTCCGCCTCCGCCTGTGCCTGTGCCTGTGCCTGTGCCCGTGCCTCCGCCTCGGCTTGCGTTGCTGCTTGGGCTTCAATCATCACCTGCAACTGCGCTTGCGCCTGTGTCAACGCATGCGTCTGCTCCACCAACTGACTTTCCAACTTTGTGGACACTGCACGCTGTGCCTCCACCTGTGCCTGAGCCTGCATGGCGGCCATTTGCTGTGCGGTAGCCTCACGCTCGGCACTCGCCTTGGCCTGTGTCAAAGACGACACCTTGGCGTGCAAATCCTCCACCAATGACGCCTGGCTGCGTCGTTCCGCCTCGTAGCCACTCTCCATCTCTCGCACCCGTTTCTCCATCGCCTCTTTGGACACGTGCAGCGAATCCTTCTCTTTGGCCAGCCCACGTGCCTCTTCCATCCATTGCTGCTTCTCCTGCTCCACGCTGTTGAACCGCTGCGCCATCACCTGCGCCTCACCCTCCAGTTCAGCCACGCGACGCTCCAACCCGTGCTGATGCGCAAACAACTTGTTCTGCTCACGCACTCGCTTGCTTATCTCGTCGTATTGGGTGTCGCATCGCTCCCTCCAGCGCCGGTGAGACTCGATTTGGCCCTCCAGCTGCATCTCCAGAGCACGCACCCGTTCGCCGTGTCCCCGCTCACGTGCCTCCACCTCTCGCCCGTGCTGCTGTGCACGTGCCAGCTCTCGCTCCCACAATGGCTCCTTTGCCGCGAGTGTGTCGCGTTCCTGGGCACACTTGTTCAGCTGTGCCTGTGCACGTGCAAGAGCCTCGACCGCTTCTCCCTGTCCCCGCTGCGCACGATTGATCTCACCTGCCTGTCGTTGCACACGATCCTCCAGCTCTGCACGAACCTCCTCGTGCTTTGCATTCAACTGCCGCAGCGTTTCCACCTGTTCCTTCCACTCGCCTTCGCGTGCACTCACACGCCCGTTTTCCATCTGCACCCTGTGCATCTCGGCTGCCAATTTGCGCGCTTCGTCCATCGCCTCCTGTCGCTCGCGCACCATCGACGCCTCACGCTTCAACGCTTCTGCTAGCTGCCGTCGCACACCGTCCGCCTCCTCCTCTTGCCGCCTTGCACGTGCTTCCAGTCGTTCCTTCTCCCGCCGTTCTGCATCCAGCTGCTTCTTTGCCGATTGCGTCTCGCGCTGACTTGTACCCAGTGCCCGTTCGTAGCTTTCGCGCACTTGATTCGCTTCTTCCTGCATGCGCAGGGCTCGCTCAGCTCCCAGCCGTGACGATCCTAGCGAATCTTGCAGACGCATGCTTGTGCTGCGCGCGTCCTCAACCTCCTGCTGAGCAAACGCAAGCTCTCTGTCCATCTGCTGGCATTGTTGCGCCATCGTGCGCACCTCGGCCATGGCGTCGTCTCGCTCTTGCTCCAGCACAGAAAGTCGACCCACGTACTCGCGCTCCACACGACGTTCCCACTGCTCGTTCACACGCTGTGTTTGCGCCTGGGCGTCTTCACGCAGACGTTCCAACAACTCGTGTTGCTTGTCTCGTGTCACCCCCAAGTCGTGCTCCAGCCGAGCCACACGTTCCATCGCCGCCTGTCGTTCCTGGCCCAGGCGTGCACGTTCCTCCCGCTGCGTTTCCAGCTCCCGGCGGAGTCGTTCGCAATCCTCTTCTGCAGCCTTGCGTGCGCGTTCGCTCTCCTCCCGTTTGCTCGCCAACTGCTTTTGCGTTCGGTGCATCTCGTCAAACTGTCCTCGCAGCCGTTCGTTGTTCTCCTCCACAAGGTGCAGCCGCGTGCGTGTGTTCTCCAGCTCCACTTCCGACTGACGTGCGAGTCGTTCCATCTCAGACAACTGTCGCCTGGTCTCCATTGCGCCTCGGTGCTGCGTCTCAACCTCCTGCTCCAGCCGGCTTCGGATCGCAGACAGAGTGTCGATGTGCATGCTCCCTTCCGCAAGGTTCATGCGAGTCGTCTCCATCGCCGTCGCCATTGTCCTGTGGCGTCGCGTGAGCTCGTGTGTCTGCGCTTCCAACTCACGTGCGTGGCTGCTCGTTTCCACCGCTTGGTTGCGTTCCATCGTCATCATGCGACCCAGTGTGTGGGCGCGCATGCTTGTTTGCCACACCTGTGAGTCCACAGCGTGTTGCTTGGCCCATGCCTTGGACTGCGTCTCAGACAAGGTCTTGCTCAGCACAGCGCATCGCTCAGCCGCTTCGGCTCGCTGTCTCTCCAACAACGCCGCACGCTCCTCCACATGTACTCTTGCCTGTGCTTCCATGGCCACCTGTTCTCTCAGCGTGGCATTGGTGCGCAGCAGACCCGAGCTGACGCGCTGCAGCTCCTCGCTCAGACGACACACGGCCGAGAATGCACGGCTGTCCACAGCCATGCCCGGTACAATGCCAGCTTCGGGAATGCACATCGTCTTGTCCACCAGCTTGGCTACGCGCCCAGCCACGGCCACACCTGCTGCCACGCTCTCACGCACATCCTCCACCATCTCTTCCATCTCGCTGCGCTCCGCATTCAGTTCCCGCTGCACCTGACGAACCAGCTGCCAAGCACGTTGCAGTTCCCCTTCCAGGTTCCGGGGCATGTGTTGCGTCTGCCGTTGCAGGCGCGCGTTCTCCGTCATCGCCTGGCTCACGCTGTCCAGGTACGCCTGTGCCATCCGGTGCCGCACAGCCGCATCCATGCTCACGTGTGGTTCGGGTCCCGCGCCTCGTTGTGCCCTCCTCATGTCATTCTCTTTGAGCACGTCCAGCACATGCCGCTTTGCCGCGCGCGTCTTGCGACTCATCCCGTCTGCCCGGTGCGAGTTGACCCCGCCACTCACGTACGCTTCCATGTGCACTTCCACGTCCAACTGTGCCGGTCGGTGACGTTCGACCGCCTCTTCCGCGTCACTGTGTCGCCAGCATCGTGTGCTCGTGTCGCCCGTCAGCTCCACCCTCGATGCGCACGCATCACATCCATGCACCCTCTGTTCGCCGTTCCAACCTGAATATGCGTAATACATGCTTCCCAACTGTTGCAACAGCCAGTCCAACTGCCGTTGAGCCTCAGCCCACTGCGTCGCCATGCGCACGTTCTCCTCCTTTGCCCGTGCAAACGCCCGTTCCTTCTCCTCCATGTCGCGCACCTTGGCCTCACACGCCACTTCTACCATTTGCTGTCGCCTCTTTGCCTTGCGCAACTGCAAGCGTGCGTGTGTCGCCCTCTGCTCGCTCGTGCGTCCCACCCGCCTCCATTGTCTCAGAGCACCGTGCAGCCATGCCACCTCGCGCTTCTGCTCCCGCAGCGTCTCCACACGTTCCAGGGCCGCATGCATGCGTGCATTTTCTCGCTGCGCACTGTTTGCCTCTTGGGTGGCCTGGGCAATCGCTGCCTCGCGAGCCTCCCATTCGTCGCGCATCTGTGCCACCTCGGCTTCCAGGGATTCCATGGATTCCGACTTGTGCTCCAGCATGCCGTGCACATGCTTCAGTTCTTCGCGCGTCTCCTGCAACTCGCGGTTCGCACTCTTCAGACCGTTCTCCAGCTCCTCCTTGGCACGCACCAGGGATTGCTTCGTTTCCATTGCACTCTTCACCACGTCGTGGTTCTCTGCGGCTGCCTTTTCGCCACGTGCCTTTTCCGCCGCCAGCTCTTCCTGCGAGTGGGCCAGCTCCTGGCGAGTTTCCATCAGCTGCTGGGCAAGGGTGCGGTTCGCCGTCTCCAGAGCCTCGTTTCGCTTTTCCAGCGCACGGATGCGCATTGTCGACGATTCCACACGTCGTTCCAGCCCATCACGGCGTTCCTTGCGCTCCTTCATGCTCTGCTCAGCCGCGTCCCGCGTGCGCACGGCTTCGGCCCGCGCTGCCTCGCTCGCCTCTGCTTGCTCTCCCAAGACCTGTGCCTGAGCTTCGGCCTCATCTGCGCGTGCACGCCATTCCGACACCTGTCCCTCCAGTTCCCCAATTTTGCCTTCCAACCGCTCCTTCGTCGCCTTCAGCTCTGCCTCGCCCAACTGCACACGCACATCCAACGCGTGCTTGTGCTCCACCAGTGCCTTGATGTCCGCTTCCTGACGCTGCTCCTTCTCCTCAAGTTTGGCAACCTGCTTTGTCAATGCCTCGTTCTCGCTAGCCATGGCCTTGGCTCGCAACTCCAGCTCGCTCATTGCCTCTTTCATCTCCTCCAGCTCCATGGCGTGTTTCTCGCGCATGCGACGCACTGCCGGTAGGTCGCGCACACTGGATGGCCGCCCGCTCCCGTCCATTCCATCCTCATCCATCTCATGCGCCAGTCGCCGTTTCGTGTGCTCAAGCTCTTCCGCAAGTGCACGTACCATCTCGTCCCTTCGCATCAGCTCTTCTTCTGCCGCACGCAAGTTGTGCCCAAGCTCCTGCACAGCCGCTTGGTCTTGTGCGTGCATGTCTGCCATCTGTCCCAGGTCCGCTCCCATCTCTTCGCGTTGTCTCGTCAGTGCCGCCTTGGACTCCTGCAGCCGTTCCACTTCCTCTTCGCGTGCACGCAGCGCTCGTCGCAACTCCTCGCGCTCCTCTTCGCTCTTGCGCAGTCGCTCCTTCTCACGCTCCACCTGATCCTCGCTCTTGTCTGCTGTGCGCTCTGCCAACTGGACCCGCTTGTCCGCCTCTTTCACTTCCCGCTCCAGCTCTCCCAGGCGCCTTTCCACTCGCTCTTGTTCGCGTTGGCTGTCCGATTGCAAACGCATGTGGCTTTCGCTCAGCACGTGCATCTTCATCTCCTTCTCCTTGGACCGTGCCCGTTCTTCGCCCAACTGGTTCTCCACAAATGTCAGCTGCATCTTGGCCTCCTTGGCCGCCAACGCACTCTCCGTGTTCTTTTCCTCCAACACGTGCACCTTGGCCTGCAGCTCTGCCACCTTGCGCTCGTAGTCCTGCATCGTTTGCTCCATGGTCGCACGCGTCACTTCCAATCCCTGGAAGCTGTGATTCATCGCAGCGCGCTCTGACTGGCCCTGTTCGATCACCCATTGCATCTCCCGCAGGCCCACCTCCATCTGTGCCTTTTCCTCTTCGCTTCCACGGAGCGCCTGTTCAAGCTGGCCCATTGCCTGCCTCAGTGTCTCCATGTCCCGTGCCACTGCGTCGTCCTTCTCCTTGGCATTCTTCTCCGCAGCACGGTTGCTCTCCACCTGCCTCTGCAACGCAACGCGCAGCTGCTGCACGGTGCTTTCGTGTGCCTGTCTCTTTTCCTGCTCCTCGCGCACACGTTCCCGCAGCTGCTGTACAGCGCGTGCCGACTCGCTGCTGTTCTTCTCCTGCTCCACAAGCTTGGCCTCCCGCTCCTTCAGCTCCTCCTGCAACTCTGCGTTGAGCCCTTGAGATTCCTGCAGCGCTGTCTCTCGTGTTTGTATCTGTTCCTTTGCAGACTCAAGCTGCGTTTCAAGTGTCTTCAGTGCTTCTCGCAGCTCGCGCTCCATCAGCACCCGCCCCTCGTGTTCTGTCTCTGCCGCGGCTGCAGCATGCGTGCTTTCTTCACGCAGCTTCTCCATCACGGCAACCTGATTGCGGGACACCTGTTGCCATTGTGTCTGTGCCTGGGCCTGTTGCTTGCGCATGTGTGCCAGCCTGCCCTCAAGCGCTTCCTTTTCCTCCACCCACGCGGCGCGTTCCGCCTCCGCGCGTCGCTCGTTGGCCACATGCTCCTCCAGTGCCACCCTGCTCTCGTCCAACAGGGTGTCCAGTTCCGTCAGCTGTTGTTTCAGCATGTCCACTTCCGATGCATGATCCGACTTTGCCTTCTCAAGTGCGGCTGACGCCTCGCTGGCTCGCTCTTGCCACACCTCAGCGCCGTGGCTAGCTCCTTTGGCCTCGGCCTGTGCCTGTGTCACTGCCTCTTCGCTGCTCTTCAGTGCCTTTTGGCTTTCTCGTAGCGCGGCCACCAGGCGCAAAGTTTGCCGGTTCGCTTCGGCGACATTTGCCTCGCGCCGGGCGCCTGTCTTGTTCAGCTTCTTCACGCGCCCCTCGAGCTCCTCACAGCGTGCCTCTGCGCGCTGAAGACGTATCTCTAGGGCCTCGCTGTCATGAAAAGATCGCACGCGCTCGCGTTCCGAAAGTTGCGTCATTTCGGCTGAGCGTACCAAATGTTCTTGCAGTGCGGCGTGTGCCTTTGTTGCCACCATGGCTTGCTCTTCAAGTTGGCCATTCAACAAGCGTGCCACACCCAGGTGTGTGTGGGACCGCCTGGTTTCACGCTGGCAACCTGCTTTCCAGTGGTCCCGCTCCTTGCGCAATTCCTTCAGCATCTTCACCATTTTGTCCGTGTGTGTGTCCACGGTATTCGCGCGTACGCTTTCGCTGCCTCTGCTGCTATTGCTCGTAGAATTGCGCATGCGGGCGTCCAGATGATCTGCGCGAGCCCTGGCGTCTCGCAGGGCATCCGCTTGCACCGTGGCCCTTGCCTTCTGCTGCTGCAGCTCGTGTTCCAAGATTGCAACCCGGCTCTCCAATGCCGTGGCACTCTCCAAGGCGCCCTGTAGCAGCGTGCCCAGCACATCTGCTGTCTCTGCAAGTTCTTCCACGTGTGATTCGCCCTGCTGCATGTGCGCGCTCTCGATCACCATGCGCACACGCTGGTGGCGCTGTAGCTCCACTCGCATCTCGCCCATGCGTTTCTCCGATACGCCCGATCGCCAGCGCATCGCGGTAATTTGCGACCTCAACTGCAGGCGTGCCTCTTCGCTCACACGCAACCGTGCACGCAGCATTTCCAGCTCTTCCTCGTGCAGCTCCTCCATGCGCTGTTTTTCTTCTTGCAACTCGCCAAACATCTCTTGAAGCATGCCAAACTGCTTGCTCGTCGACTCCACTGCGTGTTGCATCTGTGTGCGCGTCACCAACGACCCACGACGCGCTGTCTCTGCTGCAAGTCGTGACAATGGAGATTCCGACATCGTCCGTGGGTGTTGTGTCGTGCTTCCGCGCACGACAACTGCATCCTGTACCGGACGGTGAACGGGCGTGTCGGTCGCAGCATACACCTCCTCCAAAGACGACGCGTGCGCGAGCGAGGCCGAACTCGCCGTCGACAGGCGCCGCAGGACATTCGACGATCCCGTGGTCGGCGAGCGCCATCCAGAAGGCGGAGAGTCATCCCGGTGCCAGCCACCGGGTCCTCCCAACGCCCAAGTCACTTCGGCGCTCAGGGGCGAGGTTTCTCCGTCGTGCATGGAAGACACAGACGCCACCGACAGCACAGAGTGCTGCGACGCAGAACGCTTACGCATCATCACGGGGCTGGATCGCATGCTCGACGCATCTTCGTGGCGCGGTGTGTGCGGTCCTGAGTGTGCGCGGTGGTGTGCACGCAGCGCCTCTCGCAACAAGCCCGATCGTTGCGGTACGTCCGGTTGGTATGGCACCACCATGATCTCACGGTCACAGTGCTGTCCCCGCGAGTCTCCGATGACAATGAGACCCGTGTTGATTGTCTCCGGTTCAAGCAATTTCGCCTCCCCGGCTCCTTCGACAACCTCAAAGAACTCCATGTCGTGATCCACACACAGCGCATCTGCGTCGCCCAGCGCCTTTCGTGCACGTGCACACAGTCCACACCCTTTCGTCACTTGGTCCATCGTCAGGGCTCCCGACAACACACCTCGCAGAAGCTCGTACTCCTTGCGCCAGCGTCTGCTCTCGACCTGCGCACGCGCCACCCCCTCTTGGGCCGCTTGGGCCTTTTGGGCCACCGACTCTTGACCTTCTTTTGCCTCGGCCAGCTCTGCTTTCAGCTTTGCCATTCTTGCTTCCAGAGTCGCCTGTGATTCCTGCAAAGCCTCCGTTGCCTTTCGCGCATCTTCCTTCGCTGCCTGCACTTCTGCCTGCCGTTCCTTTACCTCTTTCTTCAATGCCGCCAGTGAGTCATTGGCCGCACTCAGTTTGGCCTCCAGTCTCTGCATTGCGCCTGTCTTTTGCTTCACATCGCGCTCCGCGTCTGCAAGCTGGTTCATCAGCTCGCTTTCTCGCGCTTCTCGTTCGTCTGTGAGCTCGCGAGAGCGCTTGCGCTGCTGCTGCCTGGCCCGCTGCAGTTCATCCGCAACCGAATCAGCCTCGTGGGCCTTTGCGTCGGCCTTGGCACGGACTTGCTCCAACTCGCGCTCCAGTCGCTCGTTTGCCAGTGTCAGGCGTTGGATGGCCGATTGCTGCTTGTCCCGGTCCATGTTCATCAGCGTGTGTGCATCTGCAAGCTCCGCCTCCGCCTGCTGTGCCTTGGTGCGACTCTTGCGTGCCTCTTTCTGCGCTTCCTCCACCTCTTCCGTCAGTTGCAACACCTGTGCGTTCAAACGCTGCACACGCGTCGACAAGCTGTCTGCTTTTTGTTCCGCCGTCTCTGCTCGCAGGCTCGCCTCGCTTTCTTTGTGTCGCAACTGGTTCACACGCACGTCTCGCTCCTTTAGTTGTCCCTCCAGTTCCTGTCGTACCTTGTCCCACTTTGCCGACGCCACCATGTCCTCTCGTGTCCCACGCTCCCTTAGCTCCTTCACTTCCTTCTCCAGCGTGCCCACTTGCGACTCTAGCAGCATCTTGTCCTCGCTGAGCCTTGCCAGCCGCCCTCGCACACTCGAAAGCTCTTCCGTCAGTGCCGTCTTCTCCTTGGCCGCCTGCTCCGCACGTTCAGCCTGACGCTGCAGCGACGTCACCTTTGCTTGCTCCGCTTCCAGCTTGCGTCGATGCTGCTCCGATGACTTCTTCAATTCTTCCGCCAGATTGTTTTTCTCTTCCTTCAGCTGCTTCAGCTGCTCCGCAGATCCTTCCGCGCTCTGCTCGGCGCGCGACAGACGCTGCTTCAGCAACTCCTTCTCGTGCGACCATTGCTGCTCCTCCTCCACCAGCTTTCGCTCCATCTCGCGCACACGTGCACTTTCGCTGTGCTTCTCGTCCGTCAGGCTGCGGTTCTCCTTGCGCACATCCGCGTTCTCCTCTTGCAACCCCTGGATTTCCTCGTTCAGCCGCTCTACCTCGCGATCCACGCGTTCCTTCTTCTTTCGCAGCCTGCTCATCTCGATGTCCATGTTGTCCACCTGCTGCTGCAGGTCGTCCACCTGTTCCTGTGCCTCCTTCAGCTGCCGAGTCTTGCTGTCCAGCTTGCTCGATTTGGATTCGGCTTGCTCGCGCAACTCCTTCGCCTCCGTCAGCGCAGTGCGTGCCTCTCGCTCCACTTCACGTGCTTTGCTGTTTGCTTTCTTCAGTTCCTCCGTTCGTGCCTCCAGTGCGCTCTGTTTCTCGGTGTTTTCGTGACGTGCTTTCGCCAGCTCCACTTCCATATGGCGCAGCTCCCGTCGCAGCGTGTCCTTTTCCTGTTCAACCTCCTCCAGCTTGTGCTTCTCGTCGGCCACACGTTGCTTGTACACGTCCAATGCCTGTGTGAAAGAGCTGCGTTGCGTTGCCACGCGGGCCAACAACGTGTCGAACGGCGTCGCGTCCGTCGCACTGCCGCGTCGTTTCGGCGACAATGTCGATGCGGGAGGGTCCACATTCATGCTGTTGCGTCGGCGAGGCGATTTGGCAACCATGCTGCTCCCAGTGTTGTTTCCGACCTCGAGTTCGCCAATGTGCTCCAATCGCTGCCACTGCAGCTTCTCTGCTGCTCGCATGCCGTTTAGCTCCTGACGCAGTGTCTCCACCTTGGCCATGAGCCCTTGGCACGTGTCATCTGCAACTGCCGCCTGTTTCTCCAGCTGGGCGCATCGCCGTTTCAGACTCTTGTTCTCCAGTTGCTGCTTCTCCAACTGTTCCTTCAGCAGTGCAATCTCTTCCGGTCCCCGCTCCGAGAGGCTCGATCGCGTCGAGCGAGACCTCTTGATCACGCGTGCCTCGTCTGTGTCCGAGTTGGCTCGCTCCCGTCCACCGCCTCGCGCAAGCATGGACTGTAAACGGTCCAGTTCCTCCTCCACAGACATTGCACGCTCCTGCGACACTCCGTGTTCTGCTTGTTCGCGCTCCAGGCGACCTCGCAGCTCCGTAATCTCCTGCTCGTGTGCCTGCAGACGTCGCTGTGCCACCCGGTCCCGATTCGTCAACACTTGCACCTCACCCTCCAACTCCGCAATGTGTTTCTTGCTCTCTACCACTTCTGCCCTTGCCTGTGTTGCCGCCTTTTCCTGCTCTGCCAATGCTCCGTTCGCAGCCTCTACGTTGCTCTCGGCCTGCGTCAGTTGCTTCTGCACAGCCGCCAGTGCGGTTTCGCGTTCGCTGGCCAATGCCTCGGCTCGCGATGCTTTTGCCTCTGCCTCTTCCAGCTGCTTGTTCAACGCAACAACCTGGCGCTCCAGCTCCTCCTGTCCCTGTGTCGCGCTCTGCTGCATTCTCGTCTGCGCTTCATCCAACGCTTCGTTCTTCTCCCTAAGCACCTTCACCTCTGCCTTCAGTTCCTCCACGCGCCGCTGTGCATCCACAGCCTCCATATGTGCCTTTGCCTCTTTCTTCTGTGCCTCCTTCACCTCAGCCTCCACCAACAGCATCCCCTCCTTGGCGTGTCGCAGCCTCATCTGCGTGTCTTCCAGCACACCCTCAAGCTCCTGTACTCGTTTGGCCGTCTCCCCATTCTCTTTGCCCATCTTGGCCTGCTGAAGCTCATGTTTCAGAGTGGAGATCTCCTCCTGCGCACCTGCCGCCTCGATTTGTGCTTCCTCTGCTCGCATGCGCAGCTCCACGACCTCGCTTTCCAAAGCACTGCGCTCCAAATGATCACGTTTTGCCCCAATTGACGTCACGCTCGATGCTCCGCTGCGCAGCTTCTCCTCCTTGGGACCCTCCGATACGAGCACGCGTGCAGGTGCTCCGCTGACCATTTCACTGTCCTCCATTTCTCGTTCGTCCAAAGTGACAACAGCCATCATCTGCTGACGGCTGCGTTGCTTCACTGCAAGCTCCTTATTCCTCGACTCTCCATCTTCCAGCGAATGCACAGGACACAGCATGGTTTCGCCCGTCAATGTCTCGTTGCGCACGCATGTGGCGCACACGAAACCTGCCTCATCTGCCTGTTCCTTCTGCTCGGTGGTGTCCCCGCTCCCTTTCTGCGGTTCTGCTGGCTTGGATGATAACGACCCGTGCATCAGCAGCTGTTTGTACAGCTGTGCTTTCTGTGCTTGCTCGCTGTGTTGAGCTTCCATTTCCGCATACCTCTTTTGCAGATCGGCCAACGCCGTCTGCGAGGTTGCCAGTTGCTCCTGCAGCTTGTTCACCTCCTTGTTGCTTGCTTCGACACGTGCACTCAGCCGCTCGTGTGTCTCCTTCTGAGACGCAAGTTCCAATTGCTGTTTGGCCATGCTCGACGCCAGCCGCTCGTTCTCCTCCTTGCTCTCCCGTGCCACACGTTCCGCTTCTTTCGACGCTTGCTGAACCTCTTGCAGCTCGCTCTTCAAATCCTTGTGTTTCTTTTGCAGCGACCCCAGGCGTTGGTGCAGCTCTTCAATCTGTGCGTCTTTGCTGGCCAGCTCTGATTCGTGGCGCTTGTCCACCTCGTTACCCCCTTGCTTCAGGGTTTCGATTTGTTCCAGGGCAGCCGCCAGTTGCGTCTCTGTCGTTTCAGCCTTGGCCAACGCCGCCTTGGTGTCGGTTTGGGACTCGTTTAGAGCACGTACGTGTGCCTCCTCGGCCTCCTTCAGCTTGCGTTCGACCGCCTCGTTTTGGCTGCGCGCCTCATCCCGGTCGGTTTCCACTTGCAACACGTGTGCACGCAGAGCTGCCAGCTGCTCTTCCAGACCCCTGTTTTGCGTTTCCATTTCTTCCAGCACCAGCTTGTGTTGGCCACGAACGCTCTTCAGCTCCTCCACAAAGCTCTCGTTGCTCTTTGTCAGCTCCGCTTTGTCCACCCCAATACGCTTCAGCTCGCGCTGCAGCTCTTCCACGGTGCTTTGCAGCTTGGCAACCACGCTCACATCCACTTTCTCTGGCGCCTCCTTGTCGTTGTCCTGCTTCTCCTCCATCTGCTCATCCAGTTGACGCTCCAACTGGTCCAGCTCGCTGTTCAGCTTCTCTGTGTGAGCCTTTTCCTGCTGCAGCAGCTGTTCCAGCTCCCGGATGCGTTCCCTACTGATGCTGTTCTGCTGCGTCGCGCTCGCCAGCTTCTCGTCCTGCAGCCGCTGCAGCTGGATGTAGTCCTCCACTTTCGTCTGCATGTTGTTTCCGCGATCCACCAGGGCTGCTGCGTGCTTCAACTGTCGATCACGTTGCTGCATCAGCACGTTCACGTCCTTCAGTTCCCTCTGCGCACGCACCAGCTGTTGATGTACAAACGCCACCTTGGTTTCCTGCATGGCCTTGTTCTGCGCCTCCCTGTGCCGCACAAACGTGATCTCTTTCTGAAGCTCCTCGTGGTTCTCCTCCATGGCCGTCACCTGCTCCTCCAGCGCCCGTTCGCGCTCCGCTGCCTCCTGCAACTGTTTGTGCGCCTGTCGCAGCTGTTCCACCGTCGCTTCCACAGCACCATGCTTGTGTCGCTGCGTGCGTCGACGCCTCTTGCGCACAACAACCACCACTTCATCGTCTACGCGCGATAAAGACCGGGACAAGGTCGTAACACTGTGCGGTTTGCTGGATACCTCTGTCGCCACTTCCCGAGTCGACTCGCTCACTACCTGCGATCCTTGCGTGTTGGCACGCAACAGATTGCGCAGATCGGGCACTGCGCTCTCGCTGGGATCGTGCAGTTCACACAGACTGCTCACCCCAGTGAGTTCCACTGCGCGTTGACAATCCTCACATGTCGACGTGTCGGCCAGCATCAATGTGCTGGCAGACCTGCGCAGTCCACTCGATCCCTGCATGCGTTCCATAGCACGTTCCATCGCCGCCGAGCTTCCTCGAAGGCCAGCAGGCATCTGTGCAGCAGCTGCCGCCCGCTCCTTGCGTTCCCGTCGCATCTGCGCCTCCATCTCCAGGTTGGCCTCGGTCAACGTACTCACACGTTTGCGAAGCTTGTGAACTTCAGCCTTTTCCTCTTCCAGTTGCGTGTTCAGCGACTGTGACCACTCTGCCTCCATCTCGTTGCGCTCTACCTCGGCCGCCAGGTCCTCCTTTGTGCGCTTGTGCACCTTGAGCAACTTTTTGTGCTTTTGTCGAATGCTGCTCACCTCTGCCTCCAGCTGCTCTGCCAACTCCTGGAAGCGCAGCAACGCGTTGTGCGCCTCCGTCAGGTGGCTATCATACTCTTGGAACAGTTCACTCGCGCTATTCTGCTCCATATTCGCTGCGTCTGTCAGCACCTGCTCCAGAAGCTCCAACAGGTCGTCGCGCTCTTCGGTGACGTCTTGCAGCTGCTTAACACTGCTTGTCAGGTGGTCCAGGCACTCCGCCAGCTCTTCCCGTGTCGAAAGGAGCTTCTGTTGCATGGCCCCAGACACCTCCTCGTGTGCTTCCTTGCCCGATGTGAACTCGATGACTTGGTTATTTAGGTGCAACGCAGTCAAAGACAGGGTCTCACACTGGCTCTGCAGCTCGGCGATGCTCTCTTCCACATGTGGTACGCCCGCACTCCGCGCATAGTCCAGCAACGCAGAGATGCGGTTGGATATCAGGTTGGCCAGCTCTTCCAAGTGTTGGCCATTGGTGAACATCTCGTCGAACCGCAAGCCGAGACGGTTGACAAGCTCAGCCGTCTTTGCCTTGATGGCTGTCGATGGCTGGCCCATTTCCAGCACATTTTGCTGCAACACCTTGTACTGCTCATGCAAACGATGCACGGTTGATCGTGCGTCCAGAATATACGATGCCAGCGTGGCAATCTCCACGGTCTGCGCCATGTGTTGTTGGTGCAGCTCCACCAGCGCCCCCCTGCTTCCGGTCATGTGATCCAGCTCACGGATCACTGTGTCGTGCATTCCCTGCAAGGCAGCAATGTGCATCTCCGCCTCTTTCAGTGTCGATGGTTTCTCACCAGATCTGCCCGTGCCTCGCGCAAGTCCGGCAAAATCCTGGAACCTGCTTTTTGTACGTCCTGCCTTTCTCCTGTTCCCTGACGAGCTGCTCCCAGAATCGTCGTCACTCCTCTCTGAGCTTGGCGACTCGTTTCCAAGCGCAAGTTGAGCCACTGCGCTTGCCCCTGAGCGCTTGCTGAAGCCTCGAAAGTTGGGATTCCTCTTTACCTCACCGTGATCCTTGCTCGCAGTTGGCTTCTTATCGTTGTTGTCGCCGGTTGTGCTGTTCGTGTTCAACGTCACCTTCTTCTTGCCAAAGCCCTGGAAGTTCGGATTGCGTCGCACATTGCCATGGTCATCCTCCTTCGGTGTTTCCTCCTCCTTTGGTGTGCTCTTCTTCTTGCCAAAGCCCTGGAATTTCGGGTTGCGTCGCACATTGCCATGGTCATCCTCCTTCGGTGTTTCTTCCTCCTTCGGCGTGCTCTTCTTCTTGCCAAAGCCCTGGAAGTTCGGGTTGCGTCGCACATTGCCATGGTCATCCTCTTTCGGTGTTTCTTCCTCCTTCGGCGTGCTCTTCTTCTTGCCAAAGCCCTGGAAGTTCGGGTTGCGTCGCACATTGCCATGGTCATCCTCCTTCGGTGTTTCCTCCTCCTTCGGCGTGCTCTTCTTCTTGCCAAAGCCCTGGAAGTTCGGATTCCTGCGCACATTGCCATGGTCATCCTCCTTCGGTGTTTCTTCCTCCTTCGGCGTGCTCTTCTTCTTGCCAAAGCCCTGGAAGTTCGGGTTGCGTCGCACATTGCCATGGTCATCCTCCTTCGGTGTTTCTTCCTCCTTCGGCGTGCTCTTCTTCTTGCCAAAGCCCTGGAAGTTCGGGTTGCGTCGCACATTGCCATGGTCATCCTCTTTCGGTGTTTCTTCCTCCTTTGGTGTGCTCTTCTTCTTGCCAAAGCCCTGGAAGTTCGGGTTGCGTCGCACATTGCCATGGTCATCCTCCTTCGGTGTTTCTTCCTCCTTCGGCGTGCTCTTCTTCTTGCCAAAGCCCTGGAAGTTCGGGTTGCGTCGCACATTGCCATGGTCATCCTCCTTCGGTGTTTCTTCCTCCTTCGGCGTGCTCTTCTTCTTGCCAAAGCCCTGGAAGTTCGGGTTGCGTCGCACATTGCCATGGTCATCCTCTTTCGGTGTCTCTTCCTCCTTCGGCGTGCTCTTCTTCTTGCCAAAGCCCTGGAAGTTCGGATTCCTGCGCACATTGCCATGGTCATCCTCCTTCGGTGTTTCCTCCTCCTTCGGCGTGCTCTTCTTCTTACCAAAGCCCTGGAAGTTCGGGTTGCGTCGCACATTACCATGGTCATCCTCTGTTGACGACGCTGATTGTGTAGACGTGGATGTAGTTGTCGTGGAAGTCGTGGTTGACTTCGGTGAAGCCTGCTTCTTCTTGCCAAAGCCTTGGAAATTGGGGTTCCTTTTCACCTCGCCATATGCGTTTGCGCTTCCCGCAGCACTTGCTGCCTCCTCATCTTCACGGTCTTCAGACACGCTGTCCAGTGTCATGGGGCTCATCACCAATGAGTCGTCCTCTTCGGACTGGATCCCGCCGCTGCGCGTGTTCTTGCTTCCTCGCGGAGACGCCGTCGACCGCGGTGTCCTGCTTCCTGAGCTCCGCGGCGTCTTGCTTCCAGCGGAACGTGGTGTTTTGTCCCCACGCCCTCCCTCTGCGCCCGTGTTGCGGTTGTAATTCCCTCGTGGGCTCGCCTGGCCGCGAGGCGTCCGCCCTCGCGGACTTCGTTCGCTCTCTGGGGGCGGAATGAACAGATTCATGAGCCCCACTGCCCCACTGCCTGGTTTGGAGCTTTCCTTTGTCTTGCGTTTCGGCGTTGGCGGCGGCCGCGACAGGCCACCCATGCCCCGTTGCCCTCGCTCGCGCCGCACATTCTCTGGCCGCCTCTTTGCCGCATCTTCCTGCCGTTCCGACCGCGGCTGCGATTGCGAACGAGTTTGTACATAGGACTCCTGTGAATGGAGGGTGTATCCCGCATCCATGTCAGCCTTTTCTCGCTTCCCAGTGTCCCTCTCCACCCTCCCACGCATGCTTTCACCCAATAACCGCCATTCGTCAAATTTCAAGCGCTTCCCGCCACACACCCGCCATTTCCCAGCAACGCCTCCTGTGCGCCACATTTTGCTTCCAATTGCCTCTACATAAGACACTAACCTGTTCTCCATCATCGGCTGAATTCTCAGATGTCCTGGAGCTTGCAGAGCGGCGCGATGATTGCGTTCCCTGTGAGGACAGGCCGCTGCTCTGCCTACGTGGTGTACTTGGCTGGTCATTGTCCAGACGCGACAACCCACCCAGGTTGAGTCCACCGATGGGTTTGTCGCCACTCATTGGGACGCTTGCTTTGCTTCTTTTGGCGACGTCCGCGCCAAGCAGAACCTTTCAATGAGGTAGGTCAACTCGTGCCAGACAATGCCACCATGCCCCTTTGGTTTGAACTCCCCGCTCACCGCCCTCCCTCATCTCCGATCTCCCCCGTCATTGGTGTCACCATTCCCACAGTGGCTTGCGCAAGTCCCGCTCCGGCGGCAAGAGCACAAGGTGAGTGGTTGTCGCATCAAGAATCCTAACTTGCCTCTTTTCAGCCTCTGCAGCTGTGTACACAACCCACACTCAAAGCCAAATGCTAACCCAGCTCCGCCCGCATCATTTTCACGCCACAACTCCTCCTCCAACCGCAGTCTTCGCAAAGCCAGCTCTCGCAACAGGATCAAGAACAACGAGTCGGGGGAACCTGGTTCACCCCCTCCCCAGCGCTCCATCTCCGTTGCAAACCCGCGTGCCATCAACACTATCTCCTCTTCTTCATCCTCATCATCATCTTCATCCTCATCCGGCCTATCCTCGCGCTCTTCCTCCCTCGCTTCGGGCGCCAAGGTACATTCCCTTCCTTTTCCCTCTCTCTCGCACGTGCCCCTGTATCCGGCCTCCTCCTCCTCGGCTGACGTCGCATGTTCCCACACCTCCGCAGCGCTCGTCGGATCTGTTTAGTGAGGAGATGATCATTGAGGACTTTGGCCGAGACATCCTGTGTCTATGCCCCTTTGGTACGTGAGCATCCCCACCGCAGCCTTGGCTTCCCGTCTCGACGCCCACGAATTCTCTTACACGCACCCCGACTGGCCTCGTTTCACCTTTCCATCCTTGCAGAGATCGACGCCGACCACGCTGGTCTGGCTCTGGGTACTGAAGATGGCCTGTTCTTTGTGCGCGACCCAAGCAAGCCGAACGACCATCTGCTCCTCCAGGGCAAGAAGCATATCTTGCAGCTGCAGGTCATCCCCAGCGAGAACATCATCATCACACGCACAGACACCTTTATCCGCTACTTGTCCCTGCCGTCGGATTGGCGCACCACCACCAAGGCAGACTCATTCAAGAGCGACAAGTTGAAAAAGACCAAGAACTGCTCCACCTTTGTCACCTGGACCAGCAGAGGCTTGGGTACGTGCAGTGCACACACACGCACACACTTGCGAATTCCATATACACACACCACACACCACACACACACACACACACACACACACACACACACATCTCGCTGACACCCTCTCTGTGCCGACTCTGCAGTCAACTTGTGTGTCCTTGTCAAGACCAAGCTCGGCTTGTACAAGTGGGACGGCAGTAAGATGGAAGAACAGTTCGACCTGACCATGTCGTCGCCCCCGCGTCACATGAACTTTGCTTCCTCCAACACACTGTGCTTCACAGGCGACGGCGAGCTGGAGTTTTCCATCCTTGATCTGGAACGCGGCGACGTGCAGGAGCTGTTTGCCAACCCGTCGCCGTCGAACCAACGAGACATGCACCTGCCTGCGTTCTGTCATCCCAATCGCAACGATAACCAAATGATGCTCTTTTACGGCAGCACGCTGGTGTGTGTCGAATTGGCGCAGCTGCAGGAGGTGTTCTACCTCAACTGGCGTTGCAAGAAGCAGCCCAAGCGTGTGTCGTTTGCACACCCGTACGTGGTTGCCCAGTTTGACAACGGCGACGTCGAAGTAGCCACAACCTCGGGCAGTGTCGTCGACGTCATCACAGACGTCGCCTGCCGCGAGTGGTGCCCGCTTGGCTCCAACATCTACCTGCTCAGCCCCGAGGGTAGCTCCGTTTCCAAGCTCATGCCCCTCAACAAGCTTGACCAACTGGACCTCTTTCTCAAGGGCAAGAAGTTTGACGAGGCTTTGGAACTGTTGCGCGAGATGACCCTGCCCCGCGAGGAGAAGCGCCGCATCACCAACCAGGTGCGCCAGGAGTATGGCTTTGCCCTCTTTGCAGACGGCAACTTTGGACGTGCGTTCAGCCAGATGGCAAACACAGGCACCCACTTTGTGGACATTGTGGTCAACTTTGCTGGGTTCATTGAGCCGCCCTCGACATTCAAGCCCCGCATGAAGCCCGTGGAAGGCGTCGACCTCAAGATGGCTCTCCTCGCGCTCGTTCCTCACTTTATCAACGACCGCGAGCATCCTGTGTCCAGTTCGTCGCGCAAGACCCCGTTTGTGGTCGACGCGCTCGAGTCGTACACAGTGCCCGTGCAAGACTTTCAGGTGGACGAGCTGCTGCTGCGCCTGTACCTGGAAACCAACCTGGCCATGGATGCTCTCGAGGCATTCCTGGTTGGCGGCCAGCAGTGCACGTTGGCGCGTGCCACCGAGCTGCTTGTGTCACACGGCCGCACAGACGGCCTTGCTGCGCTGCAGATGCATCTGGGCAAGCACCGTGATGCTCTGGAAACAATGCGTGGCGTGGATCTGGACTCCAAGACTGCGTCCTACTGTGTCACACGCACCATCGAGTTTCTCAAAACCAACAACGACCTGGACCTGGTGCTTGAGTACTCGCCATGGGTGCTGCAGCTGGACCCAGCCAAGGCAATTGGCATTTTCCTGCCCAGCAAGAGCGCCGATCGTTTCCTGGACCCGTCGGCAGTAGTGACCCATCTGCAGCTGTTTGCGCCTGCGCACGTTGTCCCCTACCTCGAGGATCTGGCCATTTCACAAGAGCACCAGGACGTGTATGTGCACAATGCCCTCGTGGCTGCCTACTTGGACGTGTACCAAAAGGCAGAGGCTTTGGGAAAGGGCGCCCTTGCAGCAGACCTCGCCGAGCGCCTGCGCCGTTTCGTGGCCTCCTCCAAGCTCTACCAACCGGAACAGTTCACCGGACGCGTGCCTGCGTCGCTGCCTGTAGTGCGTCAGCAGATGGTGGACGCAATCCACCGTGACGACCGCCTGCAGGTGTTCCATAGCGTGTATGCGTGGGGAGACAATTCACGCGGCCAGCTTGGCTCGGGTTGGATTCCTGACAAGCGTCACCCACAACTGGTGGAAGTGCTGTCGGGCAAAACCGTGGCCAGCATTGCGTGCGGTGACTACCACTCTGTGCTTTGCACGGGCCGTGGCTTTGTGTATGCATGGGGCGACAACAGCGCCCACCAGCTGGGATTGCCGCACACAGCAAACGACGCGTCGAAAAAGTCTGCAGCGGACAAACAATCGGCACACATCCCCAAGCTGGTGGAGTCGCTTACTGGCTATCGTGTGTGCCAAGTGGCTGCGTGTGCGTCTGTGAGTGTTGCGCTGACAGAGTCGGGCCAGGTGTTTGTGTTTGGCACGCTGGCAGCGAGTGGATCGTATGCAGGACGCACAGTGGTGGAACCCACAATGATGAAACAGCTGCAGGGGATACGTGTGACCCAGGTGGCGGCCGGGTCGCAACACGTCCTTGCCCTGTCGCACGATGGCAAGGTGTACGCATGCTTTGCCAACACATGTGGCCAGCTGGGCACCGGGGGTGACGCAGACGCACATGCAGAGGCACAAGCGGTGCAGGTGGTGCTTCCTGAAGACGCGGTGGTGACGAGCATCGCCGCGGGGCAATACCATTCGGCGGCGGTGGACAGCCAGGGACGGCTCTTTCTGTGGGGCAACAACACGGCAGGACAGGTGGGACTGGACGCGGCCATGGAGCCTCGCGTGGCGACCCCTGTGCACCTGCCATTGCCCGAGGCCGTGCTGAATGTGGCGTGCGGGGCGTCACACACGCTGGCCAAGGATGCGCTGCAGCAGGTGTATGCACTGGGCGACGGCTCGCACGCACAACTTGGCGCGCTGGAAGCCATCGACGAGGAGGAGTATCAGCTCATGCGCGACGTCGACGCCACGGACATGGTGGTGTTTACGGAGCAGATCCGCCAGGAGCTGGAGTTGGATCGTGCACGCACCGCCGACACGGAAAAGGACGAGAAGGAGGAGGCGGAGGAGGAAGAGGGTGCAGCCGGCGATGACGCAGGAGACACTCAGCAACAAGAGGAAGGTGGTGGTGTCAAGCTCACAGGCTCGTATGCACAACAGCTGCTGCCTGATGCTTACCTGGACAGCGAGCAGCTGATGGTGTGTCAGTACAGCGACGAGCCTGTGGCGTTGCCAATGCGTGCCATGGACACGTCGACGACAACGGAGGACGAAAGTGGCGCACGGATGCCCAGCAATGGGGGACTCTTTGCAGGCGGCAGTGCTTCGGGGGTGGTCGACGAGCACGGACGCCTGCTCATGTTTGGCGACTCGCGTGCCACGGGCTTTGCCTTTGAGGCCGGGGTGGAAATCAAGCGCAGCCGCTTCACGCAAGCGTCGATGGCTTTGGACCGTCTCACGGTGCCCATGCAGCGCTACCCGCGTGTGGTGCGCTACCGCAAACTGCGTCGTCCGCTGAGCCCGCTGCAGGTTGCGGTGGGTCTGCACCACAGCGTGGCCCTGTCTCGAGATGTACACGAGGACGCGTACAAGGTGGTCAAGGACGCAATGCGCGTGTTCATGTGCATGCGTCGCATGCGTGCCAAACTCAAGGAGGCCCGTCAGCGCGACAGGTACATTGCCGGGCTCGTGGAGGCGGAGCAGGAATACGTTGAGCTTTTGGGCACGCTGAACAATGCGTATCTGCAAAATTCGACCACACGGCAGTATGTGTCGGAGAAGACGCTTGGCATGGCGTCCCTCAAGGTGGAACGCATGATCTTGCTGCACAGGGATCTGCTGGAGGAAATGCGTGCACGCGTGCAAGACCGCAAGACGAAAACGATGGTGGGTGACCTGTGGACGTCGCGTGCAGACAAGTTTCTGGTGTACATGGACTATGCGCGGCACTTTGAACTGGTGTGGGAGGCGCTGCGTGAAGCGAAACGCAACAACCCGGCGTTTGCCGCCTTTCTGGTGTCGCAGGAAAAGGAAAAGGGCTGTCCGCCGATCAAGTGGCTGATGAAGATGCCTGCTGAACGGGTGGCCATCTACGCACAGACGATTGTGCCGCAGCTGACGGACCTGACGCCGGCCAAGAGTTTGGACCACGAGCCGCTGCAACGGTCACAGAAGTTTGTGAGCAACTTCCACGCGCGGTTGATGCTGGTCAACAGCGAGAAGAAGACGCAGGACAAGTTCCGTGAATGGCAGAAGAAACTGCCGCAGCTGGCGTCGATTTACGATCCAGAGCGCAAGTTTACGCACGAGGGCAGCGCGTCGGCATTCTTTGACAACTTCTTTGAGCAGTTGGAGATTGCGCTGTTCAGCGACATCCTTGTGGTGGCACAAAAGAACCCGACGGTGTTGGTGCACGTGTTTTGGTTGGAGACGACGTGGGTGTACGAGGATCCGAACCCGGACGGAAGGACGGCGTTCTACGTGCTCGACCCGGTGTCCAAGTACAAGATCTTTGGCAAGAGTGTGCAGGATCGTGACGAGTGGCTGCGCATGCTGAACGCAAACATCACGGCGCTGGTGGGCCAGGTGAACAACGACGAGGGCAAAGAGGACTGGGAGAAGCGATGGATGGAGTATCGCTTCAACAACGGACGCTACGAGGGCGAGTGGACACTGGCCAAGCCCGAAGGCAAAGGAGTGTTCCACTACACGAGCGGGGCATCGTTTGTGGGCACGTTTGCGGACGGCCTGCGCGAGGGCCCCGGCAAGTATGTGTTTAGCAACGGCGATGAGATGCGTGGCATTTGGAAGAACAACGCGCTGGCAAGCGCGGCGGTGGAGATTGTCAGCCGTGCGGGCCACAGGTACAGGGGCGAATTTGACAAGAACACGTGGCGGCGCAGTGGCAAGGGAGAGGTGCGGATGGCAGATGGCACGCACTACATTGGGGAGTGGAAGGACGACCTTTTCCACGGCCGTGGACATATCAAGTACCCGAGTGGGTTTGAGTATGAGGGAGAGTTTGCACACGGGATGCGGCAGGGCTACGGACGCTGGTTCCACGCGAAAAAGGTGGAAAACTACGTTGGAGAATGGAGCCAGGATGCAAGGCATGGCAAGGGCAAGATGCGATACGCCAACAGGGAGGTGTACAAAGGAAGGTGGCGCTTCGGGCAGCGGGAAGACACCAACGGCACGTACCATTGGGCCAACGGCGATGTGTACCAGGGAGATTGGCGCAGCGACAGTATGACGGGCCAAGGAGTGTTGGAGGGAGCGCTGGGCAGGTACAAGGGCGAGTTTGTGGGGTCGGCAAAACACGGCCATGGCAAGTGGACAGACGCCAACGGAAGCACGTACACAGGAGCATTTGCCTACGACTTGTTCCAGGGCGAAGGCGAGCATGTGGATGTGGACGGCAACGTGACGGCGGGAGAGTGGGCACGTGGCAGGCCGACAGGGATGATGCACGTGGAGTTTGCAGACGGAAGCACGTACGAGGGCGAGCTGCAGGCCACACTGCAGCCGCATGGCAATGGCAAGTACAAGAACAAGACAGTGACGGTGACAGGATCGTGGAGCCACGGTCTGCTGCACGGCGATGCAGAGCTGCTGTTTGTGGAGTCGGGCAACCGGATGCTGGCCAAGTACAACGCAGGTGTGCTGGTGAACGGCACGGTGCAGTACACAGACGAAGCCGGCAACAGCTCGGAGGAGGTTGTGTCCCTGGAGGACATGCGATCGAGTTCGTCCAGCAGTCATGCAGGCGGCGAGCGCGTGTTTGAGTTGTTCCACTTGCCACTGCGACCATGAGTGGGCAAAGGCCAATAATGAACCTGTTTGCTTGCAAGAAGGGGAAGGGATGTGGAGAGAGGGATGGATGTTTCGTCGCATATGTGTGTGTGTGTGTGTGTGTGTGTGTGTGTGTGTGTGTGTGTGTGTGGCTCTCTGTGCGCAGCGCCAGCGGCAACAAGAAGCTGGCGAGCCCGATGTTGTCGAGAGCCACGAGGTCCGAATGCCATTTGGCAGTGGTTGCCATGGTGATGGCAATGGTGGTGGGCGTGGCTGTGTGTGCAGGCAGTGTGCCGGATGGCAGAGTGAACCTGGAGTGGGACGCGGTGCCTGGCGTAGGGGCGGGCGCTGGCTGGAAGCAGCTGGGGCAGAAACCGCACCCGCACCAGACAGTGAATGTCGTGTTTGCGCTGAAACACCGCAACAGGGCGCATATGGAGGTGAGTGCGTGTGATGAGCCGGTTAAAATGGCGGTTGGGGGCCAGGGAAGGGCACAAGACGGCGAAAAGTTGGGAGAAGTGGGAGGGGAAATCAGCGAGCGGCAAGGGCCCAAGCGTTGCAGCTGACACGTGCTTGAACGGCGGGGGCGCACACTTGCAGAAACTGTTCTGGGAGGTGTCTGATCCAGAGCACGAAAAGTATGGGCAGTACCTGAGCCATGAGGAGGTTGGGAAGCTGTATGGGCCGTCGGAAAGGAGCGTGTCGCAAGTGCAGGCGTGGCTTCGTTCGCACGGGGTGGCAGACCACGAGATGAGTGTGACACCCAACCGGGAGTTTGTGCACGGGGCATTGCGTGTGAGCAGTGTGGAGTCTGCACTGCAGACTCGCATGGGTGCGTTTGCACACCCGTTTGCAGAGGGGCGTGTGGTCCATCGTGCCATGGAGCACTACAGTGTGCCAGCAGAGATTGCGGAACATGTGCACGTGGTACTGGGCATGCACGGACTGCCCAAAGTGACCGCACCCAAGCATCATCAAGCGGAGGAGGGACTGCAGGCAATGGCGGAAGCCGAAGACGATGCCACAGCAGCGGTCATGGAAGGCAGCTTGCGCGGTCCGGAACCGCTCGTGTTGGCTCCACAGGGAGGCGACATGGAGCTGGCGGCCGTGTTTGAGGTGCGTTGCAAGGATGGAAACAACACGGGTGCGCCGCTGGACCGGTTGTGTGCGGATCGTCCTGGCAACCAGCCGCACATGGTTGGCGCGGAAGTGATTGTGGAGCCGTGGAGCAATTCGTCGTACCTGGATAGGTTTGAACCATTTAAGCTCAGTTTCACGGTGGCACAGATGAAGTGTGTGCAGAACGGCACACGGAATACGATTTGCTACGCGCCCATTCGGGTGCGTGTGCACAACTTCCGCTTGCATCGTGTTAAAGTGCGTCAAATGTTTGCGGACAAAACCTACTCCAAGTTTGTGTGGAGTCTGCACGCCGGTGTGGCAAGCCCGTGGGCGTCGCTGACAAACCTGCGTCAGTTCTATCGGATCCCGCAGGGCCAGCGATGCACGAACGAACGGTCGAGTGTGGCCGTGGCCGAGTTTCTGGACCAGTTCTACGACCCTGCGGATCTGACGGAGTTTCAGGCGCTGAACGGGGAGGCAGCAAGCGACGTGCGCGTGGAAGGACCGAACGACGCAACCAAGGCGGGCGGCGAGGCGTCACTGGACATCCAATACGTGCAATTGGCACGCGGGGCACGACACGAGTTTTGGTCGCAGCCCGGACGGGACAACGATGGCCAGGAGACGTTCCACGAGTGGATGTTGAAGCTGGCCGGGCACGCAAATCCGCCGCTGGTGCACAGTGTGTCGTTTGCAGACGACGAAAACACCATCAGCGAAGCTTACCGTGTGCGCCTGGACGAAGAGTTCAAGAAAGCGGGTCTGCGTGGTGTGAGCATCCTGTTTTCGTCGGGTGACGACGGTGCGGTGGGATCGCGGCAGCAAATCCACAGGCAAGGGCGTGCAGCGTGTGTTCGCGCGGGTCCCGCGTACCCGTCTGCGTCGCCGTATGTGACGAGTGTGGGTGCGACACAGTTTTCCACACGTATCAATCGCATGTGTGCAGAGAGGAGTGCAGGCGGGGTGTCCATCAGCTGTCCGCTGGGCGAGGTGGTGTCATCCACCATCACCGGGTCGCACATCACATCGGGAGGAGGGTTTAGCGACGTGTATCCTGCGCCTGCGTACCAGAGGCATCTGGTGAAGGCGTACCTGGAGAGCCAGGGCAACGGGTTGCCGCCGGCGTCGTTTTACAACAGCAAGGGCCGTGGGTACCCGGACGTGAGTGTGGTGGGACACCAGTACCCTGTGTTGATGAAGTTGAAGCACTTTCTGAAAGGGATTGCAGACACGACAACGAAACGGTTCTACAGCGTGGACGGGACGAGTGCAAGTGCGCCTGTGATGGCGGCGATTGTGACGCTGATCAACGACGCACGCATGAACACCAACCAGAAGCCACTGGGCTTCCTGAACCCTTGGATCTATGGAGTGGCCATGAAGCACCCGGAGGCGTTCAACGACGTTGTGTACGGCGACAACCGTTGCGGACGGGCACAGAACAAGACGGGCGAGTGTTGCGAGCACGGATTTGCGGCGGCGCCGGGATGGGACCCGGCCACAGGGGTGGGTTCGCCACGCTTTGATGTGCTCTTCAACGTGGCACTGAACCCAGCGGCCATGTTTCCACTGAATGGACGTGCTGGCCACTCGCTGGTCAACTACGGCCTGTACCACCCAGACCCAGTGGAGACCACCTGGCTCTGGGTGCTGTTTATCCTCCTTCTCGTGGGCATGATCTTCCTGGCTGCGTTTTCCATGCGCAACTCGCGCGAACTGCGTCTGATTCGCCTGCCCGGCAGCTTGATCAGCATGACGGAGCAGAACAGGCAGTACAGCTGAGCAGGAGGAGAGGGAGAACAAAGAGAATGAGGAGACAATGAAGAAGGATTACCTTGTTCGTTGGCGTTTGGACGCATGGTTGCTGTTGTCGTCGTCGTCGTCGTCGTCGTCGTCGGGGTGGTTGTTGTCGGCTGATGAGGATGATGATGGTGAAGGTGAAGGCAGCGGACGCTTGGGGACACCGGAGGGAGTCCAGGGCTTGCACTTGGTGACCATGTGTGTTTTGATGAGAGCACGCATGCTATCAAGGGTGTCTGCAGAGTACCAGCCGTTCTGGTGGGGGTCAAAGGTGGAGGTGACGTTTGCGGCGAGGGTTCGGATGCCATCGACGGTGTCGACGAGGTCATGAATACACAGGGCCAGTCTATTCTTGCTGGGCATTACTTGCAGGCGTTCCTGTTGCCTCTGGATGTTCCTGGGGGGGTTCTTGTTGGAGAGTTGCACCTTGCTGCTGGTGGTCTTGTCCAGACGCACCACCAGGGTTTGGTACACGGCAAGGGATGGGTCGAGGTGGGGCATGGCCCCATAGCGCATGTAACAAAACTTGAATGGGGAGCCCGAGGACATTTTGTAGGCCACGTAGGGCAGGGCTTCGCGCAATCGCTTGCGTGTCACCTCACGCTTGATGCGATCGGTGCTCACGCACGGGTCTGGGTCAAACAAGGCCCGAAGAGTGTCCAGTTCGCTTTGGTGGGATTCCAGGTACCCGGCCTGGTGTTCGGGCGGCGGTTCGGGCGGCTGTGTCATGGCGGCCGGATCAAACTCGGGCTGCGGGGCCTTTGCTGCGCTGCTGCCGGTGGAGGAAGAGCGTTTGGATGAGGAGGAGGATGAGGAAGATGAGGAGGAGGAGGAGGAGGAGGAGGAGGAGGAGGAGGAGGCTGTGGTGGAGGCTGTAGTGAGAGCGGTGGTGGGGATGTCGTGCTGGATGTTGCGAGTGCGAAGAACGTGGGTGGCGACGTTGCGCATGGCTTCGCCCATAAAGGTGACAGGTCCATACGCGTACATGTTGGGTGGGGAATGGGAACGAAGGCGGGCCTGGTACTGGATGTTGCCCTGCAGATGGTGTTTGGGCGTGTGTGTGTCGTGTACTGTCAAGACAGCCATGCCCGCCGCCCAAGGTGCTTCGTACCGCAGAGTCACCTCAGCCTGTACAGTGGTCTGCCACACGTCATTGTCCTCCACCTCCTGCTCCTCTCCTTCTTGCCTACCTGCCATGGGTGTGATACGCATGACAAAGGCGCTGTCTGTGCCTGGGTCGAGGCTGCGTTGACGTTTGCTGTGCGAGGTGGTGGTGCGTGGTTCGTGCGGCGGCACGGCATCCGCTCGTTTCAGCACCACCTGCGCCGTGTCCAGGTCGTACCGCAGGATTTCTGCCCCCTGGCCAACCAGCTGGTCGTCTAGCCATTCGTTGCCGCCCAGTTCGTCCACGGCGTCCTGGGCAGCCGACGACGGGTCCAGCAAGTCGATGAGCGCGGCACGGGCCGTCATCGCTGCCAAGTGATTGTTTCTCGTTGTTTCGTTGGGTGCCATGGTGCGTTCAGAGAGAGGACGGTGGTTGGGGATGCATGGAGAAAGGGAAAAGACGGATGCTGACACACACACACACACACACACACAGTCGTTCCTGGAGGCGCTGCTGAAAAAGTCGGGGGAGTTGGAACGACAGAGCTCGAACGACCGGTCGTCGCCGATGACGGACGAGTCTGCGTATGTGGACAAGAGGGAAGTGATGAGTTACAAGAAGGGGGTGCACATGGCCAACATCGAAGAGTGGCTGGAGGCGTACGAGGAGCACACGTTTGAAACGCGTTACGTGCAGCTCAGTGCCGACGACGCACGCCGTTTTGTAAACGTGCACACGGCACTGAAATCACACATGAGCCAACAAATCCGAGAGGAGGGGCTTGTGAACCGGTTGGATGGGCACTCATTGGAAACAGAGGCCGGGTTGTTGGACACGGTGGACGGGTTGGTGGGTTTGCTGGATGGTGATGATGATGGGGGTGCGCGGGACACCCGGGAGGCACTGCAAACACTGCAATCGCAAATTGATGAGCACATGGCCTACTTTGAGGAGAAGAGCAAGGAACACGGGGCATTCGTCAAGATGAGCTCACGCAGTCCCAAGGACGTCACCTTGGCAAACCGCAAGTTCAAGCAGACGTTTCTGAGCAAGATGCAGGCACGCAAGCAGGCTGGAGAGACACATGTGTCGGACAATGAGCGGTTGGTGGCCATGTTTGAGGCACAGCTGTCTGCGTTGAAGGTATGTGGGAGGAATGTGTGGAGGAATGAGGGTGCACACGCTCGGTCGTCAATCCATCACTCACTCACACGCATCATCATTATTTTGTCATCATTGCCATCATCATGTGACCATCAGGTGGAGAGTGGAGAGGAGGCGCTTGTGCTGCTGCTGCACAGCGAGAGGATCTTTGAGGATCTTGAACTGGCGTTGGATGGCCTCGAGGAGGAGGGAGAGGGACAAGAGCAGCAGGCATTCAACACACAGATTGTCGTGCGAGCGTGGCAGCCGATTCCACTGTCGATGGAGTTTCGTGGCTTTGTGTACGGACGCAAGCTGACGGCGTTGTCGCAGTACTATTGCCTGACATACTTTGAGGAGCTGGAGGCACAGATGCCACACCTGGTGGAGCAGATGGAAACCTTTTTCAACAACCATGTGCGAGACAAGCTGCAGCTGGACAACGCTGTGGTGGACTTTGCAGTGGTGGACGACCGTGTGTGGTTGATTGAAATCAGTGCGTTGTGGGTGTGGGTGAGGGTGTGGAGGGAATGGCGAGGGCAGAGGTGTGTGGCCATGGATCGATGGGGATGGGGCAAGGGATGGGGTTGCTAACACACATGCACACACGTAACCCCCGTTTTGCAGATCCTTGGAGCGGTGGCACGGGTGCTCAATTGTACAGTTGGCAGGAGGACGCAGCACTGCTGGAGGGCAAGGAGAAGGACGATGTCGATTGGCGAGTGTTGAACCAAGAGCCATCCAATGTGCGAGGGTCGTTGGCGTCGACGTGGAAGGATCTGATGGTGGAGAGCGACAAGGTGTTCACCGAGGGCTGACAGGACTGGAATGAAAACAACGAGGTCCATTGTCACACATGCAATGTCTCTGGGATGGGCCACACAATCTCGCTGTCGAGAGTAATGTCGACTGTGTTTGTGGCCAGTTCGAGAAAGGTGGGCACGTCCATGACGTCCTTGGCTTCGAGCACACGTTCTAGCAGCTCGTGCGACGGCAGCAGCTCCGGCATTTTCATCCGTGCCGAATCGAGAATGCCCTTCCACTCGTTCTGAAAGGAGGTGAGAAGGAGGACCGCAAGGGGGCATGGGTAAGCAATGCGGGACAGGAAGAGAGACGGGGTTGGGCGCACGCAGAAACCACCACACACTCACCTTGTGATGCATGGACAACTTGTGGCCCAGCTTCTTGATGCCTATGTAACATTTTGCCATCTGTGGCGACGGGGTTTCCGCGGTGTTAGAGGGGCTGTGTGAGTGGGAAGCACTTGAGCGGAAACGCTGGGTGGGGAAACGACCGTTGGCCGTGGAGGCAACGTACCGCCTCGGAAAGAGACTGAGAGGTGTCCTCGTAGTAGGCATCGGATGAGATGCCCTGGATGACACGGTGGGTCCACAGAGAGAAGGAGCGGTCGTCGACGTCCTCTGTGTGGGCCAGGATCTTGATGTTGGAAATGACCTTGGGGAGCAAGTAGGGCTCGTCCTCAACCAGCTCCTGCAGCAAATCAACAATCACAGGGCCCGGTGCCTCCAGGTAGTGCACACAATACGATCCCATGACCATCAACAGGCCAGTGACCACGCCCTGCGACGCTGTTTCTGTGTAGAAGCGAGCATAGTGCTCTGTTTGTGTTTGGGGGTGTGGAGGAGGTGAGCGTTTGCACGCGATACGCAACGGCAAGAGGCAGAAGGGGGCAGGCAAAACGGGTTCCAACGACGCATGGAAGCATAGAGGAAAGCACATACCTCCAAGTTGGTTCTTGGACTTGAGGGTATCTGACACGCGGGCGACGTAAACAATGCGGTCGATGGTCTCTTCCTGATCGCGTCCCCGCTTGCCCATCTGTTCAATCACCACGTCGAGCAGCGATTCGTTGCCCACACTCATTGTGATGCTTGGAAGGAGGTAAGGTGGGTGATTTGGAGTGTGGGGGTGGGTGGGTGGGTTTGGTCGAGGCGGCGGACAGGAAACGACGGCCACTCACCCACCGCAAATGTCCTCCCAAGACGCCTTTTACGCTGCGCAAGACGCCTACGACCAGGGGGATCTGGTGGAAGCGGCACGCAACGTGAAAAAGGCGCTCAAGTTGGATGCGGAGAACCGGGATGCGCTGCGGTTGGCGGGAAAGATCCAAGCCAAGTTGGATCGTCGCAGCGGCGGGTCCTCCTCCTCTTCCTCCTCCTCCTCCTCAGGGAGCAGCAGCAGCAGCGGGAGTAGGAAGCATGCGAGTGACGAAGGGTTGCGCAAGCGCAAGGGAGCAAGCAGTGGACCTGGCAGCAGTGCCAGCAGTGTGGCAAGCGAGGGCTCGTCCACGTCGGCCGGGTCGAACGGCTCGGCAGCGCGCAAGGCTGCCAAGGAGCAGGCCAAAGCCAAGACGGCTGCCAACAATGAGCAGCAACAGAAAGCTGCTGTAGCCAGCATCATGCGAGCCAAGGGACCCTACGAGGTGCTGGGTGTGGCACGAGACGCAGACGAAAACACAATCAAGCGGGCTTTCCGCAAGGTGAGGCTCACCACGTCATTCCGCCGGCCTCTGTCTACAGCCAGCTCACACACACACACACACACACTCACACACACTCACACACACACACGTGCGCTCTGGTATGTGCGAATGGGGACACACGCAACACGCACACGAGCACAGCTGTCGCGACTGGTTCACCCGGACAAGAACAAAGAGGCAAAGGCGGTGGACGCATTCAAGAGTAGGCTTGGGAGACGGGAAAGGAGAGAGGGAGGAGGAAGTGGGCCACATGAGGAGTCAATGGCCATGGAGACGGAGAGATAGAGACAGAGCCACTGACATGGAAGGGTGTGGTACGTGACAAAAACAACCCCAAACCAGAGTTGAGCAAGGCAAACGCCACGCTGACGGATCCACGAAAGCGGGAAATCTACGACCAAACAGGCGACGACACCGACCAGGCGGAACAAAACCAGGGGTTTGGAAGGCGTGGGTTTGGCGGTGCGGGCCATCCGTTCATGGACCCTCGGTTTGCACGTGGGCATGCGTTCCACGGGGAGGCGTTCACGCCTGAGGATCTGCTGAACGAGTTCTTTTTCCGTGCCACGCGACGCAACACACGACGTCAGGAACCGGCGACCTACTTCAACCTGGTTCAATTCCTGCCATTGATCATGCTGCTGCTCTTTGCCATGTTGGGAGGCAGCAGCAGCAACGAACCGGCGCACTCGTTGCTGCGCACCTCGGTCTACTCTGTGGAACGCCAGACGGGCTTTCTGGACGCCGCACGCGGACGCGGCTCCATCCTGCCGGGCATCAAGTACTATGTTAAGCCTGGCTTTGACCAGGAACACACGCAGGAGCAGATAGCACGCATGGAAGAGCAGATCACACGCGTGTACCGCAACCAGGTCCAAACAGACTGCTACCACGAGCGAAGGCAGGTTCAACTGCAGATCAACAGGGCGCGCACCTATCCCAGCAACATCCGCGACGTCAAAATTCGTGAGGCCCGCCAGAGCAGGCTCCCTGCCTGCGATGTACTCAACAAGATTCAGCGGGAGATGGCGTTTTGAAAAGGTGGGGAAGGGGCACAGGAGGAGGGGATGGCAATCTCCAAGTGGAACATGAAACATGTACAATTTCCGTCACAGCAGCTGCGTTTTGATCAGATCCTTGGGTTTGCGACTTGGCGACTGCCAATCGCGTCCTCCCACAAACTGCCGTCGTGTCTTGCGATCTCTCTCCTTGGCCAGCATCACTGGGTCCACGTAACGGACACTTGCCTGCAACGAGGTGCCCGGAGTGCTCTCTTCCAGTGTCTGGAACTCCCGGTAGCGAGTGAACGGCTTGTGACGCTGTGGCACACGATACACCACACTCTTCGTGCCCTGTGTGACCCTTTGCGAGCCACGTTGGCCCTGAGATGAAGTTTCCTGTGTGCTTTTGCCCTTGGTGGCGTCGCTTGTCTGCAGCCGTTGCTCACCGTTGCGCGACAACTCCGCCTGTGACGCCAGCTTGCCCGCTCGGATGTTGGGCAACACCAGATTTCTGTTCAATCGTGTGTCCACCTTTGCTTCCACCACCCGTTTCTTCGTCTTCTTCTTGCGTCTCCTGCGTTCTGGCGTCCCTTGGATCTCCTCCACCGTGTACTTGGATTTCCTCTGCGGCACCTCCACGCTCAACGGACGCCGTGTATCTTTCTCCTCTTCCTCTCCACCCTCTTTGTCGTTGTGCTCCCCTTCCTCCCTGTCGCTCTCCACCTCGGGCGTCCCCTGCAGCTGCACGAGCTGGTGGTTTTGGAAACGGCGTGGCTGCTCTGGCACATCCACACGCAGCGGCTCTTTGACGCCATCCTTGGTCCTCTGCTGCCCACTCGCCCGTGGTTTGTTCTCATTGGGCTCAGCCAACCGGATCATGCGTGTCTGCGAGTACCGCGCAGGCTGTGCAGGCACTTCAACACGCAACTCCCGTTGACGCTGCATCCCGCTCTCCATTCCCCGTCGCACTCTCCGCCGAGGCGAACGAATCACAGCCATGGCCGATGCCAAAGCTTGCAGACCATCCTTGCGTCCCAATACCTCTTCCTCCTCCTCAGACGACATGATTGGGGGATTTGATTGATCTGCTCCCATCAGAGCTTCTCTGCTTTCAATTGCTCAACCATTGACAACTCCTCTTGGCCATCCGACTCATCCTCATACTCGGACTCATCCGACTCTTCTTCCTCCTGCGATTCTTCACCGCCGTCGGCGTCGGTGGTTGCCGCATCTCCTGCTTCTCCTCCTCCTCCTCCTGCGTCCTCGCCACCCCCCTTGCGTTTGGCGGCAAACGAACGACGCGATACAATGGACACCTCACCCATGAGTTCGCCTGCCACCTTGCCGTGGTCGTACAGGGTGCAGGCAAAGATCTGACTGGCCACGTCTGCGTTTTGCAGGGCCACCACTCCCACCCCCACCACACGGTCCTTGCTGCCCTCCAACTCGTGCAGAATGACCGTCACGTGCTGCTTGGCCAGATACTGTGCATTGTGCACCCAGGGAAACAGCATGGAAAAGGTGTCCTCTGTAAACGTCAGCGAGTTGGCCGCGGCCGTCGTGCGCGATCGCACCGTCGGCTCCAGCAGGAAATCGGCGCGCATTTCCACCTGCAAACGTGTGTTCCCGCCTCCCAACGGAAGCACCAGGCTCTCTGCAAACACATCGCTAAAGTGCACCACAAGGTGCTCCACCGCAGCCCCCTCCGGATCGGGCCTGCAGTCGAATGGCACCGGGTGGTTCAGCACGCCGTTGGCATCCACATCCAGCGTCTCGCCCAGCACTGTGGCCATTTCAAACACAGCCGCCACTGGTTTGTGGTCACTGGTGCTCAGACTCGTGGCTGCATCGTAGCTCACCTGTTGCATGTGGTCCGAGAATCCAGGCATGGACAACCACATGATGCGATCGCAGTACGATGGGATGCGTGACTTTTTCGCCGTGTACACAAGCTCCTGGTTACGTTCCATCTTGTATGTCGGCGCAAACCGGATGTTTCCCTCCTCAAACCCGCCGTACAGTTCGTGCGACTGCCGTACCTTGAGCAGCTGGTCGTTGCTCTGCAGGATGTCCCACTGTTTGTCCTCAATCAATGCCAACACAGACTCTCGCGACATGTCGATGCGATAGTTCAGGTCGCCAAAGAAGAACAGGTGGTGGAATTTCGCAGGCACCAAATCCAGGTCGTTGTTGCTCCCCAGTTTCAGACTCTTGATGATCGACACAAAGTCTTCCTCGCGTGCTGCCACCTTGTTCTGGTGTGCTGCTAGGTGGGCCGTCACAAAACTCAGTGACGTCTCGTTGAGGCAGAACGAGATGCCCACCGCTCCCTTGTTGCCCAACGTGTTGCCGATCCCAGTGCCCACGCTGGCCTTTTGCACATTGGTCACCTTGTTCATCTTGCTCTTGCGAATCAGAACAATCAGTCTGATTTCCCACATCGACATGCTCGCCACACGTGCGTACTCCGCACCCATGTGTGCTTCAATCTTCCCAAACCAGTCCGATTCGCACGTCGTGTATCCGTGTGTCGCAGGATACTCGCACTCCTGCGCACCCACCACCACCAAGTCGGTGTTGCTCTCCTTTGTGCTCGGCAGCCATGCACTCATGTCATCCGGCCCGTGTGCATTGCCCAGATTCCACGAGCCCACAAACAGCGTAAACAGCTCGTGTGTACGTGTCACTCCCTCCTGGCCCGTGCCTCCACCTTCCACCTCCACCTGCACTTCTGTCTCTACGTTCAGACTGCTTGCACGTCCTCTCTTGCCCTCACCGGCTCCCTCAACAGACAGGCTGCTGCTGCCATTGCTACCCGATGCCGATGGCGATGGCGACCTCGACGACGTGCGTGTTGAGCTTCCGCTTGTGCTCATTGTCGTGCTCCCTTCCCCATCCAACTTGATGTGAAGGTTGTTTCCTGCCATCTGCAGTGTCTCGCTGATTGCCTCGCCCAGCAGGATCGACGTCGTGCTCCCCTTGCTCACGTCTCCCTGTTTGCGTGTCTTTTCTGTGCTTGTTTGCAACTCCACTCCTCCTCCCATGGTGTGCATTGCCCCTCGCAGCGCATCCTCCAGTAGTTCCGACCCACTGCGTCCTCGTTTGCTCGACTTGCTTCCGCTGCGCTTCTCCCTCGCCCCCGACGTCGATGCGCTTCCCTCTGATGATGACCCCTCCTTCATCTCGCTGCTGCTCTCCTCCTCTTCTGGCACACTCACAAGCACAGACGGTGTGCTGCCACTGCTGCTGCTGCCCAATCGAGCTTCTTCTGCTTCCAGAGCTTCCACGTCCACATGCTCCTCGTCGCTGTTGTACTCCTCCTCGTCCTCGTCCTCACCGCGTTCGTTTCCCTCCTCCCCATTGCCATTGCTTGCGCCTTCACGGCCGCGTGGACCACTGCTGGAACCCTGTTCGGGCTCGATCGGTGTCTGCATGGTTCCCAGGGTAAAGTCCGGCAGGTGACGTGCCACCACATGATTCCAATGGTTCAACTTCTGCATGGTTTTCAGCACCTGAAAGGCCAGTTCCCTCTCCTGCATGCTGCCAAAGGCATACACTGCGGGCGTTTTGCGCGTGGTGATGAGCAGACGCACACGCAGAGGGTCGAGCACACTCTTCTCCAACTCCAGCAGGTGTTTGGATTGGTACACACGTTCACGCAACACAATGCGCCCGTCCGCCATGGTGCGTGTTTCTTTGCCCTCTTTCTTTGCCTCTTTGTACACGACAATGGTTCCACGCTGCAGCTGCAGCTCCAGCACTCGCTTGTGCGTCTGTTCAAACCCATGCTTGTTGATTTTCGTGATTTCAAACTCGAATGTCGAACGTGCACTCAGCTGTGTGGCCATCCCATGCCCCAGCCCGGGTGTGGTGTCCCACGTGTCAGCTGGCCAAAAGCAAAAACCCCGCACCGACCGTCCAATGGACGCTTCATCCCTCTTGCTCCTCCTTTCCCACCGTCCCGCTCGCCACTCGTGCGTCTGAACTCTGTATTGCAACCGCACACATGCTCGTCCACGCACTCACCTCTGCATTCAACCTTTCCCGGTCCGCTTTCATTCGTGCATACCGAGCCTCGATCGCAAGTTTCGTCTCGGACGAGCTCATGCTCCGCTTCCACCGCCGCTCCACACCGCCTTCCTGGCTTTGCAGTTTGACCCGTTTCAACGTCCCATATTTGTTCTCCGTTTTGCCCTTTCCCTTGCCCTTGCCCTTTCCCTTGGACAACAACCGATGCGACATCTGCTGCTTGTGATGTGGCGTTCAGCGCGCTGTCGGGCCACCCACCTCCCCTCCAACATTCCAGACTCGGATTTCCACTTTGAACGCCACTCTCAACACCGTGGCCCTTCCAAAACTGTGTGCTTGTGTGTGGGTGGTGGGTCATGGACGGGACGGGACGGTATTCAATTTTTCCCAGATGAATGATTTTCATTTTCACGGGCCACACAGCCCAGCTGTACATCAACGAGGTGTCGCACCTCTTTCAAAGCTTCAGTTCCTCCTGCTGCGTGGGCAGGATGCCAAAACGCTTCTTGATGGTGATGCGCTCACGCGAATACTGGTCGTCCGGGCTGAAGCGGGCGGGATGTGCGCTCCTTGTTGCCTCGTCGCAGCTGCACACCTTCTACTCACGTGACCCCATGTGTCAGATGCTCTGCGTCTTCCTGTCTGCCACCCATGTGTGCCCTGTGCCATCGCCAACGAGTCGTGTGTGCCCGGAAAGCGGGCGGTGCAAGCAGGCATGCAGTTCACACCCTCTGCCTTTGCCGGTGCCACCGTCCCTCGTCCAGGCATTCCTCATGGCCAGCAAGAGACAACACACACACACAGAAAGACACTCTATACACTCGCTCATCACTCACCTTGATGGTGTACTTTTCGCAGGCCTCGCAGTATCGAAGATGCATCTTGAAAGTGGGGTTTGAGGTGCACTGGCCGACGCAAACGCAGAGCGATGCATCACCGCAAACCACCGGTGGTCATCCAACGACGCGGGTCCAACGCAAGTGCGGGCACGTCGAGCCGTGGCCAGCAGCAGCAGCAGCAGCAGCCACGGGTGCACCACACGTCCAGGGCGGTGCAGGCGCAGTATCCTGACCGGCGCGCCGGACGGCAGGAAGCGAAACGCGTCGTGCACGGCAGTGTGGGGCCGTTGGTGCGCAGGCAACAGTGGGACGACACGCCAGATGTTGCTGAAGATCTGCTGTCCCTGGTTTCCGACGACGACAAGCGAAGCGTGCACAGCAGCCGTTCGTTGCTGACCAAGGCGGCGTTGCCGCGCATCAACCACGCCAACGCTCACGAACGGCCCGGCAGCAGCGCAGGACGTGTGATGCGCCGTCCAGGCACCGCATCCAGCACAGGAGGCACCAGTGATGTGTCTTCGATCAGTGGGGTGTCATCGCAGCGGCATGGCACGCTGCACAGTGGGGTGACACTGGATGACGCACGAAGCGCCGTCTCACACACCAGCTCCTATCTGGCCGAACACGTGAAACGGCGCCAACTGAAGAGCGTGGCCTCTCGCAAGCGACGTGGCTGGAGCCGGCCCGAAAAGGCGGCTTCAGAAGTGTCTGCGCGGCGTTTGTTGCAGGACGAGATTGAGAAACGCATCAGCACCGAGTTTGATGCCAGCGCAGACACAGGCGTGCCACAGGAGGGCCTGTTGGCACACACGGGGACGACCACAACAACAACGACGACGACGAACAATGTCAACACCAGCATGATGACCGCAGCAAGTAGGATCAGCAGCAGCACCACACCCGTGGATGACAAGTACTCGTTGCTGGAGACCATTGTCAAGCTGGACAAGCGTGTGGAACAATTGAGCAGCGACAACCGGGAGTTGCGCAATCGTGTCAAACACATGCAACAGGAGGCCACACGCAGCAACGCAGAGGTGCTCCTGCTGCGTCAGAGCAACCAAGACATGAAGATGCGCCTTGCCAACAACGGCCTCGCAGAGAGGGAGCGTTCCATCGGACGCTACCACGCCCTACAGACCGCAGTGGCCCAAATGAGCCAGACTGTAAACACCCCTTTGCCTCGTGACGGCGAAGACGAGGAGGGCGACGCGGAGGGCGAATCGGGCAGCAGCACCAGTGACACCAGTGGCCACGGGGCTGCCAGCAAAGGGACGAGCAGTGACGAGGTGCATCGTGTGGCTGTGGCTGCCATGCACCACTACTGCACGCGCATGGGCTACAAAGACACGGTGGAGGCCCTGGAGAGGGAGGCACAGGGAGGCAGTGGTCATCGACGCAACGAACGTACCCTGCGACGCATGCTGGCCAGGCACGAGTTTGAAGCGGCCATTGAGTTTGTGCAACAGACAGTCAGCCAGGAGGCACCCAGCAACCTCATCCTCCAACGCGCCTTTGACGATCTGCTGTACGTGCTCAACAAGTACCTATTGCTGCACCTGATCGAACAAGGACGCACACAAATGGCTCAGGAGCTGCTGCTGGGTGTCATCGGACGCTACCAACTGCTGGAGAAGGATCCTCAGCGCCGCGCGTGGTTTGCCCAGGATCAGAACAACCTCATGGCACTCGTGGAACAACCCGACATCATGGCCAGCGGAGGAGGAAGCAACAGCACCCAGAATGGCGGCGGAAGTGCCAGTGGCAACGTGTATGCCAACTGGAGCTGGCGACGGGAGCTGGCACGCTTCTGGCAATCGGGCGAACGCGTGCGCAAGGAGATGGTGCGCAGCTCGGGAGGAGCCGGAGGCAGTGCCAGTGTGTTGAACAAGCGCAAGGTGGTGCGTTCACCCTACCCACTCTTTGCCTACATTCTGGAGGCATACTTTTTAGGCGATGACGGCGACGTCGTGGCTGTGGATGACCTCGTGCGCTTCCACAGGCGTTACCAACGGCTGGAAGCACAGCTGCGCGACTTGGCAGACACCGACTTGGCTTCCAACGACCCCGAACGGCCGGGCAGCGTGGCAGCAAACAACTCGCACAGTGCACACACGCCCACACGCGCCATGCACCAGGCAGAGTATCCCAAACGCACAAAAGACGGCAGCTTCCGCTTGCAACACAAACCCACCCAGCTTGTGCTGCCATCGACCCCTCCACCAGCGGCAAGTGTGGTCAACCAGGGCGATGAGAAGGACAGGGAAGCACAATCCGGCACACGTACCAACACCACTTCCACCACCACTTCAGACATGCATACAGATGAAGGGGACGACCATGATGACCAAGAATCGGTAAAGAGCAATCGCAGCAAGGGCAAGGGCAAGACGAAGCGCACCAAGAAGCGGTGGGACACGCCCGGATCGACACCCGGATCGACAGCAAGCATGCAGCAGGGTCGAGGAGCGCATGCACAGGCAGGCATAGGCGCATCGCCCAAGGCACTGCTGTTTGGAGGTGAATCGGACGCCGAATCAACGACATCAGCGCGGTCGGCAAACAAATCCAAGCAGGCGGCAAAGGAGGCCCTGCCTGTGCCGGAGGAGGACGAAGCATGTGGCTTCGAGCTGCATCGCACGTTCAGTGGTCATACAAAGACACCGCGCACAGTGTGTGTGCACACAGAGCTGTATGACGATCGCAGCTACGTGCTGGCATCGTCCGGCGAAGACAAGCGAGTGCAGGTGTACGACCTGCAGGCGGGCCAGCGAGTTTGCACCCTGACGGGACACACAAAGACAGTGACGTCTGTAGCATTCAACCCGGCACAGCCCAACCTGCTGGTGTCTACGGGAATGGACAAGAGCGTGCGACTGTGGGATTGGACACAGAGCGAAGCGCGCATGACACTGCGCAAGGCACACACACATGCCATCCATCGTGTGGCATGGCTGCCTTCAGATGCCAGCAAACTGCTCACATGCAGCTCCGACTACTCGTTGAAGCTGTGGGATGTCCAGGTGGGTGACGGATTCGCACACAGCATCAACTCCAACGCCCCGTTTACCGACTTTGCCCTGGACGCCCACGGCTCCCTGCTGGCTGCCTCGCAGACCAAGGGCTGTGTGCGCCTGTACAAAACACGTACCATGCAACAGGTGCAAACCATGCAGCTCAAGGACGCCAAGAATGCACGCATCACAAGCGTGTGCATCCATCCGCTGGACAACCATTACATCCTTGCCACCAGTGCCAACTGGAGCGACATCCAGCTGCTCGACATCCGCGGCGATGCAAACCGACCGGTTGCCACGTTTGGCTCCCCGGGATACTTTACGTCGCGGCACACCAAGGCCGCTTTCTCCCCCGGGGGCACCTACGTGTACAGTGCCAGCAGCAGCGACTATGATGCAGACCAGGCGCACGGTGTGTACATTTGGAACGTGCGCACGGGACGCAAAGCTGCCGTGGTTCGCGACAACACAAGCCCCATCACAGCCTGCCAATGGGCCGCTCTCGACGACGACCTCGGAAATCGCGCTTTGGCCACAGCTTCGGCTGACAACCTTGTCCGTGTGTTTGGATGATGCGCTGGGACAAGAATGGAGCTTCATTGCAGCAGCCTCGCCAGAGATTTCGCATATCCCGTCGTCTTGAGACTCATTGTGCGTTGACCCAGGTTGCCATTGGCCGGGCTCTCCTCTGTGATCCGTATGAGTCTGCTGTTGGGTGCCTCCATCAGCACGGTTTCGCTGATGACGCGAAGGTGGTGTTCGTCGTCCAGCGCACCCACCTCCACAATGCTCACCTGCACCCCGGCCTCGCGCTGCTGCACTGCCCATCCCAACACCTCTACTTGCCACTGTACAAACGCCTTCCACCCATCCACGTCCTCCTGCATCCCCGCGTGACCCTCCAGCCGAACGTTGGGCAGCAGCAGCTCTCCACACGCCGGACACATTGGCCAGTTGCGCTTCTCTGTGTCCCCATCCTCCTCTTCTTCTTCGATCGCATCAGGCCTACCTCTTGTGTCCACGTCGATGGCCACCTCCATCTGGCTGGCGTCGAACGACGCGTTCAGGTTCCTCCGCACAGGCGTTTCATCCTCCCCCTCCGCGTCCTCCTCCTCCTCGCCTTCGTCCTGTGACATGGTGTCTCCTCCCCGTGTGGTTTCCTCCATGTCTCCGTGTGGTCGCAGCACAGGGTGGTACCCTGGGGGCGTGTGATTGGGAGTCTCCTCCACCGCTTGCTCCTCCCCTTCCTTTCCCTCCACATCCTCCATGGCATCATCCCTGTCTTCACCCACTGCGCCGGTGGGCTTCTGAGGGCCGCTCTTGGGTGCAAAGAAGGTCTCGTTGTCCACATGGAAACGGTAGCCGCTTGCCAGCCTGTACACATTGTCGCTGCACTGCATGCTGCACACCCATTCCCTTTGATTGCCGTCCAAACGGTACACCCGCTTGTCTGTGACTCCGTACGGCGTCAATGGCGTTGTGTCCAGCAGGCTGGTGACCACGAAGCAATCCTGCAAGGTGAGCGATTCCTCGTCCTCCTTGTCCTCCTGGCTCTCATCGGCACTGCATGACCAATTGGTCACTCTGGGTGTGTCTCTGTTTCCTCCTGGTGCCACGCGCACACCAGCTTGTTCCAGAGGGTGTTTGCCCCCGCCCTCCTGTGTGTGCCGTTGGCTGCGTTCCTGAAAACGTTCGAGCAAAGTGCCCACCGCCTCCCACGTGCTCATGCTGTTCTGTGACCCGGATTCCGAACGTTTGTGTGCACTCTGATTGACGCTGGCACCCCAGAAGCCATAAAACACCTCTGGATTCCCTGTGGCGCTGCCGGCGTCCCACACTTGCCGGTGGGTAACGCGCAGCGCACGTGCTCGCTTGTCACTCTCCAGTCGCTCCGGTGTCCAGCTGGTCATTTGATCCTCACTCCGTCCCACACCACGACCCAGCAGCACCAGGCACACCTGGCTGTCCCTGAGCCAGTCCTGAGCCCCTTCGTACCACTGATCCAGCTTGGAGGCCGAGGACATGCTGTGCCTCTGTGCTTGACTTGCGTGCGTGTGTCAGTTTGGGTTTGGGTATTGTACTTGCCTTGCTTGCCACTTGGCGGGGATGAGCAACTCTCTCGGAGGATGGCACGCACAGCAAGAGAGAGTGGTGGTGGGTTCAGGGTTGCCTGCCCCAGTGCAACCACCACACAATGTCCCAAACAGACCTCCCACCCCCTCCTCCCCCTCCACCGGAGGAGACACCACAGGTGTCTTCTACCACCACCACCTTGTCTGCACAAGAGCAGCCTGAAGAAGGGGAAACCACGACCCCTTCGGCAGCAGCAGACAAGTCTGCTCCTCCTCCTCCTCCTCCTCCCCAACAATCCTCATCCTCATCCTCATCCTCGTCTTCCTCTTCGTATCCACAGAGGTCCTCTCCGCCGCGCCGTGGCTCACCACGCCGGCATGAGCGAGACTACCGGGAGCAGTACGATCGACGGCCGCGAGACTACCGCGACGACTACGACCGAGGCTACCGCGACGACTATCGACGCGACGACTATCGACGCGATGAGTATCGACGCGACGGATACCGTCGGGACGACTACCGGGAGTATGGACGGGAAGAACGTGGAGGCGGAAGGCGAGACGGAAGACGGCAAGTCGACGAGTTTGGACGAGCCATGCACGAGCAGGATGGATACGGAGGAGGAGGAGGAGGAAGAGATAGAGAGCATCACAGCAGGAAACGAGACCGCAGCAGCTATCGGGATGATGAGCGAGAGTACGAACGCAGGAGAGCGTACCGGTACGAAGACGAGCGGGAAGAAGAGGAGCGACGCAAGCGACGGGTGCGTGAGGAAGACGAAGCAGCAAGGGCTGCAGCAGAGGCAGAAGCACAGGAGAAGATGGATGCAGAGGCAGATGCCATTCTGGTCAAGAACCCCGACGGCAGCACACGACCCATGACTGACGAGGAGCGGATGATGTTCCAGATGGGCCTTCCTGTGGGGTTTGAGACCACACGAGGCAAACACGTAGCTGGCACAGACATTAGTGGCGCCAAAGTCAAGTCCAAACGCAAGATTCGCCAGTACATGAACCGTCCGGGTGGATTCAACCGACCACTGGACGGTGGAGAGATCTGAGCCCGGCAGATGCGCACACACACACACAAATACACTTCTGCAGCTGCTCCAGAGGTGTATTGTTTTCCACGGGAGACAAGGGTGCAGTTCAATTCATTCATTCACAATTTTGCCAACATCATTGTGTCTCGCTTCTCCACGCGACTGAGCAATACGAGCTTGCTTGTGCCCCGCCACGTGGCGAGTCTGTCCTGTGTGCTGCTGGCCATGAACCAGAGGGTGGCGACAAAGACACCGAGTGCGCTGAGGAGGGGCTGACTCCAGCCTCCCCACGAGGCCCGAAGCACCTGAGCCACCTGTCTGCTGACAGCCCCCAACACAGTCTCACCTTCGTCCATGTCCTCCCACGAAAAGTTGTCGATGAGGGAGGAGACAATGGGCAATGCGTCTTGCAATTGCCCAGCAATGTCCACCAGCTGTTCGGGCATGCTCATTACTCCGGTGCTGATCTTGTCTTGCCACACCTCCACATACTCCTGCACAAACCTGCCCAATTCCAGCAATCGTGGCAGCTGGTCCACCAGCGCATCCATGCCCAAACCCGCAGCCAGTGCAGGCAATTGTACAAGCTGTTCCACCAAGCCGGCACTCCAACCGGCCAGTTTGTTGAGCGACGCCACCATGGCCTTGTCACCCACTGCCATCCTGTCCTTCTCCTCTCCTGCTGCCGCCTGTCCTCCTTGCGACGAATGTGTTTGCGGTACCCACACGGCATCCGCAGCCTCTCCCCCGGCAAACAGAGTTGCCAGGTGGCCCATGAGGGCAGACACGGTGTCTTGCAAGCCTGTGCCGCCCCAAATCCAGGCACCCAACTGACCGGCGTATTCCGAGGCACGTGCAATGCCAGCACGGATGCCAAACTGCCAGCCCAGCATGGCAAAGGTGCCCACCAGTGTCCACAACACACTGCTGTTGCTGTCCCCCAATTGAGTCTGGAGCACTTGCGGAAGGTGCGATTGGATGACATGGCCCACCACATACCCGACCACAGTGCCCACGAGGGCATAGCGCATGGCTTCCATAATGCCCTGAGTTGTGCCGCCTACAGGCACCAGGAACAGTGTCATGGCCAGATGCGACACCAGCTTGCTCACCAATTGCCACAGTTTGCGCACAAAGGCCATGCTGAGCACGCCGTCGTGACGCATGGAGAGCAGCAACGAGGGCACTGCCGGGCCGGGGGCATGTGCGCTGCCAAACTGCCCGCGTTGCATCTGTGTCCACACACGCGTGTTCAACGCACTGCCACCCGTCGCTCCTCCACTGTACACCGACAGCAGCTCCTCTGCGTATTCCGCCTGCAGGTTGCCACGCAGCAGTGGCGCAAGCGGAAGTGTTTGGGCCGACGCTTGCTTGCCATTGGCCACCACCAGCTTGGCGTACGCCAACACAAGCGCGTCGTCCAGCACTCGCTCCACATGCTCCCAGGCCTCTGGAGAGCCACGGGACAGGCCCTGTGCACGCCCAGCCTGCATCAACTGCATCACACTGTGTTGCATGCGAGCAATGAGAGACTCGAGGTCACGCTGGGTGGCAGAGTCGTCGCCGCTGCTGCTGTCCAGCATCCCACACAGCTGCTCCAGCTCCCGTTTGGCATCCACGTCGCCCGTGACCAGTTGGAACGCACTCAATGGGTGGCTGCTATCCCACAGACTGTGCACCAGCATGCGTGTGGCCTTTGCCGTGTCGTCGACGCTCGTGGTCGTCGTCGTCATGGCAACCAGGGCAAAGAAACCAGCCAAATATCGATGGAGGACCTGGAGCAAGACCCCGTGCTGCGCGAGTTTCTTGCGGAAGACTTTGATGCGCAGCAGTATGCAGGGCGTATGCTCACCAAAACACGTGGTGGCAAGCGTGGCAAAGGCAAAAAGACGACGGGGACGACGAGCACTTCGGACGCCGATGCCCCTTCCTCGTCTTCGTCCGCGTCCTCGTCGGCCTCCTCTGGTGGCAGCGGTGGCTCTGGATCAGCATCAGCAGCAGCGACGGCTGCGCTGTTGGAAAAGATGGCGCAAGGGATCGATGTGGTGGACTCGGAGGTGCACCAACAGGTGGTGGACAACCACAAACACCTGCTGGCCCAGGTGGGCAACATCCAACAGCTGGAATCCGTGGTTTCTGCAGTCAACACGGGCGTGCAGTCCGTCAAGCAGAGCGTCAATCGCATCGACAGCGAAATCACAGAGCCCTTTCAATTGATTGCTGACCGCACTGCCCAGCTGGAGCGTCTCCACGTGGCCGCTCGCACACTCCGCCACATCGGCCGCTTCCTCAAAGTCACCAAGCAGCTGCAATACCACCTGGACGACCGTAGGTCTGGTGGAGGCACCAAGAATCTGGAAAAGGCAGCCGCTGCCATCCACGAAATAGGTATGTGGGGCCAGCCCGTGCGTGTATGGCACGCCTGGAAGCCAGTCAGGATCCCCGGCGCAAGAGAGGGATCAATCGCTCACCTGACCCTTGCTCACGTTTACGACGCCCCCTTCACCCCAACCCACACATTGGCCTCCCACTCACAGAGGGCATCCTACACTCGGACATCCGGGGCATCGACATTGTGGATGCCGAGTCGCACTGGATCAAGGAGGCCGGAAAGGATGTGCTGCGGCAGGCGGACAAGGTGCTCAGCCACGGCGTCAGTAATTCCAACCCCAGCGACGTCAGCACCTCGCTTGCCGTGTACTTTAACATGCAGGTGCTGCCCCAAAAGCTGGATGCCTTCCTGGACGAGTGGGCCCAGCTGCTTGTGGTCGACCTCACCGCAACCATGGATCTCAGCGATCTGCACGACGAGCTTCGCGCCTCGTCCGCTGCCAGCTCCTCCGGTGGCGGAGGCGGCGGCGGACCGGGTTCCCTCAAACGTAGCACCGGCAGCAGTGCAGGTCCACCTCCGGGCCAGACCAAACAGTGGCGTGCTGCGTTCTGGCAACGCATGCAGGCGTTCCTGGGGCGTGCATTGACGCGAACGCTGCAGATTTGGGATCTGCAACGCGTGGCGCTGGACATGCGCGACACAAGCACACACGTGAGCATGACTCAAGCACTTTCACAGATGCCCATCGAAGCGTTCATTGATAAGCTGGCAAAGCGCATGAGCGAGCAGTTGAGGCAGAGTGCCAACGACAGCGATTTTCTCCTGGCCACCCTTGTTCAGGATTACACAAAGTTCATTGCCATGGGCCGTGCCTTTGTGCGTGAGTTGCAATCCAAAACAGACCACAGTCTGGGTGCAGGTGACCCCTGGCTTGGGTTCCAGGACGCCTTTGAAACCTTCAAGTCACGCTTCCTGGCCAACAGTCTGGCACGTGCCACCGAACTGGTCAACCTTGTGTTTGACAACGCCAGGAGTGGTGGTGGTGGTGGTGGCGGCGGCGGCGGAGGTGGCGGAGGTGGCGGTGGCATGTCGTCACAGGGCGGAGTGGGTGGTGGCGGAGGTATGCCGTCAACATCCGACATTGCCAAGTTTGTTCGTGTGGCCAAGTACGACCTGGAGCAGAGTGGTGTGGACACACAGTTGCAGGTGCAAGTGGCCAAGGGCATCAACAAGACGGTGCAGCTGTTTGCCTCGCGGATGGAGGCTCTGTTGAACAACCAGAACGAGCAGGTGCAGGCGTTGGAAGCCACACGCAGCCAACGACGCAACATCGAGCTGTGTAACCTCATGTCTGTCGTCCACGTCGAGTTTTCTGCCGTGATGGCCGAGCAGCTGGATGACGACGAGGTGCGCGCTTGCCTTGCGCCTGGCTTGCAATCGTTGGCCGACCTGGCCCACCAGATTCTTGTGCCCCTGTTTGGTGGGATCACACGAGTGTTCCAGCGCACTCTTCGTTCCATGCACGACGAATCCTTTGTACAAAGCAGCAGCAGCAGCGCACACGGCGGCAACCACGACGACGACGAGTCGTGGAACACACCACCGTGCAGTGGTTACATGCGCAAACTGCAACAACAGGTAGCACAGGCCAAGGAGGCCTTTTTCATGCCCTTGTCACGCAATCGCTTTGCCCCGCGACAAATACGCGAACTCAGCGCACGCGTCATTGACTACTTTATTCGCCACGTATGTTTGCTTCGTCCTGTCGACGAAAGTGGCCAGATTGCCCTGGCTGGCGACATGGCTGTGTTGGAACTGTGCATCGGCACCCTCCAGCGCGTGGAGGATCTAGGCGGCCCGTATGTCGCCCTGCGCACGCTGAAACCATTCATGTTCCAGGACAACGACAAGGTGGTCGATCTCGTAAGCGACATTCAGGCCATCGGTCTCATCAACGTCATCCACCTGCTTTTCCAACGTGCTCCCGACGACCTCCGTTCTCCGCACACCGTCCGCAACATGAGTGCCGCCAAATACTCCGATGCCCTCGACCGCTATGCCGACACGGAGATCTTGGACATGTTGCGTAACACCCTCGATGTGTATGTCCGCGACAAGGATCAGGCCGGCGCCAAGCAATATGCAGAGGTGTATCCCATCATGCGCAGGCTGCTTGAGGATTGGAAGCTGTTTTCTGGACAATAGCAACACAATGCATTTTTCTGGATGGCCACCAACGCGTCCCAAACATCCCTCTGCCCTTTTGCATCCTGCGGGCAGAGACGCATGTTCTCAGTTGTCCTTCTTGCCCATCGCCAGTTCGGCCAGATAGGCAGTGAAGCGAGGTTGCTTGGCAGCCCATTCGGCCAGTTCCGTGCGTTTGATTTTGCTGTTGTGCACAATGTCGGTGGGAAAGTCGCTTTTGCGCAGAACCAACCGCGGGTCTTCCAACAAGTTGCGGTACCGTGTGTTTGCAGCCAAGGCCAGAATCTCCTCCACCAGGGCGTCGTCCAACGAGTCCCCGTCGTCGTTGAGTTGTACCACCAGCGCCCCGATGCGAGCGGCGGCGTCGGCCTGCACAAAGGCGCAGCGACGCACACGCGGATGCTCGTTGAACACGCCCTCCACACACACGGCCGGCACAGGCACCTTGCCTGCAGCCTGCACAGACACCAGATGCTTCACGCGTCCGCAGTACCACAGCCTGCCCTTGGTGTCAAAGTAACCCACATCCCCTGTGCGATGGTAAAACCCACAATCCAGCTCCTCCGTTTCCCGCTCCGTAGCTCCATCCTTCTCCTTCTCCTTCCCCTCCTCCTCCTCCTGGGACGACGATGTTGACGATGAAGACGACGACGCACCCGAGGCACGACTGCTGTTGTTGTTGTTGTTGTTGTTCGGCATTGGGATTTTGGCCAGCGCCGTCTGCTCCTCCATGTTGTCGTACTCGCGCGACACCACTGGGCCACGCACCACAATCTCGCCATACTTGATTGCCATGGTGCTGGCCCCACTGCGCAGCTCCAGGCTGTTGTCCCACTGTTCGATGCGTTCGTTGGCGCGATCGGCGGCAATGATCTTCACGTCGAGCATGTCCAAAGGACGACCCACGCACACACCATTGCCAGCCGCCGTCTGCTTCCACGTTTCAGCCAAAATCTCGCTGCTGGGCATGGATGAGATGGGCAGCACCTCTGTGGCGCCGTACGGGGAGTACATCTCTGCACCCGTGGGCATGAGGTGTCCCAGCACGCTCTTGTGAGTGTTCAGTCGGATGGGAGCACCGCCAGTGACGGCAATGCGCAGCTTGTGACTGATGAGAGGCCTCTTTTGCTTGGTGTGCATGTACTGGACGAGGTTGTCCCAGACGACGGGTTGAAGGATGGCGGCAGGGGAGTTGTTGGTGCGAATGGACGTGACAATGGTGTCTGGGTCTGCCTTGGCGGGCTCGGTGAGCAATTGCACACTGGGCATGACGGCAGTGACGCCTGCGCCGAGGACATAGAGCATAAAGGGCAGAATGCCCACCACGACGTTGTCGATGCGATCCGGACGCACACCCCACAGCTGCTGGATGGCGCGTGCCTGGGCCACGAGTGAACCATGGCGGAACACAACACCCTTGGGCATGCCAGTGGAGCCCGAGGTGGTGATGATGGCAGCCGGGTCGTTGGGAGAGAAGGGAGGCACGTGCAGGGACTCCTCGGCTGCCTGGAAGCATGTGTCAAGGTTGATGGGACCCCAGGGAAACCACCACGAACCTTCGACAATGGACACACGCAGGGAATTGGAGAACGACTTGGCATGCCACAGGCGAAGCAGATGGGCCTTGGCGCTGCCCACAAACACGGTGGGCGCAAGTCGTTCCACAGACGCAGCAAATGCCTCTGAGGGCAGACGCGGGTTGATGAAACATGGCACGGCACCGAGTTTGAGGAGACCAAAGACCAGTTCGACAAAGAGGGGTGAGGGTTCAAGCAGCAGGAGCACCTTGTCACCCTTGCTCACTCCCTTGCTTCCCAAACCACGGGCAAATGCATCTGTGTGTGAATGTGACCAGCAACGTGAGCGATTTCAGTGCTTCCGTGGGGTGTTGGGGTGGGCTGCGGGCCAATGGATCTCGCACACACTGCCCTCGATGGCATGAAACGGCCGTTCGAGACGACTCGCCGGTGGGAAACGGAAGCGCCGCCTGCTGGGAAATGTTCGCGGCTGCGGGGCAAAGGTACAAGGGCCAATGTGGGGGCAAGGGAAGGGGGGGGGGGGGGGGGGGAATGCACTGCGTGACACAACGCACCCGAATGTTTGTCCAGTTGCAGGTAACGGAGGAAGCGGGACTCGATCTGGCGACCCTTTTGGCCGTCGGTGGTGAAGGCTGTGCGCATGAGACGGCGGACGGAAAGGACGCAGACGAGAAGGAGCCCAGCCCAGGCACCGCGCACGTATTCGTTGCTACGTTTGGCCATGAATTGGGGTCGCACCTGGGCACGTTCGTTTTCGGTGAGTTTGAGCTCGTCGGCCATCTGCAGGAACTCGGCCTCGGGACCCTGGAACTGGTTGTACGCAAACAGGGCCACGCCGACCAGAGCCAGGAGCAGGAGGACACGAAGCCACACTGGCTGCCGATCCATCCATGGAACCCTCTTTTCCGACTCAAAGTCCACCGCGATGCCCTCCGGCTGTTGCGCCACCTGGAAGCGCAGCAGTTGCACGAAATCGCCCACCTCCTCAGGGATCAGCACCTTGCCACGTGCACGGCTTGCACTCGTCTCTTTACTTTTGGTCATGTTGGGGACGGTGGCTACGGTTGAAGTGTGTGGTGTGGTGTGTGGTGTGCGGTGTGCGGTGTGTTTGTGTGTGGGTGCCGGGTTGCGCCTGACGGCGCAGGCAGAACAGGAACTCCAAATGTCGTCGTCGTCCTCATGGCTGGCAGAGGACGACGATGGCGGCCAGCGGACGGCGGAGCAGTGTCCGTTTTGCGAGCGTTGGTTTGGGCTGGCGGAGTGTGAGAGGCATGTGGTGAGGTGTGGCAGGCAAGTGGGGCTGGAAGGCGTGCAAGAGAAGGCACAGGCGTTGCTCAAGGCAGCAGAGGCGGCGGCAGCGCTGCGCGCACAGGTGCAGGCACACCTGGACAGGGTGAGCGTGCAATTGAGACGTGTCAAGGAGGAAGCCGAGGCGTGGGTGGTGCGTCAGGAGATGGCGGAGCAGGGCGAGGACAAACTCAGCGTGGCAATGTTCCGCCAGCGAAGCAAGGACGGGTGGGACGAACCCGAGGACAACGAGGACACTCGGGCCAGGGAAAAGGGACGACAGAGGAGAAGGATACGACGCAGGGAAGACTATGCGGGAGTGCGGGACTGGAGTGGAGCGCAGAAGGAGCAGCTGCGACGCGGGTTGGAGCAGCAAGCCAAACGCAACCTGCTGAGGGCCATCCAAAGAAGCAACGGACCCATGAGCACACAGGGTGCGTACGAGGCACAGCAGGCGTTGCAAAAGATGAGTTCCGCTCAACTGCTGGCGTCGGTGGACGAGGACGACGTTGACTGGGAACAGATCTCGGGAGCGTTTGTGAGTGATGATGATGATGGGGATGGGGATGATGGGGATGGGGTACCAAGGGTTGTTGCGCGGTGGGGGGGTGGGGATGAGCACTGACACGGATGGAACACACACACACACACACACACACACACCGCGCTGTGGGACACGCAGTTGAACAAAGCCAAGAGTGCACAGGAGTGTCGTCGGCGGTGGATGACAAGGGACACGCCAAAGGTGGTGAGCAGGAAACGACGCAAATTCCACCGGGAAGAGGTGGAGCAGCTGAAGAAGATGGTGCGAGAGCAGGGAATGGATGTGCAGGAAGCAGCACTGGCGTTGAACAGACACGCATGGGAGTGCACACGCGAGTTGACCCTGGCAGACGAGAAGGAGTGGAGCTCCACCAAGCGGCATCCATTCAGCAGGATGGAAAAGGACAAGTTGGAGGAGGCGGTGGCTGCGGTGGAACTGCGTTGGGGCACCAAGGACCAAACAGACGGCTTCTGGTCCGAGGTGGCGTGGGAGTTGCACGAACGGATGTGCCGAGCCGAGTTGGAGGCCACACCCGTGGAGGAAAGGCCGATCATGGGCCAAGAGCGGTATCTGGTGCGTGCGCAGCCGCCAAGAAAGGGAAGACAATGCAAAGACGAGTGGCGAGGCCTGAGCAAACGCAATCGCACGGCGTGGAAAGCGTGGGAACAGGACGTGTTGCGATGCTGCTGGGTGGCATACGGGGGTCCCCAGTACGAACTGTGGCGCAGGCATGTGGCCAAACGCACCAGCCACCAGACGAGCAACCAATGGCGCAAGATTGACCCCACGCTTGTGCGCAGCGAGTGGACGCGTGCCGAGGATGAAAAGCTGCGTGCGGCGGTGAGCGAGCTGGGCACAGGAAGGTGGGTGGCGGTGGCCAAGAGGCTGCCCAAGCGTACCAATGACCAGTGCATGCGGCGGTGGGAGACGTTGAACCCAGAGGTGAGGCGACTTCGACGGATGCGGCAGAGGCAACGGGAAGCACGTGTGGATCTTCAGAGGCGATGGGCCATCGCGTTGAAACGGGCCAAGGAGTGGCCCGAGTCGGTGGCATCGTTTCAGGAGGTGTATGGGGTGAAGGACATGCACATGTGGAGTTGGAAGGAGCGGGAGAAGCAGGAGGAGGAGTTGCACAGGGAGCAAACATACTTGCAGCGGGTGTGGCAAGCACAGCAAGCGGGCATGCCTGAATCAGCCAAGGAAAAAGCAAACTCGATCATCCAACGCATGAGCGCAAGCATGCAGGATAAGAAGCGGCAATTGGAACTGCAGCAGGAGCTGTGTGACTGGCTGGTGGATCCCCGTGGCGGCAGCAGCAAGCGTGGCTACGACCACGACCACGACGAAGAAGACGATGGAGAGGAGCCAGGGAATGGCCACGACCACGACGCAAACGATGGAGAGGAGGAGGAAGAGGAAGAGGATGAGGAGGAGGAGGAGGAGGAGAACGACGACGGGGGACAGGAAGAAGACGACGACAGCCGGTTTCGGATGGCGATCCACACACGCAAAAGGCGCAAGCGAGGAGGAGGTGTGCAGCACGTGTTTTCATCATCATCATAAAACTAGCATGTGGCGTGTGAGCCAGGTGGCGGCGAGGGGAAGGATGAGGTTGTCGATTTGTGTGGTAAAGGCCTCGAGGATGGAGAGGAAGAGGAAGAGACGAAAGAGAGCGGGCCAATCCGAGGGAGCGAGGGAAGGGGCATAAGCACAGAGGGCAGTGGTGGCAAGGAGCATGGCAACAAAGGCACCAAGGGTGCCCTGTACAGTCTTGTTTGTGCCTGGCCAGCGTGTGGTGCCGAAGCGGACGCCTACGACAGAGGCAAAGGTGTCACCAATGCCCAGGACGAGGACGCCCATGAAGGGAAGGAGAGGGTTGGAGGAAGAAGAGGAAAGCCAGAGGGGAGCGGCGCAGCCGAGGATGAGGTAGAGATGGGTGACAAAGATGGGGCCGTGGTCGCGTGTGTCGACGAGGGAGCGCATGAAGGAGTTGAGGGATGTGTGGAAGGGCGTAAAGGCACCCATGCGAATGAGCTCGAGGAAGAGCATGGCGGCAAAGGCGACGACAAAGGCGAGGAAGAGAAAGGTGGGACGCAGGAGGAGGGCAGGCACAAACATCACCACAGCAAGGAGGTGGTAAATCTTGCGGAGGAGGATGGAGGCAGTGGAGGGAAACAGACGACGCAGGCGATCGGGTTGCATGAGGGTGAGGGTGAGGATGAGGAGAGCGACCCAGAGGAGGACGAGACGAAGGACCAGGGGATCACGTTGGATCCACCCAAATACCCACACTTCGGGTTGGGTGCCAGCAAGGAGGCGGGCCATGAGAGCTCGCATGGGTAGCACAACGAGGGCGATGGCGGCAAGGAGGACGAGGTCGGTGAGGGCAGAGTCTGAGAGCGGGCCGGCGGCGTGGCGAGCTCGCTTCCAACGCAGGACGAGGAGGCCCAGGACAAAGGCGAGGAGGGCAGTGGCGGCAGTGGTGAGGGAGAGAAGATGTACAGGGTCACTGCCAGAGGCAAAGATGGACTGGGGTCGGATGGCAAGGCGGAAGGTGGCGTGGAGGACGAAAGTGCTGCCGTGGGCGACGAGGGCGAGTTCGGCGACGGTAAAGGTGCCCGGAAAGCGATGGGGCAGGAGGAGGAGGAGAAGGAAAAACACAGTGGGCACAAAGGCAGTAAAGGTGCCAGTGTGGGCGTAGAGGTAGGCAGTGTACAGGCCCGGGGGACTCCAGAAGAGCATGAGGTAGAGATCGTCGTAGAGACCAAACTGGGCCCGCAGGAAAAGGGCCGCGAGGAGGTAGAGGAGCATGAATGTACTGGCATGCACCACCAGACGGGTGTCTTCAACCGAGGATGCGGAGCTGCCCATGGACGAGTCGACGAGGAGCATGGGCAGGAGGAGAGCTGGCAGGATGCCGGCGTCTGCGCCGATCCTGGGTGGTGGGGTGAGTGAGACGGGAGGCGTGGAGAGAGAGTTGGGGAAGGGGGGGGGGGGGGGGGGAAGGGAATGGACACACACTCACCGGCGCATGTGGGAGGGGACAGAATCGCCAAGGTGGAGAAAGATGGAGGCGAGGAGCAGGAGCACAGGTTGGTGTTGTTGAAGGGAGAAGGAGGAGAGGGAGGAGAGGGAGGAGAAGGAGGGTGCATTGGATAGGATCCACATGAGGGACCACAGGGCTATCTCACCCAATTGGGCAAAGGTGAGAGACATGAATGAGAAGGAATTGAGGTGGGCGGGCGAGAGCGGAGACACGACAACAAACAATGGCCCCGAGACAACGCAGCAAGGGCAAGAAGAAGGAGGAGGTTGCGGAGGAGCAAGGGGAGAAGGACAACGACACGCATTCTGTGGCCGGGTCGCACAAGAGCGTGCCTAAGGACGACGACGTGGAGAAGGAACGGCCGAGCAAAACCGGGGCCCAGCCACGTTCGCTGCGCAAGTACTGGTTTCCGGACAGGAACCCAGACATGGATCTTGTGCGCACGGGCTATAGCCACTTTCACCCGTCGGATCTGCGTGTGGCCACGCTGGTGCTGCTGCCTCTCTTTTTGCTCATGATGTATGCCTACCTGCGCATTGGGTGGGAGGAGGTGCAGGAAGTCATTGTGCTCTTCCGCGCCAACCTGCTCCTGGTCACCGGAACCTCCCTCCTCTTTGCCCTCATGCTCACCGCCTATGTGGTGACACGCGAGACGTAAGTGGCGTGTAACGACAGAGAGACCCAGAGACAGAAAGCAAGCAAGCATGTGTGTGTGTGTGTGTGTGTGCAAAACGCCCGCGGCGATTGATGATGATGGGCGGAGGGCGATTTCACATCGGCAAACCGCCTTTTCGCTGACCCCCGCCTTTGGCCGCCTACACAGACCCGTGTACATGCTGGACTTTTCTGTGTTTGATCCTCCCGACGAGCTGAAGATCCCCAACCAGCTGTTTGAGGACAAGACACGCCGTGTAAAGGCGTTTGACGACTCGGTGAGTTTTCGCAGGGGGGGTGATTCTGATTTTGTTGTGAAGCGGGGCATCACAAGAGGCAGACACTGACAGGGGCGGCTGGATTGGGGGTTGGGACCACCATTGGGTGGATGACACACCACACAGGCGGTGGAGTTTCAGACAAAGCTGCTGCGACGTACAGGGCTGGGAGAGGAGACGTACTTCCCGCCGGGGATCATGCAAGATGAGCCGGAGTGCACGTTTAAGAACGCACGCGAGGAAGCGCTGCTTGTGTTTACGTCGCTGCTGGACGACCTGTTTGCCAAGACGGGACTGAAGCCGAAGGACATCGACATCCTTGTGGTGAACTGCTCGCTGTTCAACCCGACGCCGTCGTTGGCGGCAATGATCATGAACCATTACAAGATGCGATCGGACGTGCTGAGCTACAACCTGGCCGGGATGGGCTGCAGCGCAGGGGTCATTTCGTTGGCACTGGCCAAGGATCTGTTGCAGGCAAATCGCAACAGCACGGCGTTGGTGTGCTCCACAGAGAACATCACACAGAACTGGTACCGGGGCAAGGAGAAGGGCATGCTGATTTCCAACACACTGTTCCGCCTGGGCGGTGCGGCGATTCTGCTGTCGAACAAGTTCAAGGACGGGTTCCGCAGCAAGTACACACTGCAGCACGTGGTGCGCACGAACCTCAGCGCAGACGACGACGCGTACAAGAGCATCTACCAGGAAGAGGACGACGAGGGAGTGCTGGGTGTGCGTCTGAGCAAGAAGCTGGTGGATGTGCTGGGTCGCGGCGTGAAAGCAAACCTGACCACGCTGGGTCCGCTTGTGTTGCCCATCCGCGAACAAATCACCTTTTGGGTGAACATGGCCCGTCGCAAGTACCTGGGCCACAAGATTAAGCCGTACGTGCCCGACTTTAAGCAGTGCTTCGACTACTATTGCATCCACGCGGGTGGCCGTGCGGTGATCGACGGCCTGCAGAACAACTTTGATCTCAGCGACAAGGATTGCGAGCCGTCGCGTGCCACGCTGTACCGCTACGGCAACGTGAGCAGTGCCAGCATCTGGTACGAACTGGCGTACATTGAACGCTCGTTTGAGGTGAAGCGAGGGGAAACGGTGTGGCAGATTGCGTTTGGGTCGGGTTTCCACGCAAACAGCGCCATCTGGAAAGCAAACCGGTCGCTTGTGGGCACGGCAGCAGCACAAAAGGCCAAGTAGTGGGCAGGAGGGAGATGGAGAGAGAGATGGAGGACAAACATCCGTTCATTGTGACAATGACACCACATTTAGTACGTGAGGGCGGCACCCTTGTTCTTCTTCTGGCCACCCAGCTCAAAGTGCTTGCAGCGCTTGATGGGCTTCTCCAGACGGTACTTGCACTTGGAGCATTCCAGACGCAGGACGACCTTCTTGGTGGTCTTGGCCTTCTTGTGGAACACGGGCTTGGTCTGTCCACCGAAACCGCTCTGCTTGCGGTCATAACGGCGCTTGCCCTGGGCGAACAGCGAGGCCTTGCCAGCCTTGTACTGCGTCACCTTGAACAGCCTGTGCTTCTTGCACTGCTTGCCCGGGCAGAAAGTCTTGCGAGTCTTGGGAATGTTGACCTGAACACGGGGGAGAGACACGGGGGTTGGAGGAGGTTGGAGGAGGCCGAGTCAGCGTCGATTGCAAATTACACACACAAGGCACGCGGCAGAGCCACACAGAGCACAAAGCACAGAGGACGCAGACACACAGCATAGGTGTTGGATAGACACACGTTGGGGGACAAGGAGGGGAGAGCATACACAGGACACGAGGGCGAGGGCGAGAGGCCGAGGAGAGGTACGGCGCGAGAGGCGATTTTCTGCATGCACGCATGTTTGCGAGGGGGCCGCAGGCCGGCACACGGGCTCACGCGCAAGGAAGAGCAGGGAGATGGGGCAGAGACACACAGTGGCATGCAGGGTAGGGCAGCCACGGAGACACAGGATGTGGCTGGGAGGCTGGGGCGGGTGGTTGGGCAGGCGGCCTCTTTTTTGGCTCGTGAAAATGGGCATGCGAGGGCGTGGGCGGCCACCTCGACGCCGCTGTGGCTGCAGAGACGCGTGTAGAGCTGGCGCCACACGGCCTCAGCATGTATGTGCACCGGTTACGAGGAGCAGGCGTGGCGAAACACGCGTGCGGTGCTGCATGGGCGTAGGAAGCAGGCGCGGAGATGCGCGGCGCTTCATGGAAAAAATTCACTCGCCGCCAGAGCGAGAGACCAAGCGACTGGTCGCGGCCATGCACACAGGGATTGGTACGTGTGTGTGTGTGTGTGTGTGCGTCTATGTGTGTGCATGTGCAAGAGAGAAGAAAACCCATGCGGGTGCACTCACCATTGCGGATGTGTGGGAATTGGCTGGGTGGAGAGGCGCAGAGGGTGGAGTCACATTCATGTATTCCATCCCACGCTGAGCATCCCATTGTCGATTAGAAGAAAGATGGCGACGTAAACAGTGGCAAGGGAGAGACACATTGCGCCAAACCCGTTGCGAATGTGTGCAAGGCCCGTGTGGGCCGGGTGAAAGTGAGACGGGTCGTCGATGTTGCGTCGCACGAGGACGGTGATGAGAAAGACAATGAGGAGTTCGACGAGGAAGCCGATGAGGTATTGGAGCAGGAGTTGGTTCCAGCGGTAGGTGGGAAGGCCGGCAATGGGGTTGTTGGAACCCTCGCGCATGAGTTCCAACAGGATGACCATGCCCACCACAGCCTGCGAGTCGATGACGGTGTGAAAGTAAAACTTGGCCGCAATGTTCTGTCGAAGGTACTCTGCGTCGTTGAGCGAGGTTGCGGAAGCCCCATCATCGCCTCCGTCTCCGCCACCACCACCACCACGTTCATACGCACCCACCTGCACCGTGTTGGTGAACGCTCGCGAACGCGATCGGCTGCGCTTGGAGTCCGCGTCATCGTCGACACTCTTTCCTTCCTCCACGTCCACGTGGTTGTGATTCAAAGGCACCACGAGGTTGTTGACGCGGGGTGCAGCGGCGGCATTGCTGGCATTCATGCCCTCCACACTGACGGGAGAGGTGGTTCCACTGCTGTTGTGTCTGCTGGCAGTGGCACTGCTTCGTCTGCTGGTCGATGCACCGTCGTCGTCGTTGTCGCCGTCGTCGTCATCGTCGTTGCCCAGACAACGGCGGATGCTGCGCACGAGGCGGGAACGCAGGAGCAGACCCGAATCGGTGAGGGCAAAGGTGTATACGGCTGTCTTGAAGACCACCTGGACGCCCAGGATGAGGATGAACACGGTCCAGTCGGAGAGGGCAAGGAAGATGGCTCGGTAGGGGATGGCCGCAAAGGAGAGGGAGGCAAACTCAAAGGTGTACCCCAACGAATGCACACCTCCCTTTTGCAAACCCTGCTGCTGAAAGAGTTTGAAGACAGCAATGCCCACAGGGTAGAGGGAACACATGATGACGCGTACGACGGAGCCCCAGGGCACGGTGCCCAGGACGTCAAACACCACGCCAAACACAAGGGAGAACAGGATTTGAAGAAAGAGCCAGACGGATGCGAGGGCCAAGGCACGCATGGCCCTGGGTTGGAAACGGTCGTCGTCGGAGCGCAGAAGCTTGCTGAGAGGGCGGTGGCCAAGCTCGAAGCAGAGCCAAACGGTGAGGTGGCCCAGGAGAAGGCCCGCCATGGCCGCAATGATGGGTTGAAGGACACCAAAAATGGCCACAATGGCACTGTGGTAGGCCATGCACACACCCAGGTAAAACAGTGGCACAATCACCAATCGAGGCGTGTGTGCGAGCGAAAAAGCTGCATCACCCGCGCGCCGGAGAGTAAAAAATTCCGCAGGTGTCAGGAGCCATGAGGGAGGAAAGAGACGCGTGACACAAGAGAGAGAGAGAGAGAGAAAGAGAGAGCAAAGGGAGAGAGGGAGACGTACCCTGGACCATGACAAAGAGAAAGAGCGAGGAGGCCGTGGCATAGAGGACGATGGGGCGAAGGCGCAGGCCGTCCAGGCGAGGTACGAGCACAACAGCCAAGGCAGGAAGCCAGGTGGTGCCGTAGATGAGGGCTATAAGCGCCCAATTGGGAAGGCGCATGCAATGGAAAGCGGGGATTTGAATGGATGCGACGGGGCTCGCAAGGAATGTGTTCTGATGTCGCGTGCCCGTGTTCTGCTGCAGGGGCAGTGGACAAGTGGACAGGTGACGGTGGAATGGGAGCATGAGCATGACATGCGACGGTTGGACGGTGTGGATCTGGAGGCGGCGTGGCAAAAGAGGCTGGCGGCAAACGAACACCTGTTTGCCGGCCCCAAGTTTCGCTTTGCAGAGGCGCAGGTGGAAGAGACGCAAAGAGGGCAGCGCAGACTGGCGTTGAAGCTGGGACACACAGACTACGCGGAGTTTGTGACCACCAACATGAGTGTGGAGGAGGAAACGTTGAAGCGGCTGCGTGCTGAGGACGATCCCCGTGTATGGAGCAATGCTCTGGGAGTGGGTGTGTTGCTCACCACCACAGACGGCTTCCTGGTGTGTTTGGAACGCAGCAAAGACCTGGAAGAGGCACCCGGGTTGCTGGACGTTCCCGGGGGCCACCCAGAACCGGAGAGGGTGCAAGATGGCGACGTGGTTGCACAACTGTTTGAATCGGGCGCCGATGAAGTGAGGGAGGAGGTGGGTGTGCAGCTGGATCCATCCTCATTCGTGCTCCTGGGTCTGGTGGAGAATTTGACCACCAACGGCCGCGTTTCGTACGTCCTGAGTGCCTCCAGCAACCTATCCAGCGACGAAGTGATGGATGCGTATGGCGGCGGTGTGGAGAGCAGCTTTGAGAGTGCTCGTCTGCACATGGTGGCGGTGGAAAGTGTGTGCAAGGACGGCGCGCGTGATCGCAGAGGCCAGTGGCTGGACATGGAGCAATTCACACCTGCCACGGAAGGGGCGCTGCAACTCTGGATGTTTCAGGCAGAGGGGAACGAGGCGGAGGGGGCGGAGGGGAACGGGAAGGGACAAGACCTGGAGGAGGAGCTGGTCCCTCCCTCTCTCCACTCTGCGTGTGGTGTTAATGAAATGTGACCTCCATTTTACATGTAGCGTCGAACCACGCCATTCTTCTTGTCCTTTGTGACCTGTGTTGGGGGTGATTGTGCGTGTGTGTGTGTGAGTACGAGTGTGAGTGCTGGGGGTTACAATCAAGGGGAGCGTGATGAAGCAGCCACGCCACAGGGCCATGGCTGTGGCATGGGAGAGTTGCATACCATCTCTGCCTTGCCAGCCTGGTAGACAAGGGTGGGCACGACGACAGCAAAGCCGAGGATGATGCTGGTGGTGCGCTTGTTGAAGCGGAAGTAATGCAGGGTGTTCTCGCGGTACAACGCCCACTTTTCGATGTTTGCGTTCTTGATCACGTCCTGTAGAGAGGGCATGGGATAACAAACACGGGCCACATGGCAGCAGGGACACATGGCACACACGGTGACATGGCGTATGCGACCCGGGGGACATTGTGCGCAGCGGCAGAGCGGCGTATCGAGCGGCGGAGCGCGTGATTTCGCAAGAAGCGTCAGCAGGGAGCGGTTGGACCGTTGCCCAAGCTTGCCTGGGCAACCAAAGGACATGAAAGGACAGGGGTATGGAAGGAGGGACACAGACACGGCGTGGGGAGGGGTACAGGAAGGGGAAAGGAAGACGGTGCAAAGCGGGAGAAGGGAGGAGGCGGAGGAGGGGAGAACTCACAGTCTCGCCGCCCATGGTGTGCCAAGTCGATTTGGCATGTCGAGCGCAGAACAGGCGCAAGTGGAGGCGGAAGCACGGCAACAGGCGCTAGAGGCAGCTGCGGCAGAGGGGGCACCCGAGTACAAGGATGACTCTGTGGTGCAGCTGCAGCTGGGCGACGGTGGCACCCTGGAAATCACCGTGAACGGCCAATATCTGTCCTGCGTGGGCCAGGACATCACCGCCATCCCTTCCGAGCTGGGCGAGACATATGGCGACAAAATTCGCTTCCTGGACTTTTCCTACAATCGCATTGAGTAAGTGGGCTCTCCCGCGTTGGCCCCGCCCCGTCGCCAGTGCCGGCGAGCTCGAGTCCACGCGTGAGCTCACATCCCCCCCCTCTTCCGTGCACCCTTCCTCGCTGTGTTCCCCATTCCCTCCACCCACAGAACGGTGTCCAACTTGGACTTGTTTGTGAATCTGGACACCCTGTGCCTGGACAACAATGAGCTGGTCAGCCAGCAGGAGTTTCCAGCGCTGAGCAGCCTCGCCTCCCTCTCGCTGAACAACAACAACGTGCGTTTTGCTGCCGTCTGTGTGGAGCCACCACGCACACCTTGCCTACCACACACTCGCCAGCGCCCATCCATCTGTTTCCATAGCCCTTGGACCCAACGCATGGCTGTCTGCTGCGCATGGGCCATCGACACTCACACCAAACGGCGCTGCACCGCAGATTGAAGATCTCGACGCACTGCTGAGCGAGGTGGGCGCCAAATTCCCAAACTTGGGCATGCTGTCTCTGCTGAAGAACCCAGCCTGCCCCAACTTCTTCTTCCAGAAGGACGAAGACGATTATTCCCGCTACCGCTACACGGTGCTGTACACACTGCCCAATCTGCGCTTCCTGGACTCCTCCGAGGTCACGCGCAACGAACGCAACGAGGCCAAACGCGTGGGCCAATTCTCAAAGGTGGCACGTCCCACCCGCAAAGCCAACAGTGGCAATGCCTCGTCCACCTCCAACGCCACGTCCACCAAAAACATTAGCTTGTTTGGCGAACCCGAAGGCGACGACGACTCGGCCGGCGACCTGCCCGAGGGCCAGCGAGGCGGCGCTCGTTTCGGCCGAGCTGCATACACCTATGTTGGTCGACAGTCTGAGGGCAACCGATTCATCACCAACGACGAGTTGTGAGGCATGGGGCAGAAGGATGAAGGATTTTTGTGACAACGAGTGTGGGTTTGGGTGCTTGTGTTCGCTTTGCAAATCACACCACCTCTGTCACGCGCACACCTGCTCCCTCTTGTCCCTTGCTGACGTGTCTAGAGTCCAGCTCAACCACACTCACGCCATCCACTTGGCTGTTCACCACGCTTTCCGTGTCGTCACCATCATCGTTCATCTCGGCTGCCTGCTTCTCCACGTACTTGGCCCACTGGTCAAGCAGACGCGTGCGTTGGTGGTGATCCGTCACGTCGTGCTCCAGGTTCAATCCGGCGCGTTCCAGTGCCAGCTCCACCCGAAGGCCGGGGTACTTGTTCAACGCAGACATGGCCAGGAACGTGACTACTCCCACCCACAACACGATGCAGCCAGCTCCAAGCATCTGCGTCACCACCAGCGATCCGTCGCCTCCCATCAGCAGTCCCATCTGTGCTGGTCCCACCTTGCTCACCGCAAGCATGTCTGCCACATCCGCACCATTCGCAAACAGTCCCACCACAACCAGTCCCCACACTCCACACATCCCATGCACAGGAAACGCCTCCACAGGGTCATCCACCTCCAGGTGCTCCTCTGCAACTGCTCCCAACCAGTACACTCCTGCCGCAAGGAAGCCTGCCACAAGTGCTGCCCACGGTGGAATCACTGCACACCCTGCTGTCACACTCACCAGTCCACCCAGCACTGCGTTCAGGAACGGCATCAGCTGCAGCTTCCTGTACTTCATCAGCGACAACGCCATCATCCCCACCCCAGCTCCAGCCCCACCCAGCATTGTGTTCACCGCTGCCAGTCCTGCCACTGCGTACCGTCCTTGAGTCACCGTCACAGACGACCCTGCGTTGAACCCAAACCACGCAAACCACAGGATCATTGTTGCCATCGCCACGAGAACGAAACTGTGTCCTTCCAGCTCCTTTCGTTTCCCTCGCACGTACCGTCCTTCACGCGGACCCAGCATCTTGGCTCCAATCAGTGCTGCCACACCTCCCACCAGATGCACCACCCCACTTCCTGCAAAGTCAATCATTCCAGACCCGTTCAGCGGCGCTTCCAACCCAGTGCTCAGCCACCCCTTGGCATCCCACACCCAATGGGACACCACGGGGTATGTCACACTCGTCATGATCGTTGTCACCACAAAGTACGACACGTACCGTGCACGACCCACCATGGCTCCCGACACAATGGTGGCCGAGGCAATAGAGAAGGACGCCTGGAAAAGGAAGCCCGCCAGGTCGCCCTTGGGAATGCCAACCAGGAAGAAGTAGCCCGAACCGACAAACCAGTTGCCGTCAGGACCGTATGCCAGACCGTAGCCGATGGCATAGTACATGAAGATGCCGATAACGGCGTCGCCCAAGTTCTGCGGAACGATTGCGTGAGCGCCTTGGAGAACGTTCGCCTTTCTCTTCGGGGGGAAGCTGCAACTCTGTGCAGGTTGCCACTCACCTTGATGATAATGTTCATGGAATGCTTTGTTTGCGCTGTGCCCACCTCGAGCATGGTGAAGCCCGTCTGCATGTCTGCGGGGGTGTCCGGAGAAGTGCACGATTTTCTGTGTGTGAGACGCAGGTCGTTTTTTTCTCCACGCACGAAAACCACACCTTCAACACAAGGGCGCACAGGTGGAAGCGAAGGATAAAAGGGGACATAATACAACTGGTGGCTTTGACCATTCGGTCAGTGGCGCTTGGGGAACTGGCAGTGGTTTGGCATGGTGTGGGAATTGTCCCCCATTCCGGGCATTTTCCCGCGTTGGCGAAGCCTCGCACGGAGTTCAGCTCGTCCATGCGGCACACGGAGAGCCCTGGTACGCCACACAGCTTTATGCAGCACACGATACGGAACAACTCACAAAACACGAGGCAGGTGCAGATGAGTAACCACACCGCGTCGACGGCCAGAGAATTTTGCGCAACGGTGGCCTGCAACTCGTCTGAAGTTGCAGCAGCTGCGGTCTCTGCGAGACACACTAGAGGAATCAACAGCGACAAGGGATTCTTTGCTGACATCAATCGCTTTCTCTTCCCCGTCCGACGAATGCAATGCTAGTTGGCTGAACAAACGCACGCCTGGCTGCGCTCTGGAGCACACACAATTCAGTGCCCGTACTGCACACGTACCTCCACAACAAAGCTCATCGACTGGCTCCTGGGCTCTCTTTGCGACGTGCATCCACCTCGACCACACGCGTCACCGAGTTGTCGGTGCTGAACGGTTCCTCCTCGTCATCATCCTCGGCCAGCATCACAGAGCCACGTCTTGAGCCACGCCTACCCGGACGTGCATGCAAAGGAGATGCTGCAGCCACACTTCGGGGACTCCCAGGAATGCTCGACCGTGTGGACCAGCGGTCCAACATGCCACCTTCCTCTGCGCTCTTGTACCTCTGGTTCATCAAGTGCTGTCCGTACGTGTCCAGAATACGACGCTGGTCCTCGTACGTGTTTCCATCGTGCTCCAGGTTCAACCCTGCAATCTCCAGCTCCCGTGTGACCCGCAACCCAACGGTGTACTTCAACACAGCCATCAGCGTCCCAATCATCCCGCCCACCCACCCCATGATCGACGCCGCCCCAATCAGCTGCGTCAAAATCAGCGATCCGTCGCCTCCCATCAGCAGCCCCATCTGTGCTGGTCCCACCTTGCTCACCGCAAGCATGTCTGCCACATCCGCACCATTCGCAAACAGTCCCACCACAACCAGTCCCCACACTCCACACATCCCATGCACAGGAAACGCCTCCACAGGGTCATCCACCTCCAGGTGCTCCTCTGCAACTGCTCCCAACCAGTACACTCCTGCCGCAAGGAAGCCTGCCACAAGTGCTGCCCACGGTGGAATCACTGCACACCCTGCTGTCACACTCACCAGTCCACCCAGCACTGCGTTCAGGAACGGCATCAGCTGCAGCTTCCTGTACTTCATCAGCGACAACGCCATCATCCCCACCCCGGCTCCAGCTCCACCCAGCATTGTGTTCACCGCTGCCAGTCCTGCCACTGCGTACCGTCCTTGAGTCACCGTCACAGACGACCCTGCGTTGAACCCAAACCACGCAAACCACAGGATCATTGTTGCCATCGCCACGAGAACGAAACTGTGCTGCTCCAGCTCCTTTCGTTTCCCTCGCACGTACCGTCCTTCACGCGGACCCAGCATCTTGGCTCCAATCAGTGCTGCCACACCTCCCACCAGATGCACCACCCCACTTCCTGCAAAGTCAATCATTCCAGATCCGTTCAGCGGCGTTTCCAACCCAGTGCTCAGCCACCCCTTGGCATCCCACACCCAATGGGACACCACGGGATATGTCACACTCGTCATGATCGTTGTCACCACAAAGTACGACACGTATCGTGCACGACCCACCATGGCTCCCGACACAATGGTGGCCGAGGCAATAGAGAAGGACGCCTGGAAAAGGAAGCCCGCCAGGTCGCCCTTGGGAATGCCAACCAGGAAGAAGTAGCCCGAACCGACAAACCAGTTGCCGTCAGGACCGTATGCCAGACCGTAGCCGATGGCATAGTACATGAAGATGCCGATAACGGCGTCGCCCAAGTTCTGGAAGTTTTGTGAAAATTACGCGTTTGGGGGGGATTCCGTGTGAGTTGCGCCTGTGCCCTGTGTCCGGTCGTCCGTGATCACTCACCTTGATGATAATGTTCATGGAATGCTTTGTTTGTGCACTGCCCACCTCGAGCATGGTGAAGCCCGTCTGCATGTCTGCGGGTTGGAGCAAGAGGGATTTGTGAGCGCGCGGTTCCACGTGTTTCTCCCCGGCCTCATCCCCCCTTTTCTTACAGAAAACAAGAAATGTGCTGACCAGGATCCACACCGCATCGACCGCAGAGGCATTGTTGGCCACGGTGATGCTCGTGTCACTGGCCATGGCTGTGGTTGCTTGAGAAAACCCCCATGCGGCTAGAAGAAGGCTCGATGCTCTTGGTTTTCTGGACCTCCAGAAGCTTGCTCCCATGGTCACTTTATGGTGGGCGTGAATTTGTGTGGCTCTACGGTTCACAAACACACCGATGGAGCGGATTTGTATGATATGGTCATGCTTGCGCACGTCACTCGTTCTCTTTCCTCTCGTTGCTTCCAGGTTCAGCTTCAATTTCCACAATGGTGTGCAGAACTCCATCATCATCAGCAGTATGTACAAGGGTTTGCGACCTGCTCAGGGCTGGCGTGCGAGCAGGGGTTTGCATCGGTGACTCGGAAACGGTGGACCAGCGGTCCAACATGCCACCTTCCTCTGCGCTCTTGTGCTTCTGGTTCATCAGAAACTGGCCGTACGTGTCCAGAATACGGCGCTGGTCCTCGTACGACTTGCCATCGTGCTCCAGGTTCAACCCTGCAATCTCCAGCTCCCGTGTGACCCGCAACCCAACGGTGTACTTCAACACAGCCATCAGCGTCCCAGTCATCCCGCCCACCCACCCCATGATCGACGCCGCCCCAATCAGCTGCGTCAAAATCAGCGATCCGTCGCCTCCCATCAGCAGTCCCATCTGTGCTGGTCCCACCTTGCTCACCGCAAGCATGTCTGCCACATCCGCACCATTCGCAAACAGTCCCACCACAACCAGTCCCCACACTCCACACATCCCATGCACAGGAAACGCCTCCACAGGGTCATCCACCTCCAGGTGCTCCTCTGCAACTGCTCCCAACCAGTACACTCCTGCCGCAAGGAAGCCTGCCACAAGTGCTGCCCACGGTGGAATCACTGCACACCCCGCTGTCACACTCACCAGTCCACCCAGCACTGCGTTCAGGAACGGCATCAGCTGCAGCTTCCTGTACTTCATCAGCGACAACGCCATCATCCCCACCCCAGCTCCAGCTCCACCCAGCATTGTGTTCACCGCTGCCAGTCCTGCCACTGCGTACCGTCCTTGAGTCACCGTCACAGACGACCCTGCGTTGAACCCAAACCACGCAAACCACAGGATCATTGTTGCCATCGCCACGAGAACGAAACTGTGCTGCTCCAGCTCCTTTCGTTTCCCTCGCACGTACCGTCCTTCACGCGGACCCAGCATCTTGGCTCCAATCAGTGCTGCCACACCTCCCACCAGATGCACCACCCCACTTCCTGCAAAGTCAATCATTCCAGACCCGTTCAGCGGCGTTTCCAACCCAGTGCTCAGCCACCCCTTGGCATCCCACACCCAATGGGACACCACGGGGTATGTCACACTCGTCATGATCGTTGTCACCACAAAGTACGACACGTATCGTGCACGACCCACCATGGCTCCCGACACAATGGTGGCCGAGGCAATAGAGAAGGACGCCTGGAAAAGGAAGCCCGCCAGGTCGCCCTTGGGAATGCCAACCAGGAAGAAGTAGCCCGAACCGACAAACCAGTTGCCGTCAGGACCGTATGCCAGACCGTAGCCGATGGCATAGTACATGAAGATGCCGATAACGGCGTCGCCCAGATTCTACGCCCAAAAATTTGTCAGTTCGTCTCGGGACAAGTTTTCGTCTAGAAGATGTGCTTGGAGTCACCCTTCCCCATGGCCTTCCAGCTCATGTGTGGTCCAAAACCCACCTTGATGATGATGTTCATCGAATGTTTGTTTTGAGCTGTGCCCACCTCGAGCATGGTGAAGCCCGTCTGCATGTCTGCGGGCCGGATACAACGGTGTTAGACTTTTTTGGAAATTCCTTGTCGCGTAGACACTGCGCCTCCCATCACTTACAGAACACTAGGAAGGTGCAAAGCATCATCCACACAGCGTCAATAGCCATTTGAGCATCGTCTGTGCTCCTTGCCGTTGGCAATGCGCTTGCAGAGGCGTGGTGGATCGAGGCCAGCGTGATGACCAGCACGAAAACATTCTTGCCAATCATTCTCGGGAGGAATGCTTCGGTGAGTTGAAGTATTGGTACAGTTTGTTCGTGTGCAGTCCTAACAGTCGTGTTGCTTCACCAAGGCCGTGCAGCTCCCACCTGACAAACGTTGGCTCCTCGGGCGGAGAAAAACACTCCAGGCGTTTTTCGCGGGACATGCACCCCATCCACAGGCCAGGCTCATGGATCTTCCTCATCCCAACGGGCGCGAATTGGACTTTGGCGAGCAGGCGAATTGGGAAGATCAAGCGATCCCAGCTCTCCGTCGCTCAGAGGTGATCCCTCTTCCTGCTCTCCGCTGTTGCTCTCCGTGATGCCAACAGTGATGTTGGATTGCCGTCGCGTGGTGAGCCCGGATGGGGATGACGGGCTCTGGCGCCGCAGGCTCTCCAGCTCGTTGTCATCGGCTGCACCGGCTCCGCTGCCCCTACGCAGCGAATCATCCGATCCCGTGCTCTTGCTCGTGGTGAGATAGTTGCCCCAGATGCGCCTGCGCTTGTCCACTTCCGTCTTGTCGTGTTCCGAGTTCAAACCAATACGCTCCACCTGTCCCTCAACGCGAAGGCCAATGGTCGCTTGCAGGCCGGCGTAAACAATGCTCATGATCATGCCCACCCACAGCACAATGCAACCCACTGCCGCCAATTGAGCAGTCAGAAGCGAACCGTTGCCGCCCATCAACACGCCGAAATCAGCCACTTCGGCCACATCCAGTACCCGGCCCACATATGTCTGGTCTGCAAACAAACCCACCGAGAGCATGCCCCATACACCGCACATGCCGTGGACAGGGAAGGCCTCCACAGGGTCATCCACAGCAAACCGCTCCTCCAACAGGCCTCCGCCCCAGTACACCCCTGCGGACAGGAACCCCGTCACCACAGCAGCCCACGGCGGCATGACGGCACATCCGGCCGTCACACTAACTAGTCCCCCCAACACTGCGTTCAGAAATGGCATCAGCCGCAGCTTGCGGTAAACAACCATCGAGAGAATCATCATGCCCACGCCAGCACCAGCACCTCCCAACAAGGTGTTGACGGCAGCCAGTCCGGCAACTGCATACCTTCCCTTTGTCACAGTAATGGATGAACCTGCATTGAAGCCAAACCAGGCAAACCAGAGGAGGATCGTGCCCATGGCCACCTGCACAAAGCTGTGGCCCTGAATCTCCTTCAGGCGTCCATCTGCCGTCAGCCGGCCACGTCGTGGTCCCACTGCATACGCACCCAGCACAGCAGCTACTCCGCCCACAAGGTGGACAACTCCGCTGCCTGCAAAGTCGATGCTTCCAATTCCCAGCAGCGGCGTTGGGTGTCCCGAGCTCAGAAAGCCCGATCCATCCCACACCCCTGTGCAGACATGATGCGGTTTCCCGTGTCAGCGTTTAACCCAGCGTGCATCGCATACGGGGCCGGTGTGCGCCACTACTCTCGCAACTCGGGACTCACAGTGCGAGACGACGGGGAAAACAAAGCCCGTCAGCATGGTTGTGACCGCAAAGTACGCCTGGAAGCGTGTGCGGCCCACCAGAGCTCCAGACACAATCGTTGACGATGCAATTGAGAACGCAGCCTGAAACGTGAACCCTGCAAGCTCTTCCAACTTTGTGTCGACCAGGAAGAGCGGGCCGAACCCAATCACTTCGTTGCCCTCCTTGCCGTATGCAAATGCATATCCAACCGCCCAGTACACAAGAACGCCAATCACCGCGTCGCCAAAATTCTATCACATCCCGCGCGGCGGTCGAGGGTTCTCATGTCAGTCTGTCGGCAACGACCCTCGCAGAGAAAAAAGCACCAAAAAGACGCCAAACTCCACATAACCACCCCAGGTCCACCATAGCACGCACACCCACTCACCTTGACAAGAATATTCATAGAGTGACGAGATTGCGCCGAGCCCACCTCTACCATTGTGAATCCGGCTTGCATGTCTGGAGGGCGCGCGCTGAATGTGAGTTGCCCAAAAAGGTCTTTCGCATTTCTCGTTCTCCCCTCCTACGTACAGAATACAAGAAACGTGCACGACATGATCCACACTGCATTCAACGCAGCGTTGGTGTCGGTTTGATTGGCACGCAATTGGGCAACTTGCTGCTCAAGAGCGGTGGTCTGGGTCTGGTTTGCCGCCGAGGACGAGTCCGCATTGCACACCATGCTCGCAAGCAGCGCTGCAACGAGCCACACCACAGGCCATCGTGGTAAAATATAGCTCCCTGTCATATGTGGTGACGGTGTGATGTGTATACGCAGTGACAATTCGTGGGGAATGATCGGCTTGCATGACGACGCGCGCAGGGCAATCCGCCTCTGCGCATCCTGACGCCGCCCCTCCCCCACCGAACGACACACACACTGGGTGACTTGCACAACGATTCATTTCAACACCATCGCGGCTATGCTGTAGTTCACAAACCAACAAGGCCTGCGTCGCGCTCTTCCAGCACCCATCGCCAGACGACGTCCTCCCATCGGCCCAATCGCTCCATCTGCTGTACAAAGAGCTCACTTGCACCATGATTCACCTCCTGCGACCAATACCCCGTCGTCACATCGGACTCCCGATCCACATCACATCCCGCCTGTTGCTGGTCATCGTTGATTGTGCATGCGAGCGGCACCGAAAACGCCCCAACCTGCCATTCGCTGTCGTCCCACCCACAGCGCAGCTGGAGTCGCTCAATGCGCACCGTTTGTCCGGCGAGGCAGTTTGCGTCTGCATGTTCCGTCTCTCCCTGCTCATCCAGCATGACAAAGAGGCACGGGTATCCCAGCAGCATGCCGGTCAACGTGAACGCGTTCACAGCGTCGTCCACCACATATGTATCCTCGGTACAAGCCGCCAACTCCTCTGCACATACCTGCAGAGCGTTCAGGACCGCCTTAGCGGGCGAGCCTTGCACCACAGCCGGTTCTTTCGCCCTGCCGCTCACATCGACGAGCATACAGTGGGTTTCGGACACCGAATCCACCAGAGTGTGTACATAGAGCATGCTGAGCACCATCACCAACTCCTGCCCTCCCTGAACCAGCACTACAGCCTTGGTTGAGCGAGCCTGCAGCGCTTGGTTGTCCTCCACTGCCTCCCTTAGCCACCCCACTTGCGTCGTATCCAACCAAATGTAATCTACAAGGAATGAATCGCGCACACCAGCCTCCATCAGCGCCAGATCTGTCGTCGCCGTTGTGTGTGTCAGCACGCCGTAGCAAAGCCTCCTGCCTCACAGTCTCAGCCGCCTTACCCATTGCCAACTCCCCAATCCCTGGGTGTGTTTGCGTTTTGGTACCCCCTCTGCGCTTTCTGTTACTCCGAGTCTTGCTTCGTGGCATGTCGTGCACCAACGCCTCCCGCCACCGCTCAACCAACACTTCCATCACAACAATTCCGCTGGGTCACCTGCCGGCATGGCCACTCAATCTGGCACCGTGTCCATCCCGGACATCAACATTCGTCGAAGCCTGGCCAACATGACTGTCGAGGTGCGTTGTGGCGGCCGCGTCGAGTGTACGCAAGATCCTGATCACTCACACACCTTTTGCCCGCCGTCTCGCCCGCCCTACGCCTTGCGCAGGGCAAAGTCAAGGTCGTTTTTGCGCCGAAACGGGATCATTCGATGTTTTCTCTGCTGTTGCAAGGTAGAGTTGTTCTTGCAGGCCATGCGTGTGTGCGTTTGTGCCGAGTTCCTGACACGCGCGCTCTTTGTGCCGCAGACTCGCGTGCCACAGGTCCCCGCTCCGACATTACCGTCCAGTTCCACCACCCATGGTCTCTCTTGCACAAACACATGCAACGGGACTGTCGACTGACTGTGCGTGGTGCTCTTGTGCAGGATGCGCAGGCCGAGTTTGCAGACGACCACCCGTGTCGCCTTGTCGTCGGCAACCCTGTCGATTCCAGCACGCCTCAGCGGCAGACTGCCAGCATTCGTGTGTTGATCGAAGGCAACCAGCACGACGGTCAACTGTACGACCAGGAAACGATTGCGCACATGGCAGCCGCGCAGAAGCGAGCTCGGCCAGACGACGACGACGAGATCGAAGACGACATTGCCACTCCCGACTCTGCACGCTCTCCCAGCACTCCAAAGTCAACGCTCACGTCCACATCGCCTCAACCAAAGAGGCAGCGTATCGAATCGCCGTCACGCAGCAGCTCGACCCAGACGGGAAGCAAGTACACGTACACGTGCATCTCCGATCTGTCGCCCGGTACAACAGCCAATGTGTACGGTGTCATTACAGACTTTTGTCTGCCCAAGCCCACACGGGGCAGGGACATGATGCTCAACGTGACGCTTGTCGACCCGACGGCCCCGCGCCCATCGTTTGGTCTGTCCATCAATCTGTTTCTCAGACGATACGGCCAGTTGCCAGAGGTGACGCAGGTGGGCGACATCTTTCGTGCACATCGTCTGCGCATCGTCTCGCACCAGGGCCGGCTGTGTGGTGTCTCACAAAAAGGCAGCAGCTTCCTAGTCCTCGATGGCACCCCGAACAAACCCATCGAGGTGCGCCCCAGCCTCACCGCCGACGGAAAGGTGTTGCAACACTCGTTTGGCGAGAGTGACCGCCTGCGTGTCATCCAAATGCGAGAGTGGGCACACGAGACCTTTGCCCGTCTCGGCACCCAGATTTACGCCGACTTTGGTGCTTCCTACATCATTCCTGTGTCGGCAGTGAGCAGCCAACGGATGGTATGCGACCTTCTCGGCCAGGTGGTGGATATGAAAGTCACCAACGAGGGACGCGGTGCCCTCTCGCTGTGGGACGGCACCACTCTCGTGGAGGGGTCGGGTATGCAGACATGGCAACGCCAGGACAGCAGCAGCAGCAGTGTCCACAGCAACGACGGAAACGCCGACGCCATCCGCGATCCAAAATCGGGCACCCGCCTTTGGATCGACGTGGCGGGCCTCCATGCCCAATATCTCGGGGCCTCCATCAAGCCAGGAACGTGGTTGCGTCTCCGCAAAATCCACACGCAAAGCAACGGAGGCATGTTTATGTGTGTTCTGGACGACAGGAGCAAGGTGACCGTTCTTCGCTCCGACTTGCCCGTTGTCCAGCACGTCGTTGATCAGTACATGGCCCAGTTTGGCCTTGACCGCAGCTCCAGCTCCGCCTCCAGCAGCAGCAACAACAGCAGCAGCAGCAGCAACAGTGCCAGCAGTTCTTCCTCCAAAGCGACAGCGACGGCGAAAAGCGAGATGGCATCGTCCGTTGCACCGTCGTTCCGTGAGCAACCCGTTTCCACACTGGAGGACGTCAAACGCAGCAGCCAGCGTGCGCACAAGTACCGCTGTCATGTACGTCCCACTGGCTTTTGGCCCAAGGACGTGCGCGACTTTTGTCGTCCGGTGTGTCCCCGGTGCCAGACGTGCTTGGAAGCGGCCAGCGAGGCCAAGACCATACGCCATCCTCGGGCCATGCTGTGTCCATCTTGCTCATATGCGTGCGAGCAGCCCACAGACTTTGTGTACATGTTCAAGCTGCACGTGCGTGACCGCACCGATGAGCTCGGCCTCATCTTGTACGGCGACGACGCAGAACAATTCCTGGGTCTGCCTGCCACTGACCTTTCCCTCTCCAACGTCTCCCACAACCTGCTACGATCCAAGATGGAGACGCTCGTGGGGAACCAATCTGTGCTCGACTGCTGCATCAAGAGCTACGTGCCTCGTCCCCCCGCTGGCGCCGTGTCTATTGGCCGCGCATACCGCGTCTTTGGCACCACCTTGACGCTGTAGGAGAGAGCAACGATCGGGGAAATGAACGTACGGGTACCTGTAATGTGTCACTCCTCCTCGTTGCTCCTGCTCATTCGTCGTCCTCGTCGCTGTCACTCTCAATCATGATGGTCTTCTTGGGCAGCCCGTTCTCGTCCTCAAACTCATCGTCCTCTTCGTCATCGTCCTCCTCGCCCTCTTCACCCTCCTCGTACTCTTCGTCCTCTTCGTCGTACTCTCCGTCGCTGTACTCGCTGTACTCCGACTCCCGCGACATGCTCTCCATGCGCAGATTGGTCGTCACGTTGACCTCGCTGTCCCGATCTTCCTCGTCCGTCACGATATCGTCATCGTCGTAGCCCATCAGCGTCTCTGGGATCATGGGCGGGTCCAGTTCGCCACGGCTCAACCGGTCCCAGTCCACGTCAGCAAAGAAGGCGTACTTCTTCAGCGCCTCCAAACCTCCTTCGGTGGAGCCCAGCCGCTGCTCGGGATCGCGATCCAGGAATTTGAGGAGTACCTCACGAGCCTCTTCCGACACCTCGTCGGGAAACTCCAGTTCCCCCTTGATGGTGAGGATGTACATTTCGTTGCGGTTGTTGGAGTAGAACGGCGGCATGCCTGTGAGCATTTCGTACAGCAAGATGCCTGCGCTCCACCAGTCCACAGCCTGGCCGTGACCAATGCCTGTCAACACCTCCGGGGCCAGGTACTCTGGCGTGCCGCAGAAGGTCTTTGTCGTCTGGCCGTCCGCCTTGCCGCCCACCGAGGTGATACCCGACTTTGCAAGACCAAAGTCGGTGATCTTGATGTGGCCCGTCTTTGTGAGCAGCACGTTCTCGGGCTTCAGGTCCCTGTACACGATGTTGTGCTGGTGGAGGAAGCTCAGCACCAAGCAGATTTCGGCAATGTAAAACTTGGCCAGTTCCTCGGGAAACTTGCCGGCGCTGTGGTGGAAGTGGGTGGGTTGTGTGCAAAAAGGGAACGGTGAGCGAATGCGTGGCACGAACAGGAGGGTGAAGGGAGGCAGCAAGCACACGTACTGTTTGAGGTGGTAGAAGAGCTCTCCCCCGTCCACGTAGTCGAGGCACATGTACAGCTTGTCGGATGTTTGGAAGGAGTAGTGGAGACGCACCATGTACGGATGTTCGATGGTGGACATGATGGCGTGTTCCGTCTTGATGTGCTCGATCTGGTCGCGCTTGAACAGCTCCTCTTTGTCAAGCACCTTCATGGCAAACTTGTCTCCCGTTTCGCGGCGCTCCGCAAGCAGCACTTTTCCAAACGAACCCTTGCCGATGACTTTGCTCAAATCAAAATCATCCAGAGTCAGGTTTTCGTCAAATTGGCCGCCCCCCTGCAGGTTGTGACCCAGCTGCAGCTTGTAGCAAGTTTCCACGAGTCGCCGGGCCTGGAGGTGAAACACTGGGTGTCAGAGCAGAGTGGGTGTACGTGCATAGGTGGGGCAGATGTGGATGGACGCTACCACGGGAGGTTCGGGGAAGGGGAAGGGGGGGTTGGCGTGCTGCGTGCGTGTGGTTTTTTGGCTGAAAACCAACCTGTGCGGCATCGTCGGCTTCAAACACATAGCGCTGCAGGACAGTGAGGGTGATTGCCCGTGTGCCCTGTTCCGTGTCCTCTTCCGCTTCAATCTTGTGCACATCCTCGGGAGGGAAAAACCACTGCAGGCGGAAGCGGAAGCGTGAGTAAGGCGTGGGCGTGTGAGTGGCGGCGCCCAGAGAGGGATCTTGACGGAAGAAAGGCTCGTTTTGGATAAGACGGATCCGGAGACGCGGATGCACAAGCAAGACGAGGGTGTGCACACGTGAGGTGGCACTTGCATCGACACACACGCACCTGAGTGATTTTGCCATTGAGATTGCTGACGCCTTGGTTGCTTACGGCCAGCGTGCGTGGCTGGCGCTTGCCTCCCTTGCCCACTTTGGTGACGGGAAACGTCACGACGGGCCCGTTGTGCAGCTGCTCCGTGGTAGGTTGCTTCTGAAGTGGCTTCAGCAGCTTCTTAATGCCCTTGGGTTTGCGCACAGAGGTCTTGACAAAGTCAATGTCGCTGCTTGTACCGCCTCGCCGGCCGGTCTCGTTCTTGAACACAATGCCCAGTTTCCCGTGTGAGTGCTGTGCGCCCCAGTCGCCATGCTTCACCCTGCACATGTCTCCCAACACGCGCCTGTCGACCCCGTGTGGCATTGATCACGTCTCCAGTCCACTCACTTCATCCATGGGCGCTACAATTTGGGCTGCTGCCGCGCCCGCTCCAGACCAGCTTGAAAGTGAGTTGAACAAGAAGTCAGTATTGTGCATGCTTGGTCCCATGAGTGGCAACCCCGTTAGACAAGCCCATCATGGGGGTTTGGTAGCCAATCACAGCCTGTGCATGCGGTACGGCGGCGCCGCGAGATGGGACGGCCGGGACCCAAGGTTTTTCTTCCCCTTTGTCCACGCGTTCTCCCGGCCCATCCACACCCTGGCGTACATCCTACGGTTGCATGTGCCCTGGCCCAGGCAGTCAGCAAGGCCTGCACTTCATCGGCGTAGTGCATACATGCCATGCACGCTTTTCCGGGCCTACCAAAGGAGAAAAGGGGTCTGCAGGTGGAATTATTGGAATGCCAAAAAGCTTTGATAACGACTCACACAGGCGCACACACGCCTCCACACAGGCCAGTTACAGCGACCGCTCACAAGATACACAACCAGCAAGAAGATGAGCAAAAAGAGCAGTGAGCATGGCTTGCACAACTCGACGGGGGACTCAGGACTGGAAGAAGTTCGCCTGCAGCGCCGCTCGAAATCTCAAAGCTCTGTGTCGAGCACGGGCCGCAGCTCGACGCCCAATTCGCCCGTGTCGAGCCCATCGGGAGGCACACGCCGCAAGGGGTCATCGAGCCCCGGGACGCCGTCGGTGGGCACAAGCACGCCCACGCCTTCGCCCACGCCGTCGTCGCCCGAAGTGACGGTGAGACGCATCGCCTCACCAGAGACGTCTGGGACGACGTCGTCGGCGTCACGACGCAAGAGTCCGCACAGCCAACAGCTGTCGCACAGCAGCCACCGCAAGGGAGGCAAGTCGGGTGGTCTGCGCAAGAGCTCGTCGCGAGGGAGTGGAAAGTTGGGTTCGGGTGGCAACGGGACAAGTGTGGGTGTGGGCGGAGGTGGACAGCCCAAGGTGTACAACACATCCACGGGCCTGTTTACGCCCACAGCCAAGACGCCGCGGGAGAGCAGCAAGGGAACGCGTGGGGAGAAGAAGCGCGGTGTGAAGGACAGCAAAAAGGAGAGCAAGCGGCAAGGGGACGGGGGCGTGGTGCCCGTGCAGGTGCCACGGGGCGTGGGTAGCAACGTCGTCAACAAGCACAAACGACGATGGAGCACAGACACGACGCCAGACATGCCACCGCCGCTGCCTTTGGTCAACCCCATCCCCACGAGCAGTGTGGTGTGGCAACCGTACCGCAGCATGGGCAGTGCCCCGCCGGCCCTGGACTCCCTGCAGGCCACCCTGCTCGACGTGCAGGAACCGTCGGTCAGCGACGATGAACACACGGGCGCGTACGACAGCGAATCGTACGACGACGTGGCAGGCGTATACGCCGAAGGATTGCCGTCGTCGTCTACTGCATCGCGGCTGCAGCAGCAGGCACAGGCGACAGCACAAACAGCACAAACAGCACAAACAGCACAGACACATGGACAGATGCATGGCGGCAGGGGCTCGTCGGACAGCTCCGCAGGAGGCATGTTTTCCGCCGAATTGGCTTCGGGTGGATTCAGCGAGGTTCCGCAAATGTCGGCAGATGCGTACGGTGTGGCCAACGCAGCACACGCAAGTAGCGCGGCAGTGCGGCCACGTAGCTCGTCCTGGGGCAGCTACAGCGAAGACGAAATCGCCATGCTGACGAGGCTGAAGGAGTACAAAGAGCGGGAGCTGGCGCTGGCCAAAGAGCGGGAGCGCCTGAGCGAGGAGTTGGCCGGGTTGGCACGTTCCAAGGCACACGATGGGTCGGGTACCCTGTGGCGTGAGCAGTGGTACCGCCTGAACGGCAGTGGAGGCGACCAGGGAGCAGCTGCACAGGAGGGAAGCGCAGGCATGAGCAGTGGTGGAAGTGGGAGCGGGGGTGGGGGTGGCACACGCAGCAGCAGTGGGCTTGCTGCACTGTTGCACCAGCAAAAGAGTGCATCGGGAAGTGGGTCGCAACGACGACGTGGTGGCAAACAGACGAGTCCTCGTCGCATGTCATCGACACTGCAGGCACAGGTGCGTCCGCATATCTCGGAAGCTGGCCTGCATGACGACGACGAGCTGTTGCTGGAGGACCAGGGTGGACGTGTGGAGCAAGGCGGCCTGCTGAGCGAACGCGGTCTGGCACCGGATGCAAACGACATGGAGAGTGGCAAACACATCACGAGCGTGAACGGACGCACAATGGTGACGACCAACTCGCTGTCGGTGTCACCTGTGCGCAATGGCACGTTTGCGTTTACGTCGCGCCGGCCTGTGGGCGTGAGCAAGCTGGACCTGACGCAGCTGCGCTCGCACAACAAGCAACTGGAGGAGGAACACACGTCGCTGGATGACGTGGCGGCTTCTGAGGTGTCGGAAATCTCGGAGGATGCACGCAGCACGGGTAACCTGAAGTTGATGGACTCGGTGTCCATCAGCTCGCCCCGCTCCGCGTTTAGCTCGCCTCGTAGCTCCCACGAGCGAAGCAGCATCGGAAGCAGTCTGACAACAGACTCGACACACGCGACCATGCTGTCGGCGATGAGCATCTCGCACACGTCGACGATGCTCCTGTAGACCTGTCCAATCCAGCCAGCCACACACACGCATGCACACTCTTTCGTGGCGGGAGCACGCAACCAAGAGAGCGAGCTCGGGAGAAGGAACAGCAATGGAATGCGATGGTTTGGATGAATGAGAAGTTCAGAGATAGATTGCTTTCAGATTGCTATTGCTTTCTCCTCGTTTTCGGCCACCGACTTGCGCTATTGTACGATGAACTGTGGAAAGGGCCGATCGTGTGTTTGTCAGGTCGGGATGTGTGCGTGGGAGCAGTGGAGTTTGGATGGGTTCGACCACAAGCCACACTTGCAGTGTCGAACTCCTTCTTTGCGTTCTCCACAGCGATGCCGTTCATGCTCCCTGCCGCATGTAGCTGCTTGTCCCAATCATTTCCCCGTCGAACAATCCCCAGTGCCTCTTTAAACAGCTCCAGTGCCCGATCATCTCTCCCATGACCTCATGGACATCGGCGATGCACGTGGACACTCGTCGCCACATCTGGATGCTCACTCCCGCCATGCGCCCGTCGCTGAATCGCGTTTCCACGGTTTCCCATTGTCAGTGTGTGGAACATTAACATCAAGGATGCAGATTTTGCCTTACCAACCATGTGATTCAAGGTTTTTCATCCCGCTCGCCTTCACGCGATTGGAAGTCTGTAGAAAGCGATGAATGGTTTTTGTGCGCAGCGACAGCCTTGATGAAGGAAGAAAACGGTGTAACTGTTCATTGTGATGTATTTTTGTACAGACAACGAGATTGGGAGGGCACGTTCACTACATCGTGCCTTGGGGTTGGTGAGCGCACCAAACGACACAGTACTTCACCACCAATCTTTCACGCATGATCACGACAAACGATACCTCTCTTGAATGGAACTTGTGTCCATGCACGTGAAATCTATCCAAACGCAGGAGGGGAATTTTGGTGGCAGCGTTTGTGTTGTTCGAGGTTGCTGGTTTGCGTTTTGTATCTCACAATGGGTTTCATTGCCTAGAACTTGGCGTACAGCTTTGCATAGGCCATTGTAACGCTCCCATCATGCTTTAGATGGCCGAAAAGAAACTTCTTTCTTTTTGGAAGAGGGTTGTTTGTTCATTCCGTCAGATCGTACTCGAATTCCAAGCCTTTGTCCTCTTCGCGTACGTATGCACACCAGTCGTCAATCTCCTCTTGTGTGAGGATGCTTTCACCCGGCCTTGCTACCACGAATTTGTGTCCGTTGCCTGCATGACCCTTTTTGTAGTACAAAGACAAACCTTGATCAGCCAGCAATTTCGCAAATTTGTGGTGAAAGGCAAGCATTCCGTTTTTCTCTCCAAAAGTTCCGACTTGGCCGTGTACCACTATCATTTCCAGAAACTCTGCCTCAGGCAATGAGACAAGATTGTCACTGCCGCTCATTCCTGAGTTGTGTTGATGCCATTGGCGCAAGAACGAGTAGACGATTGTGCTCTGGAGAGGAAACTCAACACCGGCCGGTATTACCATGTGGGTATTGCCCACAAGTCGCTGCCTCTTTCGATGACTGCGTCCATGGTCGACACCAACACAGAAGAAAGGATGAACAAGATTCAGACAACCCAGCCCGTGTGCTCAAGAAGTGGGGCTCGCTTGGTACGATGGCGGTCTATCGGACGACATGGAGAGTGGCAAACACATCACGAGCGTGAACGGACGCACAATGGTGACGACCAACTCGCTGTCGGTGTCACCTGTGCGCAATGGCACGTTTGCGTTTACGTCGCGCCGGCCTGTGGGCGTGAGCAAGCTAGACCTGACGCAGCTGCGCTCGCACAACAAGCAACTGGAGGAGGAACACACGTCGCTGGATGACGTGGCGGCTTCTGAGGTGTCGGAAATCTCGGAGGATGCACGCAGCACGGGTAACCTGAAGTTGATGGACTCGGTGTCCATCAGCTCGCCCCGCTCCGCGTTTAGCTCGCCTCGTAGCTCCCACGAGCGAAGCAGCATCGGAAGCAGTCTGACAACAGACTCGACACACGCGACCATGCTGTCGGCGATGAGCATCTCGCACACGTCGACGATGCTCCTGTAGACCTGTCCAATCCAGCCAGCCACACACACGCATGCACACTCTTTCGTGGCGGGAGCACGCAACCAAGAGAGCGAGCTCGGGAGAAGGAACAGCAATGGAATGCGATGGTTTGAAGTGTTTCAGATTGCTTTCTCCTCGTTTTCGGCCACCGACTGAGCTACGTTGGCCACCAGGGCATCAAAGTTGTCAAAGATGGCACCCTGGTTCTCCTCAAGGGAGGTGTAGACGTGAGGGATGCGTTGGAAGCGCTTACTGAACGACGGGCGCGTGCTGGAGGCGGCCCTGGCTTGGCGTTGGTCTGTGGCGTGGGAGAAGACCATGCACTGCTTGCTGTTCACTCCGGTGCTCTGCACAAACGACTCGTGCCAGCTGTCCAACTGCTGCACCTGTTGCTGGTCGCCTGCGCTGGTCACAAACAGCAAGCCGTTGGCATCCTGGGCAAACGCAGGCCAGCACGAATTGTACCTGACCCGTGGCAAGGGACGCGACGAGGTGAGATGCACAACGTGTAAGCACGGAGACCGATCATTGTACCGAGGCGGGCGATGGGCTGTGCATACGGAAGGGGTGCCACACATTGTGACAAAGGCGAAAAGCGGCCCAGCCAGATGCCTTGGCGCGCGCGGCAAAAACTCACTTTTCTGCGTCGCCCGAACAGTCCCACAGCTCCACGTTCACCTCCTGAATGTTGTACAGGGACGATACCTGGAACTCAGACATGTCCCTTGCAAATGTGAATATCCTGTATCGGGAGTGTGTGAGCGTGGACGAGACGAATTGAACCGCTGTGGGCCGTTTCATCAGCAAACAGGTCGCCGATGGGCGTCCCCTACACAGCCCTACCTGCATCCCTCTGTAGTTTTGTATTCCCAGGGTGTGTCCGACTCGCCCGACAGCAGGTTGGCCACTGTTGATTTGCCACTGTGCAGCGGGCCGATCACGAGAATCTTGACCGTCGTTTGCGACATCGATGAATGTGTTGGGCCGGACGGGGGGGGGGGGGGAATGGGAAGCATGGTGAAAGTATGAACTGCGGGTGGATGGTGCTCTTTTGCCATGTGTGTGGGCAGCGCGCGGGTGCCCAATCGACCATGCCTGTGCGTGCTACTCCCCCCCCACCGCCGTGTTTCTGCACACCATACACGAGATTGCGCATGTTTGCTGACACACACCATCGCTGTATCTGCTGTCTCACAGAACTCTGCCGCCACCAACCTGGTTGTGGGAGAAATCCAGGCCGTGTTGTCGGTCATGCGCTGCAACGCACGCTGGAGCTTTGAGGCCCGCTCGGTATGTGCCACCGCGTGTCTGCACACACGTCCTCTGACTATTCGTTGCTAACCCGCACGCCCATCCCCCTTCCCTGTCTTCAACTTGCCTCTGCACAGCACGGCGTCGACCAGGAGTCGGAAGGCGAGCTTGCGCTGACGCAGAATCTGATTGATCTGCGCGACAGCCTCTCCTCTGTGCACCGTACGTTCACCAACACCACACCGCACACCACCGTCTCTGCGTGTCTGCAACCACTGACCATCCATCTCCATTGCGCAGATCTCAACGAGGTGCCCCCCTTGCACGTGTTGGCTCCCTTTACAACCATCATTCTCTCGCCCGACACAAGCGGCCTCATCACAGACGTGGCCCTCTCCTCAGTGCTCAAGTTCCTCACCATGGGCGTGTTTGACGAGTCCTTTGTGCAACTGCAACCGGCAGTCAACAGCATTGCTGACGCCGTGACCAGGTAGGTCGTGGTGTGTGTGTGTGTGTGTTCTGTGTGTGCGTGTGTGTGAGCGAAAAGAAAGGCGAGAGGGCTGTGCCCCGAAAACCCTGCCCGGTGCGCCACGCACGTCGCTGGAGGTCGCCCTGTCGTTGTCAATGGCCACACTGGAGGAGACGACGCCACTTGCTGACACTGGCATGGATGTGCGTCGTGTGATTGTGTGCAGGTGCAAATTCGAGGCCACGGACGAGCAGTACGACGAGGTGGTCCTGATGCGCATTCTGCAGGTGCTCGTCGCCTGTGTGCGCTCGCCACTCGGTCGCTACCTGTGCGACGATGCCGTGTACGAAATCGTCCAGACGTGTTACCGCATCTGGCAGCAGGTGCGTCTCTCGGAGCTGCTGCGGGGCATTGCCGAGAATGCCATTCACGAGACGGTCACCGCCGTGTTCAGCCGCCTGGGCGAGCTCAAGCCGCTGTCCAAGGCCCAAAAGGAGACGGTGGAGGCCATTTCCAACAACAACAGCCTGCCCGAGCCCACACAGGCATTGCCCCATGTGCAGGACTCGTCGTCGCAGGACCAGGGCGCAGACCAGGGAGCAGCAAGCAGCAGCAACAGCAGCGAAGGCCAGGCAGAGGCAGACAAAGACACGGAACCACAGGTGGAGAAGCAAAAGAAGACGGATGGGGGGAGCAATGACGATGCAAGCGCGGACAAGGACCACGACTTTGTGCAGGTGCACATGGAGGACGTGCAGCATGTCGACGCATACGGTGTGTCGTATCACTTTTCTGAAGACTCGTTTGCTCATCCGAAAAAGAAGCCGTACTCGCTGGTGCTTGCACACCGGCTGCTGGACTTTGTGTGCACACTCATTGACGTCGGCTTCCTTGACGCAGCCCCGGCCTCGGCCATGGACGACCCGGAGACGGTGTTCTTTGGCCTGCGCCTGGCAGTCAACGTCCTGGAAAGCAGCGGGGACGAGATCGGCGGCGCAGACACGCTGATGACGCTGATCAAGGACAAGTTGTGCATCTTTTTGCTCAAGGCCTCGCGTATGCAGGACCTTGTGATTCTCAACCAGACCTACCGCGTGATCCACCTGCTGTACACACATTGCCGCCAGCATCTCAAGTTCCAGCTGGAGGTGTTTATCACGGGCGTGCTCCTCTTTGTTGCTGAGCGCAAGAGCAGCAGCCCCGAGCAGGTCGAACTGTCCCTGGAGTATCTCACAGAGCTGTGCAAGGAAGAAAGCCTCATGGCCGAACTGTATGTCAATTTTGACTGCGACATGCTCTGCTCCGACCTCTTTGAGACCATTTGCGGTTTCCTTTCCAAGAACGCGTTCCCGGTCAGCGGACGTCTGAACCACATCCACGTGCTTGCCCTCCAGGGACTTTTGGCCACGGTGCATTCCATTGCCACGCGAGCCCAACGCAGTCAGGTCAACGCCTTTGCCTCGCCACACGTCGGTCTCATGCGACCGGGCGACTTTCGCGAGCTTAGCCCGCTGGAGGCAACCTCAGAGGGCTCGTCGTCGTCTACTGCTGCGGCCACGGCCGCCGCTGCAAGTGCAACAGGCAGCAGTGAGTCATCGTCATCGTCGTCGTCATCGGCCTCGTCGTCATCAACCACAGCTGAGGAGGAGGAAGCAAACGAGACGGACCTGCACATGTCTCTGCCGAGTGCAGAGGAGCTGCGCAAGCGCAAGAAGGACAAGGGCATGCTGATGGTTGGCGCAGAGCAGTTCAACAAGGACCAAAAGGGCGGGATCAAGTACCTGCAGGAGGTTGGTCTGCTGCCGAAGCCCGTGACAGCCAAGGCAATGGCGCTGTTCTTCCGCAACACCCCGGGACTAAGCAAGGCTGTGATCGGGCAGTACATTGGCAAGCACACGGCGGAGCACGTGGAAGTGCTGCACGAGTTTGTGAAAACGTTTGATTTCCGAGGCCAACGTCTGGACGAGGCACTGCGAATGTTCCTGGACGCATTCCTGCTTCCGGGAGAGGCACAGCAGATTGCGCGCATCATGGAGGCGTGGTCGAGTCAATACTATCCGGACGAGAACGGTGTATTTGCGAGCGCTGACGCGGCCTATGTGCTGGCGTACTCGATCATCATGCTCAACACAGATGCACACAACGCAGGCGTGAAGCGCAAGATGACCAAGGAGCAGTTCATTCGGAACAACCGATCGTGCAACGATGGCGCAGACTTTCCGCGCAAACTGCAGGAGGAAATCTACGACAGCATTACGGCGAAGCAGCTGCGTGTGCCGATCCCTGGCGCAGCGAACGATTCGCACAACAAGTGGATGGACATGTTGAAGCGAAGCCATGACGCAAAGGCACGGCGGTACTACGTGGTGGACGAGCCCGTGTACGACCGGGACATGTTCAACATTGTGTGGGGGCCGACGATTGCGGCGCTGTCTGTGGTGTTTGACACGACGACGGACAAGGGCACGCTGGACATGAGCGTCGCAGGGTTCCAGGTGTGTGCCAAGATCTCTGCGTTCTATGAGATGAGCGAGGTGTTTGACAACCTGGTGATTTCGCTGTGCAAGTTTACGACGCTGATGAACGCGCCCGGGGACGCGTTTGGCTTTGCAGTCGACTTTGGCCACAACCACAAAGCGCAGGTGGCAACCAACACGGTGTTTGCGCTGACGCGCAAGTATGGTGACCATCTGCGTGAGGGGTGGCGCAACATCTTGGATTGCATCATCAATCTGCACCTGGCCAAGCTCCTGCCAGAGGAGATGACCCGTAGGTTCAACTTTGCACGACTGGACAATGGCAAGGCGCTTGTGTCTGTGCTCTCTCCCGAGGGCCGGCCTGTGAAGGAGCGCAGCGACAGCGGGAGTGTGTCGCTGTTCACCACGTTTTCGCAATACTTGTACATGGGCGGGGGTGAGGAGGAAGCGGAGCCGAGCGCAGCAGACCGACAGGCAGAAGAGGTGACACGGAAGTGTGTGGCTTCGTGTGGGGTCAACGAGGTGGTGACTCACGCGAAGGACGTGCAGGCCGATTCTCTGATCTACCTGATCAAGGCGCTCATTTTGGCATCTGTGAAGCCACAGGGCAACCTGAGCGAGGAGGAGCGCGAGGCACAGACGGATGTGGCTGTGTTTTGCCTGGAGCTCCTTGTGCGCATCACGGTGCTGAATCGCGAGCGTGTGATCTTCCTGTGGCTACTTGTGTACGACCACTTTTCCAACCTGATTACTGGCGCCACGGGGGCGTCGTACCTGGTGGAGCGTGCTGTGGTGGGTTTGCTGAAGCTGAGCGCAGAGCTGCTGAGCCAGGAGGACATTGGAGAGCAGATTGTGCGCTCGATGGACCTGCTGCTGAAGATGCCCAGCGAGTGCAGCACGATGTTCAACACACATATCGGTGCAGGTGTGGCACAGGTGATCCGCAAGAACGCAAAGAGCTACAAGGACGAGATGGGCTGGCGCAAGATCTTTGCGCTGGTGAAACAGGTTGCAAGCCGGGAGGAGGAGCTGACGTACGCGGGCGAGTGTGTCAAGTGCCTGATGGACAACAACGGGGAGTGTCTGACACGATACAACGTGGTTCCATGTGTGGAGGCGATTGTGGACATGGCGCGGAACAGCCACGGTTCGGAGGCCGTGGAGGCGAGTGTGCAGCTGATGTGCTTCTTGCCGCTGGCCAACCGCAAGCTGTTTGCGTTGGCGTTTGTGCAGGCGAGAAACAGCACGGCCACAAGCGGGGGCGAACCCGTGCAGGAGTTTAGCGAGCAGGAGTACCGCATCCGGTGGTTCCCGCTGCTGCGCGGATTCTGCGTGCTGTCGTGCAGCAGCGAGCAGCGCGTGCGCAACCAGGCCCTGATGGGTCTACAGCAGGTGTTGTTGGACGAAGCAGGTCATCAGCTGTCGCCGCAGGCGTGGAAGCAATGCTTTGGCGAGGTGCTGTTCCGGCTGTTTTCGGACATGCTGCATCCCAACACAGATGCGTTTGCCAACATTGACGAAACACGACTGCGTGCAGCTCAGCTGCTGTCGGTTGTCTTTTTGCAGCATCTGGAGCAGCTTGCGCAGCTGGACAACTTTGAGGAGCTGTGGCTGCGCATCCTTCGCTTCATGGAAGAGTTTATGAAGGCAGGGAGCAGCAAGTTGCTGGCAGAGGCGATCCCAGAGTCGATCAAGAACATGTTGCTGGTGATGGCCTCGTCAGACAGGCTGGGCTTCCGGCCTCCAAGCACAGAGGGGGAAGTGAAGGAAGAGGGGTCACGGTTGTGGCTTGTGACTTGGGAGAGCCTTGGATTCATCGAGGGCTTGCAGGAGCAAGTGTTTCCGTCTTCCGTGCCGCAGGCAGTGCCAGAGGTGGTTGCAGAGGAAGAGAGTAGCAGCAGTGGCAGCGGAGGAGACCAGAGCGAACCGGCTCAGGAGGAGCAGCAGCAGGAGCAAGAGAGTGCGCCGTCAACGACAGAAGCATAGGGTTGGATACATATTGTACTGGAATACACCACTGATGGCGTTGGAACAGTTCATTCTATGTCGGCAAACAAGTCGGTAGGGTCCGAAAGTACAACGGGTTTCCTCTTGGATGTCTGCTGCTTGGGCTGGCGGGAGCCAAGGCTGCTCTTGATGCTACTTTGTACGCTGCTGTCTGTGCTGGTGGCACTGGAGGCACTGGAGGTGGAGGAGGAGCTTGTGGTGCGTTCAAGGCGGGCCCGCTTCAGGTCGTTTTGCACGGGCGTCACAGCAGACGGGGATGTGTCCACGTCGCTGGATGAGCTGTACGGGTCATTTCGCGTGTGAGTGCGATGCTTTCGCTTGCGTGAGAGGGGTTCAGAGGGAGGGGTGAGCGTGGAGAGCTCGTCAACGTGGAGGAGATCTTGGGTGGTGCTGAGGCGTGGGCGAGCCTGAGAGGAGGAGGATTGGCTGAGAAGGTCGTCCTGAAGCATTTGTGAGTCGTCCAGCTCAGGTTCGGGTTTGCGCTTGGCTGCAGCCGAGGGTGGAGTGATGGGCTCGAGTTTGAGGAGGTCGACGGAGGCCTGCGATGGCGACACCGGTGCACGAGCAGCCGGAGCAGCCGGAGCAGCTGGACGCTGTGAAAGCAGGGTTTGTAGGCGACGGTCTGTGGGTTGGAGGGGAATGAGCGCGCACGGGTGAGTGTGGCGAGCGGGGCAACGAGGGAGTGGTGCGTGCGAACTGACTGTCTGTGGCAAGATCGGCGATGCGGCGCTTCTTGGCGTTGAGGAGAAAGAGAAACTTTTCGTAGAGCTGAGTCTCAAGCGACTCTTTCTCCAAAGTGAGCTTGGATAGCAAGGATTGCTGCTTGGCCAGCTGCGTGGAGAGGCGAGAGTTTTGCAGCTCCAGCTCGCGGTTGGCGTCGACAAGGGCTGCGCTTTTGCGGGTCAACTCGTCCAGAAACGGGTAGACGGGTTTCCCTGCCTCACGAGCGTCGCCCACACGCTCCAAATCGACTGTACATTTGATCTGGGGATGAATGTGAGGGAAGGTGAGCACAACACAGAACGGGGTGGGCTTGGGGCACAGGGAAAAAGCGACACGTACCTGAATCTCTCCCAGGCTGTCGTGAGGCACGGCAATCTTCCAGGTGAGAGTGCAGGACGACAAAGATGACGACGATGAGGATTTCCTGGAGTGGGAGGAGTGGGAGGAGGAGGAGGAGGAGGAGGCTGTGGACAGCTCAAAGGGACAAGTGCGTGTGCGGGAGTCGTCAAAGTCATACGAGGTGCCCAGGCAGCGTTGGCTCTCTTGGACAAACTTGGTGAACTGCATGTTGGATGGTTTGACAGCCTCGAGGAGCTGCTCGTCGAGGCTGCGTGCCCAGGTGTGTTTGCCGTCGCAGAGTAACAGATCAAGGCCGCCGTTGCTGTGCCAGCTGGTCTGCAAGTAGAAGCGCTCTTTGGGGCTGAGCACCACGCGGATGTACTGCGTGTTTGTCTGTGGGAAGGGGATGATCACCGTGTAGTGCAGTGATCCAGTTGGAGGAGGGCAAGTCAGTGAGGTGTGCGTTTGTGGAGCGGCTGGGAAAGGGGCAGCAGACACACCATTCTTTCGTGCTGAGCGGGACAGCGCGATCGCCACCAAACAACAACCAAGAAGGATGTCTGGGGTGCCCTCGCTACGCAAACGGCCTCTGAACAAAAGCAGTGGCCTCGGGGATGTCGCACAGGGTGGTGTGGACGCGAGTGCGCCTCAGGTACCGGCAAGAGTGACTGGACGGCTGCCGTTGGAATCGCTTCTGGGCAAGCGACAACGGCTCTTGGACCACGGGGCCATTGGACGTAGGACTGCGGGTAGCTCTAGGTTGGCTTCGCACAGCAGCAGGCGAGAAGGCGAGCGGGATAACGGACAGCAACGAAGCGTCGTGTCGCTGTTGAAGCGTTTGGATGACAACGAAAAGGGCACGACGGCGGTTCCGCAGTCGGGCACCACCGCTTCACGCATCACACTCAACGTGGGCGTCATCGACGACGAGGCGCGAGCAGACCCTGAGAAGGAACGGAAGAAGGCCAAGTTGGCACAGTACGACCTCATCTGCAGCCAGGTAAGCGACGACGCCTCTTCACAAAATCTCCGCTTTTGGAAAGTGGGTCCGCAAAGTCTCCCCTGTGCCAGGCAAGGCCGACCCCGAAGCCTACAACGTGGATTGTATTGTGCAAACGCATGTGGGGGGTGCTTGGGTGTGCGTGGTCCCGTGTCTCGTCACTCACACACATTTTCCGGCCTTATCCTGACGGCCCAGATTCTGGAGAATGTGTTCTTGGGCTCCAACACCATCGCACAGGACAAGGACGAGCTATTGGCTCACGGGATCACACACATTCTCAACTGTGCTGGTAGTGCGTGCCCCAACTACTTTGAGGATGACAGTCGATTCACCGTAAGTGCTGGGTGCCCAGATGAAGCGCCGCTTCGCGAGAAATGCTGACCCATGCTCAAACACTCGGACAAAACACGCGGATTCCGCCTCCAAACACCGCAGTACAAGACATTCTATGTGAACGACGCCGCATCGGTGGATATTTCGGAGCTGTTTGTAGAGGTGAGTTGTGTGCACAATGGCCATGTGTGGAGAAAGAGGGGCTGGGAAGCGTCAGAAAACTCACACAAACACGGCTGGAACGCGGCAGGCCATCGAGTTTATTGACGGGGCGGTGCAGGATGGCAACACGGTGTTTGTGCATTGTCACAAGGGTGTGTCACGTTCGTCGTCCATGACCATTGTGTACATCATGTGGAAATTTGGCTGGACCTACGACGAGGCGTACCGGTTCACACGGGAACGTCGTGGCGTGTGCAACCCCAACACGGGCTTCATCTGCCAGCTGCTGGACTTTCAGAAGCTGATGAAGGAGGGTACAGGCAACAAGCCACGGTTGTACCGCGTGTGTGAGCACGCCGACGTGCTGCCCAAGCCGCTGCTGTGGGATTCCTGGCAGCGCGAAGTGGCCAACAACAGCAACATGAGCAGCGGAAGCATCAACAGCAGTTTGAACGACAGCAACGGCTTTGGCATGTCCTTGGAGGATGTGGGCGGCCAGGAAGAGGAGGAGGAACCTGTGTGGGACGACCCGCAGAAGCACTTTCTCGTCGCACGACAGGTGCACACACTGGGTCTGCAGGCCCTGGATCCCCGGTTTGTATTTGTGCTGTACACAGAGGACACTGTGTGGGTGTGGGTGGGGCGCCACAGTCTCAACACACACGTGCAGTTTGCGGAGAAGGTGGCGGTGCCTCGCCTGCAGCGCTTCTTCCATGCGCCCGATGCAACGATGGTGAACCAAGGGGAGGAGGATAGCGAGTTTTGGGCAGCGTTGGGTGTGACAGGCACACCCAGCTCGCTGCGAATCCCACGCAACTCGTCGTACAATGCACAGGATGCTCCGGAGGCTCTGGAGAGGCTAGAGACAGCTTCGGACGCCTCTGGTTTGAGTACAGGACGTTCAATGCGTTCGAGTGGCTCTGTGTCGCCCAGTGTGTGGGCAGAGGATGGCGCTCCGTCGTTCTCGCCTCCTGGAAGCGCACACAGCCACGGGGTGGGCCAATTTCGCCTGTCCATGCCCAACATGGACGGCGAGGCAAGCAACAATCACAGCGCACGCAGTGGCGAGGCGAGTAGCGACCGCGTGACGGGTCGCAGCACACAGAGTGGCGACACAAGTGTGGGCTCCATCAATTCAATGCCCGCACTCGAGGCCAGCCTGCACGAGTACCCTTCCTGGGAGGACCTGAGCAACTTTGACACGGACGACCTGCTGCCCGATGGCCTCTATTGCCTGTCCACCAACCGGCTGGCTGCCTCGGTGCTTGAGGACACAGACATCACACGCATGTTGTACGTGTGGATTGGCGCTGAATTTGCAGAGCTGCACAAACTCGATGCAGCAGTGCAGGCGTTCCAAGACGCAAACCCACAGTTGTGCCCCGCCGGCCACACCGCTGTTTCCGTCGTGCGCGAGGGTGAGGAGCCCGAAGAGTTCTTTGACTCGTTTGAATACGGGTGAGCAAATGGAGATGCTTTCATCCTGTGGCGGTGGTCCTGGTGGTGTGTTTGTTGCTTCATTCGTCCTCCTGTTGCTGTGCGTGCGAGTTGAGCAAGTGCTGCAGCTCTGTGGGCACAATCAACGCGGCGCCACCAAACTCGGCGGCAATGGCAAGATCGAGCAGTTTCTTGCGTGCGTCGGCCTCCTGCTTGAGTCGCTTGCGCTGCCGCCTGGCTTCTCGAAGCTGGCTCTTGTTCGGTTGGATTTGGGACTGCTGCAGGCGCGTCTCATGATGGGCATTGTGGTGACCCAGGCCGACACCAGGTCGACGCAGCTGCACCTTGAGCGGCGTCGTCAGGCCGCCGTCGCCACGCCCAATCCCCTGCCCTTTGCGCCATCCATATTTGGACATGATGGCACGTGGCACGTGTGCAGACTCCATCCAGCTGGGCTTTGGAGCTGGTTTGTGTTCTGAGGGTGCCTTTTGCTCGTTTGCGTTGCCACCTGCATGTCGTTTTGACGCGTGTGTGTTGCAAACAAGTTGGCCACTTTGTTGCTTGTCCCGCACCAGCGTGGCCACCAGTGACGAGGTCGACGAGGAGGAGGAGGAGGAGGAGGTGTTGGTGGTGTCCTCTGACGCAGATTCCGCCTCCTCCTCTGTCTCATGGACGCTGACCACAACTTGCTCCTCCTTTCCCTGGCCCTTTTGTGCACGTGGGACATAGCGGTAGAGGGTTTTGGTGGTTGTGCGTGGCTTTCTGGAGGGCACTGGCCTGGGTTCCGAAGGCAACTCGCCGGCACGAACGAATGGTTGCCACGGCGTGCTCATGACGAAAGGGGATCAACGTGCAACAAGGACGACACAAGTCAATTGTCGATTCACATGCAACCAAGCCGTCGCTCTGCCTTGACCAGTGCTCAATCGCGCTTCTTGCTGGTTGCCGGTTTCTCTGCCTGCGTAGGTGCATCCTTGCCCTTTTGCTTCTGTGTCTTTCTCTTCCTGACTTTGCCATCCTTGTCGCCTGTGTCCTCTCCGTCGGTGTCGTCCTCGCCAGCTGCCTCCTTTTCCTCCTGCTTCTTCCTGAGGGCGTCGCGTTCGGCGGCCTCCTCCAGCTCCGGGATGGGGTAGACAATGAAGCCAACGAGGGCGATGAGGTCGGGCAAGGCTACGGCCATTGGATCGACGAGAACGCCTCGGATGACGCCAAAGGCACAGCAGAGGAGAAAGACGATCGAGGAGGTGATGCTCGCCTTCCAGCCGCCGTAGATGGCGTAGCCAGACATGGTGATGAGCATGAGTCCGTGTTGGAGCAGCATGGTGCCTGTGTACCACATAGAACCGTAGCCAGAGCGCAGCAAAGTGTCCTTGAAATGGCGGGAAAGGGTGAGATCGCCAACAAAGTGCTCGCCAGCAAGCTCGTCGGCCAAAAGGAAGCTCGGATGCTTGGAGGGAGGCATGCGCAGCACAGAATCGGCCATGGAGGGACGCAGCACTACGAGCAGACCCATGACGACGTATGCAGCGCCCAAGAGAAGGCGAGGCATGTCCAGAGGGCGCATCTTGGGCAAGCGCAGATTGAGCACGCCGCGTTCCCACAACAACACGGCCAAGTGGCCCACGCGAAGGACGTCAATGATGGTGTTGACAATGGAAATGTGAAAGATGCGTGAGTCCATGTTGATGGGATCGATCACGCCGCGTGTGCTGCCGTCCAAGAACGGCTGAACGACACGCAGGGCGACCACGGGCAGCGAGGTGAGCATGCTCAGTTTGGCAAAGAGCAGGCTGTTTCGCACTGTTTTGGAGAAGAGTGGTGGTGGGGGGGGAGGCGGGGGGGGGGTGAGGCGGGGCACAGCAAAAGGCGTTTGGCGCGTTTGATCAAAAACCAACCCACGACGTGAGCTCACGTTCACGAATCCCCCCAAATCGACGAATGGATGATGGAAGAATGAGGACATTGGGCACAAGGGGAAGGCGGGGGGCGGCACACAAACTCACTTTCCCACAGCCACAGGGCGTGGATGACGTTGAGGATGGCGACGAGCATGGTCCAGCTGTACTCCCTGCTGATTTGCTCGTGGTTAAAGATGCGCTGTGGCTCTGGATCCGGGAACTGGCCCTTGTGTTCTTTCAGCATGGTGCGTGCATGGGAGTCGGCAATCGTCATGGCGTGCAGATCCATCCAGGCAAACATTCCGATGATCAGGGTGGCAAACGCCAGCGTTTGCATAGCAATGGACAGGGATGATGCCATAGTCTCTTCTGTGTGAATCGCGTGCTCTCGTGTGCTCTCGTGTGTGTGTGTCCTTGTCCGGGCTGCGACTTGGGGTCCTCGCTGTGGCCGCGTCCGCGCTGCCCAGGCCAAACTCCATCCTCAGCGCATTCGGCCACCATGTCCGAAACCGAACCCATTCCGCAAGACGCCGGCGCAGAAGGCAAAGAGCAGAGCGAAGCCGAGGCCAAGCCGAAGAAGAACCACAACAAGTACCGGCGGCCGAAGCGTACGTGGGCGCATTTATCCGGCACACACGCACGCGGAAATTCCACGTGTCCAGGGGCTGACACACGCACGCACACATGCACAAACACGCACACACACACACACACATGAATGGCCACGTGAATCACAGCCTGGGATACGGACGACATCGATCACTGGAAGGTGGAGCCGTTCACAAAGGACGACAACCCGAACCCGCTGTTGGAGGAAAGCTCGTTCGCCACGCTGTTCCCACAGTACCGCGAGAAGTACTTGAAGGAGGTGAGTGGAGGCCCCGCAAAGGACGGCGCCGAGGAGACAGGGGCCACGAGACTGTGTATGTGAGGGAAGCCCAACTGACTCGGGTGTGCAACCACAGGTATGGCCACTGGTGACAAAGGAACTGGACAAGCACGGCATCCGGTGCGAGCTGAACTTGGTGGAAGGCAGCATGACGGTGGCCACCACACGCAAGACGTGGGACCCGTTCATTATTATCAAGAGCAGGGACATGATCAAGCTGCTGGCTCGTTCGGTGCCCTTCCAGCACGCCAAGCGTGTGCTGCAGGACGAGATCTACTGCGACATCATCAAGATCGGTGGCCTGGTGCGCAACAAGGAACGGTTCGTTAAGCGTCGCCAAAGGCTGTTGGGACCCAACGGAGCCACACTGAAGGCGATCGAGATCCTCACGGAGTGCTATGTGTTGGTTCAGGGCCGAACAGTGGCAGCCATTGGCATGCACAAGGGCTTGAAGCTGGTGCGACGCATCGTGGAGGACTGCATGCACAACTTGCACCCGGTGTACAACATCAAAGAGCTGATGATCAAGCGGGAGCTGGCAAAGGACGAGACTCTGAAGGAGGAGAACTGGGATCGCTTCCTGCCCAAGTTCAAGAGGAAAAACATCAAGATGAAGAAGCCCAAGGCCAAGAAGGGCAACAAGAAGGACAAAAAGTCGGCCAAGGAGTACACGCCGTTCCCACCCGAGCAGCAGGAGAGCAAGCTGGACAAGCAGATTGCTTCGGGCGAGTACTTTCTCACGCAGGAACAGCGCCTGCTGGAGAAGAAGAAGAAGGAACGAGAGGCGTCGGGCACACGCACACGCAAGGACAAGTATGCGGGAGACCGTGTGGCACCCAAGGAGAGGAACTATGGCGAAAGCAGCAGTTCGTCGTCGTCGCACGACAGCGCGTTGGCCATGGCCAAGAAGCTCAAGGGCAAGGCGAGCAGTGGGAAGCGCGAGCGTGAACATGATGGTGACGACTTTTTCACACTGGGCACAAAGAAGAGCCGCAAGGAGGACGGAGGTGAGAGCACAAAGAGCAAGAGCAAGAGCAAGAAGAGCAAGAGCAAGAGCAAGAAGAGCAAGAGCAGCAAGATGGAGGAGGAGCAATGACATTGAATGGACACATTCAACACCTGTGTTTCATTCCTTGGTTGGCTGTCACGTCACCTGCCGCCCACTGGCGCTGCGAGCAGTGCTTCCGTGTCGGCCTCGTCCTCTTCCTCATCCTCCTCGTCTTCGTCGTCGTCATATTCGTCGTATTCGTCGTCATCATAGTCCTCGTCGTCGTACTGATCCTCAGGTGACTCTTTGACGAGGATCTTGTTATGCACAAAGTGGTCGTAGAGCGAATCGTAGGAAACCATGTCGATGTCGCCGATGCACAAGGTCTGGTTGGAAGTCGTGCTGCGGCGCGTAAACTTGCTGAGACGACTGGTGAATGGGTTGATCAGTGTCACCTCCTCCTGAGACACAATCTCGGGCGTCACCCGCTTTACGTTGTTGAACAGATCCTTGGTACCTGCGGCGGCGAGATGCACAGCGCGAGCCGTGTCCATGGCGTCCGTCAGCTGCTCAAACAGATGGAAGAACCGCTCACGCTGGTTGCCTTTGCCACGCCAGGAACACAGTCTGTAGAATGTTTGGTGCTCCTTGACCACCAGGCACAGCCACGCCTCGTCTTCGCTGAAGTGCGTTCGATAATAATACAGCGTTGAGCTTGGCGTGGAAAACTCGTAGCGTGAGGACCTGAACAAGTGCACACGCACGCACACAGTGCGTGATATTGTCGAGAGACAGTGAGGGGGGGGGCGAGGGTTGCGGTGTAAGCAAGGGTGGGATGGAGAATTGCAAGGCAAGTGCGCGGGAAGAGGTAGAAATGGGGGGGAGGCACGCACCTGTACACGCCGTGCTTCAGCACAACCAGCTTGTTGGGCGTCACCACAAAGATGATCTTGAGGACCATCCAGCGCACAAGAGTGACCAGCATGCCCACAGAGACAAACATGACAGCAAGGCCAATGAGGCCAAAGTAAACCTCGTTGCTTTGGAAGTAGCCGCCGCTGTAACTGAGGTCGCCGTACGTCAGCAGAATACCCGAGCTGACAAACGTGGCCAGAATGATGACAGGAAACAAGGTGAGCTTGCCCGTAAACACGTACTCCAGCGTACGGTGGAACGGACGCCCTGTGTTGTACAGCTGGCCGGACGCGTACATCCCGCTGCCGTAGGCCATGGAGGTGTCATCCCCTAACGGCTGATACCCAGAGGACATCCGCTGGCGAGCACCACCACCGCCACGCATCGCCCTTCAAAGTGTGTTTGAGTGTTCACCATGGCGCCGGGTGGTCCACAACGACTCCTTGATGCAATTCTGTCCATGTCCAAGCGCTCTTTGACTGAAGAGGACAACGGGGCTACATTGGATGGGGCTCATGGGCCCGTCGACATGGATGCAAAGCGGCAGCGCGTGGACAAAGTCGCCGGCAGCCAAGGAAACAAAACACACGCCACCCTGGAGAACACAACGTCATCCAATGGTTTGGAACCTAGCGATCTCTTTGTATTAGACAAGGGCAGTGTGGAGCAGATCCGCGCGACCATTCTGGAGCTCACAGCGTCACGAGGCCCGGAAAAGACGTGTTGCCCTTCGGAAGTCCCCCGCCGGCTGTTCGAGTCGCCCACGTGGCGAGCGTGGATGGACACCACACGGCAAGTGGCCATTCAACTCGCACGTGCAGGCCAAATCCGCATCCTTCAACGTGGGGAACCCGTGGACCTCGACACACCTCTTCGCGGGCCCATCCGCCTCGCGGCACCCCTCCAGCAGAGTGGACACCCAGAGGATACGTCATGACATGGGCTCGCTATGTGCCATCGGGGACATCCAAGCGATCGAGGCCCGCAATGAGGGTGGCGGCCGCGTCTCGTTTGGCGTGGTCGATGGAACCGGCCTCCCCCTGTGCCATCTCGTGGCCCAGCACAGCGAGAGACACACGGAACATGACGTCGGGGGTGCCTTGGTTACGTCGCTCGATGACACGATACACGGGGGTGTCTTTGAAGCACTGCTGGACCAGCATCTGCACCTGCGTCACCACATCGGTCACACTGTCCTCATGGCTCTGTACATACGCCACCAGCTGCGGAATCATGTGTTTGCTCATAAAGCGGCTGAGTCCATGCACGCCTTGGTCAATAAATATGGCGCCGGAGATGGCCTCCAAGACATCAGCCTCGAGCTTGACCAGTGAGCGGCGTCCAGCCTCGGTGCTGGGTTCCACGGCAGCGCGTCGACGCATGTGAGCGTCGAAATGGCATCCTCTTGTATCCAGGTACGACGTGCCGTTGTTGGCGCTGAGGATGAGAGGACTCAAACAAAAGTGGGTGCGTGCGACGTGTGACAGTGCCGCGTTGGATCGCAACGCGGCCAAGAAGCGACTAATGCCCCCTTCATCGTGGTTGGGAAATGCTTGCACCAGGAACGAGCTCAGGAGGGCGTTCAGCCAGGCATCGCCAAAGAACTCCAGCCGACCATAACTAAAGGCAACCATGTCGTGCTCAAACAGCTCGGGCACCTTTGCATTGCGCCACGGCTGGCGGTAATACGAATTGTGCACAAAGGCTTGCACAAGCAACAGCGGGTTGCTCATGGGGGCAGGAACAAACGTCTCTTCAAACCGCCGCACATGCTTCACATACCCTCGTGGCAGAGGCAGCTGGTCCAAAGTGAAGCGAGTCCAGGGTTGGGAGGCACTCCATGTTTGGTTGCTCCCAGGATGCACCAGCTGTGTCTGCACGTCCGCCGTTCGCTCGGCGAGGGCGGCCAGCTGAGCCAACCCAGTGCTGGGCGACTCGACGCACGCATGTGCTGCTCCAAGCTGCTCCAGCACAGAAGCGTGTGTGGTGGTGAGCTCCCGTGTTGCATTTCGGGCCCGCGTACGCTTTGTGCTGGTGCTTGGCACCGAGATCGCCGGTCGCGAGGCCTTGGCCCTTGGCACGCGCTTCTTAGCCCGGGTCCTTTTGGTGTACGTCCGACACGGACCATTGGCCTGTTGTTGTGCAGCCACCACAGCACGTCGCCACGGGGCGAGTGCACTGCTCGTGTGGGTGCGTGTGTGTCGCACAAACATCAGTCGGGGGCTGTGGTGGTGGAACCCGGGCAGCAGTGCATGCAGATGCAGAGCACACAATTCAAAGAGTCCCTCGTGTGCAAAGGGCCACGCTGTGAAGGACATTAGCAAACGAGGTGCATGCAATGGTGCGCACTGTTGCCGCCAACCTGATGAGTGCAGAAGAAGGCTGGTTCAACGTCGGACGCTACAGCGTTCGCATGGTCCAGCGCATTGCCGAAGGTGAGTGTGTGCACAGCTGCTGTTGTCTTTTGAACTGCTGCTGCTGCTGCTGCTGCTGCTGTGTGTGCGTGTGTCGTTGTGTACGGATGCTGACCCGCGGCCACCTTTCAGGCTCGTTTGCGTTTGTGTACACCGTGGACGTGGCTAACCAGCGCGACCAGTGTGCGCTGAAGTGCATTTTGTTGCGTGACCAAAACATGAAGGCCCAGATCCAGGCCGAGGTGGAGCTGATGGTACGTTTGCTGTCCCACCTTGTGCTTCCGCCGCTTTTTCTTTTAGACTCGCTTTCCCCTCCAAACTCACGCCTCCCGCTTTCTTTCACGCCCGTAAAGGCCAAGTTGCCCGACCATCCCAACCTCGTGAAGTTCCTGGACTACCGCTATGTCTCGAATGGTGCAAATGGCATGCCCCAGATCGATATCCTTATGGAGCTGAGCACAGGTACGTGCGCCTCCTCTTCCTTCCCTCTTGTCTCGACGGCCAAGCACTCGCCTCGCCCCACACGGCCTAGCATGCTCACTCTCGACTCCCGTGCCCCCTGCCCCATGCCCCACACGCCTCTTGCACAGGCGGACAGATGGTCGACATCATGAATGACCGATTCTACAATAGGTTTTCCGAGCAGGAGGTGTGGTCCATCTTTGGCGACGTGGTGAACGGCGTCGCCCAACTGCACTGGATGGACCCACCTGTCGCCCACCGCGATCTCAAAGTCGAAAACATCCTGTACCAACCAAGTTCCAACACCTACAAGGTGTGCGACTTTGGCAGTGCCACGTCGGAGCAGTTTTCCTGGAGCAACACCCAAGAGGTGAGTTCTGCCGCTCATTCAATCTTGCCCCGTGCCTTCGCAATGGCCACAACTGTGCACACCCAGCCACTCACCGCATACTGACACACGCACACACACACACACACACACAACTAGCGTGTTGCCATCGAGACGGATATCGAGCAGAACACGACCATGGCCTACCGCGCCCCGGAGCAGGTCGACCTGTACAGCAAGAACACGATCAACGAAAAGGTGGACATTTGGGCTTTGGGCTGCATCCTGTACAAGCTGGCCTTTTTCAAAGGTCCCTTTGACGACGCCGGCGGCCCAAAGATCATGAGCGCTCGCTACGAATTGCCCTCTGAAGTGAAGGACTACTCCGAAGCGGTGCCTCGCTTCATCCGCTACCTGCTCAATCCCGAGCCAGACGACCGCCCGGACATTGACGAAGTGTTGGCCAGTTTGGATGCCGTGCGCAATGGCGACCTTAGTGACCTGCCGTCGCTGGAGGACAGCCAGGGCAGATGGAAGGCCAACAAAGGCTCCCGCAAGAGCTCCGGTGGATCATCCAATCGCTCTTCGGGTTCTTCATCACGTCGCAGCTCGCGTATGCAGCACAGCAGCAGCAGCGGCGGGGTCACCAGCCGCCAACAGGCACGCAAGGAGGCAAAGGCAAAGATGGCCAAGCGCAGCCACCATGGACGCTCGCGCAACCGCAGCAGCAGTAGCAGCGGTGGTGATGACAACAGCCGACCGTCGCGCCAGCGTTCGCTGACGTCGGAGGACCAAAGTGCTGCGTTTGGCCAGTCGGAAGGGTTCAACACAGCCTTTGATACGGCGTTTGACGCCTCCAACAGCTTTGAGGCGGACTTTGGCGCTTCATTCGGTGATCAAACACAGACCCAGACGCGCACACAGACACAAAGCACACAAGAGATGCCGCGGAAGCAAAGCAAGGGGTTTACGGCCGCGCAGATCCTCGGCGACGCCGTCGAGTGGCATTCAGACAATTCCACGGACGAACAACAGCAGACAGGATTTGGAGGAGGAGGAGCAAGTTCGTTCGGCCAATCGCAGGGATTCTCGGGCGGCTTCGGTGCCTCGTTTGGCCAACCTCAGCAGCAGCAACAACAGCAACAACAACGACAGCCGCAGCAGGGCTTCGAAGCAGATTTTGGCGCATCGTTTGGCAGCCAGGAGCAGGTGCAAGGCAGTGTGAACCAGAGCTTGAACCAGGGGTTCGGAGCGAGCTTTGGAGAGCAGGCAGAGACCTCGGCTGCGGGAGGTGGCTTTGACACTGCGTTTGGCGCGTCGTTTGCAGACAGCAATGGCCAAGGACAGTTCCAGCAAGGCGGAGGAGGAGGAGGCATCGCGTTTGAGACCAGCTTCGACACCTCTTCACACGACGACCTATTTGATCTGCAGACGACGTCTGGCACGGGACAGAACGAGGAAGAAATGGACGCCAACTGGGCACAGACTGTGGCAGACGAGGCGATGTACAGCTCGTCGGTGGACACGGACCACCTGATGCAGGAGCTGACGCAAGGCCAATCGTCGGATCCCCCGTCTGTGGAGGGCATCAAGGGCATGGTTGTGGAGACGTGGCGAGCAGCGTCGATGACAGGCATGGTCAACAGCGTACGCAAGCGCCCGGTGGCACACAACGCCATTGTGTGCTACAAGGCACTGCTGGTTGTTCACACGGTGCTGCAGGAGGGATGTGCCAGCGCGTTTGGGCCGCTGCTCGACCAGATGTCATTCTTTGAGGATCTGGCACGCACTTGGAACAGTGTCAAGAGCACAGGCACAAGCAGCACCATCCTCAAAGAGTACACCAAGTTCCTTGTTGGCAAGCTGCGTTTCCACTCGCTGCACCGCGAGTTTGAAAGCCTCTACTCGGTGGACACCTACCTGTTCTCACAAGAGGACCAGGGTGCTGACGTCCGTACCGTGTGTGCCTCGTGGGATTTGGACTGGCTGAAGCACATGCTTGCGCTGCTCAATGTTCTTCTCAACCTGGCAGGCCAGGTGCAGAGCGCAAGCAGTCAGGCCGGCATGTTTGAAGCAGCCCTTTTGCCGCTGACTCTGGAACTGTACCACCTGCTGGCAGCCCTGTTTGGCGTGGCCAACCAACTGGTGGAAAACGTGGCCAACAGCGGAGGCGACACAGGCGCCCTGCAGCAGCATCTGGACAAGCTGGAGAGCCACCTGGCCAAAGCCCTGGACTTTTTCGGCGCCGTCATCGACCAGCCAGCGGTGGCTGCGTATGTGGACACCACTCTGCTGGCCAGGCTGATTAGCACAGGGTCGTTTGTACCGGGGGAGGCCGCCCCCGTGCCTCCTCCTCCCTCCACCCTGCCTGCCACCATCAACAGGTCCCGTGTGCGTGCAGGTGGTCAGATCTACGGCATCCACGCACCCTTCCGCTTCCATTTTGGCCTTGCCTCGAGCGGCGGAACAACCACGAGCGCAGGAGGCAACTCAGGTGCCAGCAGCGGCGGCGGCGCAAACAACATGCGTGGTCGTTCCCTGTCCAATTCGGCCAGTTTCGGCGGTTTGACGACCAGTCGAAGCACCGGCAAGCTGCTGGGGAGCAGCGGTGGAAAGAACGATGGTGGCAGTGGAGGCAAGGGTCATCGTAGGGTGCACAGCGAGTTGCCTGCCAGTGGTGGCGAGTGGTCCAACAGCAACCCGTTCTTCGACGTAAGTGCGCTGGCCAAGCAGTCATCGTCGCCAGGGTCCGCCAGGTTGCAAAAGACAAACTCAATTGGATCGCAGGGAAGCAACAGCACACCCTCGTTTGGCGCCCAGGACTCGCTGTCCCATTTGCCGGCCTTTGATCTCGACGGACGTTCGTCGGCAAAGCGCAACAGCATCAGCGTCAGCAACCCGTTCAACATGGGTTTCGGTGGCAATGACGACACCAACGACACACAGGCCGACTGGGGATTCGACGTGGGCTCGGGCAGCAGCAGCAACACCGCCAACTTTAGCAACAGCTCCCCAAGCACGCCCGAGAAGCAATCGCCCTCGGTGCGAATCCAGGAGCCGCCCAAGACTGAGCGCAAGCGTTCTGGCGGTTCCAGCCTTAGCTCCAGGAGAGCAGGTGGCCACCGTCGCGCCAAGAGTGCTGATCCATCCACGCTGGCAAACCTGCGCAACGCAGGAGCACGTCCTCGAGGTCGCCCTCAAGCCAAATGAAGAAAACCATTCGTCGCTGCCTGCATTTTCACCTCCTCTCCGCCAACAGCTCGTCGAAATCGTCCAGTTCGTCCATCACTGACGTGGATGACATGCCACGTTGACGATCATCCACACCTCGTCCCTCGTCGTCCTCGTCCTCGCTCGTAGGCAGCTCCATGTACGTTGACGTGAGCTGACGCACATGCTGTGCAAGCTCGTCTTGCATGCGCCTGCGCGTGCGATTCTTACGAAAGATGCTCTTGAGGAAGCGGTTGTCCAGCCGTTCCACCCAGTTCTGGTCCCGCGAGTTTGACCGGTTGTCTTCCTGATGCGAATCGACGGGGTTGCCCAGGTCCGCCGTCTTGCTCATGTCGATGGTGCTGCCCAGTCCCAGACGTGCAAGCAGCGGCGAATCACTCTCCAGAAACTTCAACAGAGGCATGGTGCCACCGCCACCAGCAATGATGGTGAACATGACAATTGCCAGCGTGGTCGTCACCAGCACGCTTCCGTTTGCGCTGGGCACGTTCAACGCCAGCCCAAACGCAATGGCTCCCCTGAGGCCACTGAACCACATGATAAAGGCGTGGTCGCGCTGGATCTGTTGCCGACGGAAGCGGTTGACCAGACGAGTCAGCGGAAAGATGTTTGCCGCTCGCCCCACGAGGCACAAGATGATACTCCACACAATCATGCCCACAGACAGCGAATGCTCAAAAGCAAACACAGCCAAGCCCAGGTAGGCAAACACACACGTCTCGGCCAGGAAGGCCAGCATGCGAAATGTCTGCTGTGTGGCCAGCTGCGTCACTGCACTCAGGTTGTAGTGCGCATAATGGGCCATCACAATGCCATTGAATAGGATGGACATGATGCCGGACAGCTCCAGGCCCTCGGCCACCAGGTACGGCAGGTAGCAGAAAATGAGGATCAGCGAAAACTCCAGCGACGGATACTGGTCCAGGGAGGAGTATTTGAACACAAGCGCAGCAATGAGAGCCACCATGACGCCGATTACAATGGACCCGGCGGAAATGAGCAGAAAGTCGGAGCAGGCCGCCCCTGCAGAGGCCCAGGTAAAAGGAGCCTTGGTGAAAGTGAGCAGAGTGCGGTAGAGGACGACGGCGACGGCGTCGTTGAGAACACTCTCGCCAAAGACGAGCATGTGCAGGGTGGGATCAACTTCGAGGGCATGGAAGATAGCAAGTGTGGCGACGGGGTCGACGGCACTGATGAGGGCGCCGAAGATGAGTGCGTCGAGCAGGTCAAGCGGGTAGCTGAAGGAGATGAGACCCAGGACCCAGATGCCCAAAGCCACAATGACAGTGGAAATGAGGGTTCCAAACACGGCAAAGATGAGGATGGATCCCAGGTTGGAAAAGAAGTTGCCCTTGTGCAGGGAGTAGCCCGATTCAAAGATGATGGGCGGCAGGAGGTAGAGAAAGAAGGTGTTTGGATCAAAGGACACCACTTCGCCCAGGGTTTTGCCCGAGAGACGAATGATGAGTCCGGCGGCGGCACTGAGAGCAATCACCGCCACCGACTCGGGAATGGAGCGGAAGGAACTGATGAGCAGCAAGTAGACCATGAATATGCACAGCATGAGGATGTTGAGAAGGAGGACGAGGGCCCAGGAAGCACTTTCTTCGCTGTCGACCGCTGCTTTGCATGCAAGCGGGTCGGGAGTTGGCGCGGCGGTGGCGCCCGCAGGGTCGGGGTTGTTGGCCTTGCCGCCCGCCGTTCCAAGAGGACGCCTCTGTGTGGACGAGGAAACGGTGTGGGAGGAGACAGAGGGTGTGGGTACGCTGTACAATAGCTGGTAATTGAGGAGGAGGAGCAACAACAGCATCGCTGCCGCAGGTTTGCCGGCTGACGCGGTGGCTGTCCGACCAAGCAGCCCCATCGTTGTTGTTGTTGGCCACCAGGCGCATTGCACACACACACACACAAAATGAGAGAGCGGGGGAGGGTAGGGTTTAGTTACGGCCCACTGGAGCCGGGCCTCGTGAGACGAAGGATGTGTCGCTCGATGCTACCGCTGCCGGTGACCTGCTTGACAACTGCGACATCAAAGACGCCCCGCTGGCGAACATACTCTGCAAAATCACGTGCGCCGCCACCCACGCCAAAGTAAAAGATTTTGGCAGCAAACAGTGCCTGTCCAGAAGAAGCCAGATGGGTGTCGAGCAGGTCGTGGAGCATGGCGTACGAGTCGCGCGAGTACAACGTCTCTGCACTCAGAATGAGGTCGTACTGAGCGTCGCCAAGCACGTCGTTGAGAGAAGACCATGATCCGCTGTAAAAGTGACAACGTTCGGTCACCTGGGCCACCAGTGCATCCACGCTGGCGTCATCTTGGTTGGTGGTCCCTCCGTTCTCTTCCCCGACGTCCTCCTCCTCAAGATCCACCTCGCCCAGCTCCTCTGTGTCTGGCAGCGCCTGCGATGCTGCAAAGGACAGCGACCCGTTTGCGTATGCCAGGTTGCACAGGGCTGTGGGGAAGGTCACCGACTGGAGCACTTGCTCGTTCTGTGCAGTGCGTGTGGGTATGTCAGTGTACCGGTGCCATGAGAGAGTGTGTGGTTGTGGCTGTGGCTGTGTGGCTCTGTGCTGTGCTCTTTGCCCTCCGTCCCACTCACATAGTCGGCAAACGAGACGTGTGCAGCGCCGTCGAGGAGGGCGACCATGCCCGGCAGTCCGTGGCCGGCACCCAGCTCCAGCACACGTTTGTCTTTGCACACGAGCTTTGCTTCACACATGTACTTGGGAAGGTCCAATCCGCCCTCCCACAGTTTCATGCCCCCTTCATACACGCGTGGCACAAGATCCGTGTCCGAGTCCCCGCCCACCGCCTGTTCCTCTAGCATCTGCTTGACCATGGCATCCGAGTCACTGGGAGGAATCCATACACGTGCCACGCTACGATCATTGCCCAAATCTTCCAGCGTGGCTGTGTTCAGCGCGTACTCAATGGCCAGCGGCTCCACGTTCAGCTGCGGATGCACCTTGCGTGCCGCTTGCCACTCGCCCTGCGTCGTCTGTGATTCCTGTTGTGTGTTTTCTGCTGTATGTATACCCGCACTGCTGCTGCCACCGTTCTCCACAGCCCCTTCTGCGAGCTGACCGGCCACGTGGACCACCTCGTCGTCCTCGTCCTCGTCGTCCAGAAAGTCGTCGTACTCGGGGTCTTCCTTGTCTGCCTTCTGCTCACGTGCAGCAATTCACACAGGGTCAGTTCACACAGACAAAGGTGTGGGTGTTGGATGTGTGGGAAGGGAATGCACGTGATTGACGCCACAGCGACTGAGCGTGAACGCAGGTCCGTGCAAGCACTCACCGAGCCAAACATTCTTCTTCTTCGTCCTTTCTTCAGCCTGTTGCAATGCGTTTGGTCGTCCAGCGCGTCAAGGATGCGTCAGTAGAGGTGGAAGGATCGATTGTGTCGTCGATCGGCTCGGGCCTCATGGTGCTGGTGGGATTCAACGCCAGCGACACGGTGACCGAGGCCGAGTGGCTGATCAACAAGCTGCTTTCGCTGCGTCTGTGGGACAACCAGGACGGGAAGCCCTGGACAACCAGCGTGATGGATAATCAGTACGAAGTGCTGCTTGTGTCCCAGTTTACCCTGTATGCAGACTGCAAGAAGGGCACGCGCCCGAACTACAACAAAGCCATGAACGGCACGGACGGCGCAGTGCTCTTTGACGAGGTTGTCGGCATGACCCAGTCACTCTATTCCGAAGACAAGATCAAGGCTGGTGTGTTTGGTGCCTACATGGATGTCAAGCTGACCAACGACGGCCCTGTGACGCTGATCCTTGATCGCGATGTCGAGGACACTGCCAAAATGGGCAAGCAAGGCAAGCAGGGAAAGCAAGGAAAGCAAGGAAAGCAAGGAAAGCAAGGCAAGCAGGGCAAGCAAGGAGGAAACAAGGGCAAGCAGAACAACATGGATCAAGGCAGCGCCAAGGAGGAGACCAGCGTCGAGGCTGGAAGCAGCAGCAGCTCGGCGACCGCGAATCTCAATGATCGATGATCCCACAATGACACCAGTGCAAGCAGCTCCCTAGAATTCATTGTCATCCACGTCTTTCTTGTCCTTGGCCTTGGCCGCCTTCTTGTCTTTGCCTTCGCCTTCCTTGGCTGCTGTGCCGCTGGACGACGCCCCCGCATCCTGGCGCTCCACCACGGTGTACTTGATGATGTTGTTCTTGTCCGTGATGACGTCGTTCTCACCCAACCTGCGCCCGTCCACTCCCTCGGCGTAGCCGTAGTTCTCCTCCAACGCAGTGGACACCATGCCTGCAAACTGGCGCACGGTGACCCCAGGCGGGATCAGGTAGCACTCAACAAACGCACGTTTGTCGCCCATGTCTCCCGTCCCAAAGGTTTTGAGGTTGCGCACGGGAAACACTGGAAGGTAGCGGCACGTTTCCACAGCCAAGTTCACCGCATCCTGCACACCCGTCGATCCGTACCGGAACAGAACCAGATCTTGGATCTTTTCCATCCGCTTGCTCTTCTTTTCATCCATCTTCTTCAGCCCTGCCGCCGATGATGACGCCGAAGACGACGACGACTGCTCCTCCGCCTCCTCGTCTTCCGCCGTGTAGAAGGCATCGGCACCGGGTTCGTAGCGGATGTATCCGCTCTTGTCCATCTTGCGAAGAAGCATTTCGGCAAGGGCGGATGTGCACACCACGCGCTCGTCTCCGTACTTTTCACAGATGCGCATGATGTTCTTGTCCGAGTCTGGCAGATCGATTTTGTTCAGCACGAGGATGATAGGGAAGCGCACCTCGAGGAACATGTCCACGAAGCGATGCACGTCGTCCTCCACCCACTCGTGCAGGTTGGATGGCTCGTTGATCCCCAGCCGATCCAGCACCTTGGCCAACACCACCTCTTTCGTTCCATACCCGCCCATCTGCCGCTGCAACGTGTGCAGCGCCGTCGATTCTGTGTGCACGTGTTGAATGTGCAAAAGCGCACGTGAGTGCGTGCGCACCTGTGTCAGTCCATCCCTGTCTGGCAGGTCGCTTCCAGGAAACCTTGTCGGAGCTCAACGGAAAACACCCCACGTACGCGTCAGCTGGTGCCGCCTTTTGATCGTGTCCCACTTGCTCCACAAGTTGGCGTATATCCAAGCATGGATCTCAGCGTGCAGCCAGTCTACGTCGTCGATGGGGTCGTAGCCGACGGTTTCTCGCCCCTGCTCGTCCGTTGTTCCTGACACGTCCACCACGTGCATGAGCACGTCTGCAGTGCGTAGATCGTCCAGGAATCGGTTGCCCTTGCCTGCTCCCTCGCTTGCACCGGGCACCAGGCCAGCCACATCCAGCAGCTTCACAGGAATCAACCGTGTTCCGTCGTGGCAGCTCCCGTACTTGGGAGCGCATTGTTCGCTTTTGTTGAACCGTTTGCAAGGACACGGATAGGCGTAGTGTGTCACACCAATGTTTGGCTCGATGGTCGTGAACGGATAGTTGCCCACCTTGGCTGTCGCGTCCGTAGCAGCGTTCAGAAAGCTGCTCTTTCCAGCCGATGGCTTGCCCACGCACCTGCAACAATCCTGACGAGTCAGCACCACACACCGCGTTGTGATCACTCCACACCCTGCTGCCACACATTTTGCTCACCCGATCAGAAGCTTGGAAGACATGCAAACGCTGCCTGCCCCCGCGCAGACAACCTCTCTTCTTGCTCGGCAGCCAACAAAACCATGGGTACCAAGGAAGACTACAAGGTGATGGTGCACGTCATCGAGGCGCGCGAGCTCAAGGGAGTGTAAGTAACCTGCGCAAGACAGCCCTTCAGGGCCCTAGCACCCGCACCCTGCAGAGAATTGGGCCTCTGACACCGCTGCCCCATCTCCCGCTTTGCACCGTCCCACGCAGTGGCTGGGGTGACACCACCGACCCCGTGTGCATCGTCGAGTGTGCTGGCCAGAAACAAAACACAGAGATCCACAAAAAGACCTCCAACTGCACCTGGGGTAGGTTTACGGGCCGTCGATGCTCGCACGAGCCCTCCCGATTTTGCGTCAGCGAAAAGCCGCGCCTCGCCCAGCTTTTCTTCAGACCCTCGCTCACGCCCGCCTCGCCTCACCCCTGCCCAGACCATCTCATGTTCTTCAACTTCAAGTGGAGTCCCGACGAGTACGCCTCGGCAAAAATCAACATCGGTGTGTACGACGCAAACACCTTCTTCAAAAACGAGCTTGTGGTACGTTTTCCGCGCTCTCCTCAATCCCACAAAAAAGCCCCAGGGCGCCCCGCCACTCCTTGATACGGTGCTTGCGTCCAACTACCCGCACAACACACTGCTGACACAGCCCTGTTTACACTCCCGCCGTTCTTCCAACCAATCCCATCTGCAGGGCCAATACGAGCTCGAGGTCGACTACGTGTACGGCCAGCAGGGCCACGAGTGCTACCGCCAGTGGCTCATGCTCTGTGACCTGGAGAAGGACGCCGAGGCACATGGATACCTTCTTGTCACTGCCACGGTGCTCAAGGCTGGCGAGGAACCTCCCACTCACGAGGACGACGAGGACGACACAGACGCCGGCGAGGACATCTCCTCCATGGTGCTGCGTCCGCCCCAGCTCGAGCTCACGGGCTACAGTCTCTGCGTGCGCTGCTTCAAGGCCGAAGACCTGCCCCAGATGGATGTCATGGGCAAAATCGATGCCTTTTGCTCCGTCAAGTTTGGTGGCAACGAGTCGCAAAAGACCTCCGTCAAGAAGAACAACTACAACCCAGAGTGGTACGAGGAGATCCGTGTGCCCGTGTTCACGCCCACTCTCAGCAACGCCATCAACTTCCAGGTTTGGGACGAGGACATGGTCGGCGCCGACCTCGTCTCCTCCACGGAGTTCAAGTTTACAGACATCCAGATCGAGGAGATGCCTCCCAAGTGGTACAACCTGTACGGCCTGCCTCGATCCTCCCTCATGGCAGACATCTCCAACCTCGGTTCCGACGCCTACGGTCTCAAGACAGACTACCTCGGACGCGTCCTGCTCGGCATGGAAGCCATCCAGGACGACGACCCGCAGCAGGGTCTCAAGGCCCTTTCCCCATGCGCCGAGCCGCCCACAGACACCTTTCTCATGCGCTTCGAGCTTTACGAGGCTGCCGAGCTGCCCACAGGCATGCTGGCCTCGTACATTGTCGAGGTGGTGTGCGGCCCCAACCGCTTCCGCTCCACCAAGCAGTCATCCAAGAAGGGCTTTGTCCACTGGTACGAGCAGTTTGACGAGGCTGTTTTTGAGCTGCCCGAAAACAACGACTCCATCCCGCTCATCTTTGTCAACGTGTTCCGCGTGGGCGCACTCGGCGGCGAAGAGCGCATCGGCTACCTCAAGTACGACTACGAGAGCATCCGTGGCTTCAAGCACAAGCCTGAGTGGAAGGTGCTCGAGGCAGACCGTCTCTCGGCCGCATACAACCCCGACCGCATCCCAGGCTTCCTCCTGTGCGCCCTCAACTTTGGCCGCGAGCGCGACTGCAAGGTGCCTCGTGCTGCCATCAAGAAGCCCGTGCTGCGCAAGTACTTGCTGCGTGGTCACCTCTACCAGGGCAAGCACTTGCCCGTGGCCGACTCCACAGGCGTGTCGGACCCGTACGCCATCGTGCAGTGCGGTCACTTTTACAAGCAAACCGAGACCAAGATGAAGACCCTGTTCCCGCAGTGGTATCAGACCATCGAGCTGGAAGTGGAGCTGCCCACCAACCTCGAGCTTGCTCCGGACATCATGATCTCCGTGTACGATTACGACACCTTTGGCAGCGACGAGTTCCTGGGACGCTTTGAGATCCCCTGTCGCAAGGCACCCTGCAAGTTCCAAAACACGCCCAAGTGGTACGACATGTACAAGGACAACCCCGACCAGACCCAAGGTGCCATTCTGGCCAGCTTCCAGCTCATTGCCGAGGAGGATGTGGCCAAATACCCTTGCCCGCAATCCATCGTCCCTCAGACCAAGCCCTGCGTGTTTGAGATCTCGGCCGTCGGCTTGCGTAACATGCTGCCCTATCTCTTTATGGACGTGTCCGACCCCTGGATTGAATTTGACTGTGGCGACCGCAGCTCGGACGAAAACGTTCTGCGTACGCAGCCGTGCCACGAGCCCAGCGGCAAGAACCCTAACCATCTGGAGGTGCTGCGCATGAACATCGACCTGCCTCTGAACCCACTGTACGCACCCACCATCAACATGCGCGTGTACGACCGTCGCCTGGGCATTGCGTGCGAGGTGGGCTCGGCCTCCATCCCCATTGGGCCCTTCATGCCCTGGACCAACATGGAAATTCCCATGAACAACCTGCCACCCGTGGTCGACGAGATCCCCGGAGGCCAGGACGACGCGGGCGAGCTGGCTGACATGAGCAACCAGATGACGGTGTCGACCAAGGAAAAGTCGGACGAGATTCCCACCGACGTCGACGAGTGCAATCAGGAGGTTTCGGAGATGTTTGAGTTTGTGTCGCCCGAGGAGGCCGGCATTGGTGTGCGCACGCTGGAGGAGACACCGGACGTCGTGCTGGCAGGCGAGGAAGACCTGGAGGAGGAAAAGTCCATTCTGGACCGCATTTCCACGCCGCACGAACTGGAACACATGTTCACCAAGCTGCCCTTTGACGAGTATCCCATCTATCGAGGCAAGGCTGGCTCGTGGTTTTCGTCGCTGCGCGTGGTGGGCAAGTTCAAAGGCCAGTTCCGCGTGTTGGAGGCAGCGGAGGCGTCGCGCGAAGAGCCCATCGACCTGCAGGAGCTGTACGAACCCATGGACTACATCGTACGCGTGTACGTCCTGTACGCGTCGCAGATTGTGCCCATGGACTCGAACGGCAAGGCTGACCCCTACGTGACCATGTGGAACGGCACGGGCGAACGCAACAAAATCAACGACCGCGACAACATGTGCAAGGAGACGCTGCGGCCCGAGTTTTTCAAATGCTACGAGCTGGACGCAACGCTGCCGGGCAATTCGGAATTGCACATTGACATCTACGACGCCGACTACCTGGCAGACGAGCTGATCGGCAGCACGGTCATCGATCTGGAAAATCGCTACTTCTCCGACGAGTGGGGCGAGATGACGGACAAACCGACCGAGTTCCGCTCGCTGTGGCATCCTGCCTCTTCGTTCCCGCAGGGCAAGCTGGCCATGTGGCTGGAAATCTACACGCCCGAGCAGGCGGCAGGCATCCCGGCGCTGGACATTTCGCCGCCGCCGCCTGAGAACTTTGAGTTGCGTGGTATCATCTGGAAGGTGAAGGATTGTGTGTTCAAGGACGACCGTGGCAACGATTTGAAGTGCAGCGCCATGCTGGACGGACACAACATGCAGTTTACCGACATCCACTGGACGAGCACGGACGGCACAGGCGAGTTCAACTGGCGCGTCATCTTCCCCGTGCAGCTGCCCACCGATTTGCAAAAGTCGCGTCTCAAGCTGCAGGTGTGGGACCAGGACATCCTGACCCCGAACGACGCCATTGGCGAGTGCAACCTGGCCCTGAAGGGTTTCTTCAAGAAGACGCTGAAGGAGCACAAGACGCGTGCTCTGTTCAACGGAAACAACGAGTGGGTCGATCTGACGCATCCCAACTTTGAGGGCAAGCAGGCGTCGATGTACTTCAGCCTTGAGCTGCTGACAGAGGCGGACGCAGAGGCACGCCCGGCAGGTCTCGGCCGCGGCGAGCCCAACGACAACCCGCACCTGGACGAGCCGCATCGCCCCAACTCCATTGCTCCGTGGGAACTGCACCGTCTGGGCTGGGACTTTGCCAAGCGCAACAGGTGGAAGGTTATCATCAGCGCCCTGCTGAGCGCGCTTGCTGCTGCCGCCTCGGCCATCGGCCCCACTCTGGTGAGCACAGGCTTCCGCCAGGCTGTCAACAACTGATGAAGAGACAGTCAAGACAATGTCGGGAGGGAGGAGATTGTGGAGAGGACGAATGAAGAATGGATTTGCACGAAGAAGACCACGTCAATCACAGCGAGCCTGCCTGACCAAGAGGCAGACCGTAGTGTTTGGCCACAGCCATGACGAGCTGCTTGCGGCGCGCTGCAGACTCGCTGGAGAGATCGTAGAGGGTGGAGAGGTTTGCGTAGGTTGCCTGTGTGAGGTGAGTGTACGGGTCGCGGCGGATGCTCTCCTCGAGCACCTCGAGGGACTTGGACAAGTTCTTGGAGTAGAGGTAGGCGACGGCAAGGTTGTTTGTGGCGATGTTGTTGACAGCCTTGTTGGCGGTGCTGATGGCGGAGAAGCGCTCGATGGCGTCTGCGTAGTTGCCACGCGCAAGCGCGAGGTACCCGGCGTTGATTTGCACAAGGGCACTCGAGGTGCGTTTGCTCTCGGTGATGTTGTCGTGTGCCAATTGGAGAAACTGCTCGGCACTCTCGACATCGCCAAACTGAAGGTAAATACGCCCGATACAGGAGAGGATGAGAACATCGTCTGGATACTGTTCCAGTTCGGTGGACAACACCTTGAGGGCGCTGCTGATGTCCTTGTCCATAAGGTGGTAGTTGACAATCATCATAAGGAGCTGCGAGTGGCGAGAGCGCCACAGGCTGACCTTTGCGCTGTCCAGTCGACCAGCCGCATGCTCGGCAAGGTCACCGCCGAGGGCAGAGGGCCCATCGTTGCCAAAAAGCTTGTCAAACGATCCCGAGTCGGTTTGCTCGTTGTCGTTCGTGGTGTGCGAGTCCTGCAGCGCGTGAAGCTGCTCTGTACAAAAGGCACGCAAGGCATAGAGATTGTCGAGGGCGGCCGAGGTGTTTCCCTGGAAGTAAGGTAGCTCGGCACGATGCACGCGCAGGGAGAAGGGCATAAAATTGCCCGTTTTGTCCGGGTAGAGTTCTGGATACGTTTCAAACTGGTAGGCGGCAGAATCGAAGGATTCCAGGGTCTCCAGCTCATGGACCAGTTGAGCGTAGCGACGTGTTTGGCGCATGGCAATCACGCGAAACAGGGTGATGGAGAGGCGCATGACGGGGTCGCCCTGGGCCTTCTTTTTCTCCAGCAGGGCAGAGGAGACACTAATGATGTCGTTGAAGGAGCCATCGTCCATGAGCAGACGCAAACCTTCGAGAGACACTGGCACATCCTCGCTGGTGCATACCTCGCGCGTGCGTGGAGGCGTGCCGCCCGTTTCCGAGAGGAACTCGTACGCCAAGAGTTTGATGGTGTCTTGATCGGCTGCGGCGAGGGCGACGGGGCGGAACAGAGGCGGAGAGGGCGTTTGCATGGTAAAGAGGATGGTTGGGATGGGAGCAAAGAAGGAGTGAGTCGGGAGCCATCGAGGAAGGAGGCGTGAAGTTGGGTTCGGGGGGGTTGTGAAGGGAGGGCCACGACGTGGGAACACGGGGCTGCTCACATACCCTGCATGGAATCTTTGGAGCGAGTGCTGGGAGAAGACAACGACTCGGAATTGGAGGATGGCTGGCCAGGAGAAGGAGCCAGCGGATGTGAGACGTTGCTCATGGATGGCGAATTGGTTGGGGGCGGCGCAGGACCCGCCAACCTCATCATCACTCTCCACCCGTGCAGCGCCCAATGGGAACCACCCAGTCTGGCGGGACACGTAAGCAGGCGATGCAGCGCAGGCGCACTCTAACGGATGACCTGGGCGACGAGCACCATGAGCTGTTGTTTGAGGAGGACCTCGGGGCGGAATTTCTGCAGGCACGGGAGGGCAGCAACGAGGGAGACGACTTTTACCACAATTTGGATGCGGCACTGTTGCACGACGACGAACATCGGCTGGTGAACAATGCATCGCTGCTGGAACGGGTCATGCACAGGGTGTCGCGGGTTGCGACGGACCACAGCTGGGCCTACCTGGCACTGCTGGGCGTGCTGTCGGCCACCTGTGTCACTCTTATCAATCTGAGTGTGTTTGGTTTGTTTGCGGCACGCAATTGGGTCAGCTCTACGCCTTACTTTGTTGTGAACTACCTGCTGTGGACGCTGTTCTGTGTCGCCTTCTCCACTCTCAGCGTCTCGCTGACGCGTTGGATCTCTCCGTACGCCGTGGGATCGGGCATCCCGGAGATGAAAACCATTTTGAGTGGCGTCAGCATGCCCAAGTACCTGACCCCGCGAGCGTTTGTCGCAAAGACGCTTGGCTTGGTCACCGCGTACGCCGGAGGATTGCAGATTGGCAAGGAGGGTCCCTTTGTGCACATCTGCTCCATTGTGGCCAACCAGCTGCTGCGCATGAAATTGTTCCGCAAGTTGGCCAATAACGAGGCGCTGCGGTTGCAGATGCTTGCTGCTGGTAGTGCCGTGGGAGTGGCGGCAACGTTTGGTGCGCCTGTAGGCGGTGTGCTATTCTCCATCGAGGTCACGGCGACGTACTATCCCGTGTCGCACCTGTGGCGAGGCTTTTTCACGTCCGTGTGTGCGGCAACGATGGTTTACTGCCTCAACTCGGCCTCTTTCGACAACCTGTTCAGCACCGACTTTTCGGATCTGCCGTTTGACATGGGCGAGCTGCTGGTGTTTGCCCTGGTGGGCATCCTGGGTGGCCTGTTGGGCGCATTGTACATCTACTCGCTCATCCAGTACCAAAAGTTCAAGACGTCGCACGCACATTGGTGGCTGTTTCGAACGCGCTTCACGCAGGTTGTGTCTGTGGCAGTTCTGACCGCCCTTGTGTCCTATCCTTTTGTGCAGCTGCGTCTCGACCAACAGAGTGTCATCAACGTGCTGTTCTCCGTCCGTCCCCTGGGCGACATGCACGTGGTAGGCCTCCTGGCCATCCTCTTGCTGCTCTTTGTCAGCAAGTGGCTGCTGACCATCATGGCCATTACGCTGCCGATTCCGTGTGGCTTGTACACGCCCGTATTTGCGCTGGGCGCCATCATGGGTCGGTTCGTGGGCGAGGTGGTGGCAGCCATTGTGCCCCAAAATGGCATCATTGCAGGCGGGTACGCCGTCGTGGGAGCGGCAGCATTTGCCAGCGGTACCACACGCACCATTTCCACAGCCGTGATTGTGTTTGAGCTCACGGGGCAGCTAGAACACCTGCTACCGGTGCTCATTGCCGTGTTGATGGGAAACATGATGGGAAACTTGTTTACGCTGAGCATTTACGACGTGCTGGTGAAAATCAAGGGTCTTCCGATGATGCCACCCATCCGCAGTGTGCGCTCGTACGACACGGTTGCATGCGACGTGATGCGCACGGAACTGGTGAGCCTGGATGTGGGACGCACCACGTACGAAGATCTGGTGCACACACTGCTGCAACACCCGTACCTGACGTTTCCCGTGCTGCAAGACGGCCACTTGGTTGGACAGGTGACACGCAGCGTGTGCGAAACAGCCGTGGAGGAATTTGAGGAGCTGGAGAGTGACAAGGTTGCACATATGGCGGTGGGGGGCAAAGACGCGCTGGGCACGGTTGGCGATGAAGAGGCCATCCAACACACAAACGCAGGCGGTGGCGACGGAAGCCAAGAAGAAGAAATGGTGGAATGGGTGTCGCCAACAAAGATGCTGAAGGACAGCAAGCAACGGCAGCGAAGTTTGTCGGTGGTGAACAATGCCACGTACAGCGACAGGGAACTGGATCCATGCTTCAGTGCCACAGTGGACTTTGAATTGCCGCAGTTGCCCCAATTGGAGCTGCCTGGAGGCGCAGGGGCGGCGTTGGTGGGTGGAAGGGACGACGGGCTACGCGAGGGCAACAGTGAAGGCAGCAGCATCCACGTGGTCAAGTTCACCCCCACGCTGGTGGTGCGCCCTGTGCAATTCACAGTGGGAGAGCTGACGGCCATGGAGCAGGTACACCGCATGTTTGTGCAGATGAACCTGCGCAGTTTGTATGTCACGCGCGACGGCAAACTGGTAGGCTGCATCACCAAGAAGGACCTCTTCCGACACTTGACGCGATGAGGGAGACCAGGGAATGCAATTGACTGTGTGAGCGTTCATTTCAACGCCAATGCAATCGCTTCATTGTGCAAGAGCTCGCTGAAGCCGCTGCTGGATCTCTTTGGGCACCTTTGCAGAAGCGTCGAGCAGATCCAGCACAATCTCGCGGAAAAGATCGCGCTTGTTGCATCCAACAACCGTTGGCTGCCAGCCAGTCTTTGAAACGATGTCGACGCCTTCCTTGCGCATTTCGGCGAGGTCTGCGTCGGCGTACAGTTCTGGGCCGATGAGAGTACGCATGAGCTGGTTGAGGATTGCACGCAATTGGCCACCCGAAGTGTTCTCCAGTGCATAGGCGACAAAGTGCTCCAAAGCGAGGCGGTAGTCATCTGCGTTGGAGAGAGCTTCGGCAGCGGTGAGCTGCTCGGCGAGAAAGTTGAGTGTGGCGTCGATCTTGTCCTGGGTCGAGGCCGCAGCGAGGGCACGTCCCACAGCGCGCTTGAGATTTTGGTTTGTGACTGCGTTGCGGTGCACGCGTGCGAGGTCGCCTCCTCTATGTTTGTATGCAGCTTGCATGCTCTCAGCGTTGCGTTGGCTGGCGAGATGGTGTGAATAGCCAGCAATGCGTGTCCAGCATTGCATGCGTGCGGCAAACGTGTGCACCTCGCCGTCGTTGAAACAGAGCACGGGCAGGCCATGCACGCTAACAAAGCTGTGCACAAGTCGTTGGCGGCTGGGACGGATGAGGCCGCGGAAAGAGTGAACAAAGCTGCTCTGCAGAGACCGGAGATCCCACAGGGCGACGGTGCCATCGCAGGTGACTGCCATGAGTCTGTGCTTGTCGTCCAGGGCAAGTGAATACACGGGGCCGGCCAGAGACATGCACGGAGCAAGTCGTCCTCCGGTGCGATGGAATAGATACAAGGAGCCGTCGGTGCAGCCCACGGCGACGTAGTGCGCGTCTGCAGCCACGGCGGAGGCAGTTGCACAGAGTGCGTCTGTCCACAGATCGGTGGAGCCGTTGTGCACGGTCATACGCACGGTTGAGATGCTGCCGCCATGTTCAAACGGGTTCTTGCGCACGTCCACATACAGCTTGTAGCTGGGCGAGGCTGCGGCTGCAGAGGAGGATGAAGAGGACGCTGTCTCTGTTTCCATGGCATCGCCGGTTGCACCTGCGTCCAGGGGGCCGAGATCGAGGGCGAAGCGGCCGATGTTGCGGGGCAGGGCGAGCGCGAGAGCAGTCTGTACAGGCCCTGCTGCGTGGATGCCAGAGGCGTAGTCGTCTTGGTCGCCGTGAGGCATGGAGGAGGAGACGTTGCTTGCAGAGGAGGAGGAGGATGAGGACGAGGACGAGGACGAGGCGGCGTTGCGTGCTCGCTTGGAGGGGCTGTTTGTGCGGTCGGGAGTGAGCAGGTCGGTGACGGTTGTCTGTCGCCTGCGCTTGCCGTTGGGAGAGGCGGTGTGTGAAAAGGGATAGCTGTCGTCGTTGTTGACGGACCATGCGCCCATGGAGGAGGTGTTTGCGACGAGAGGACGCACGTTCTCGGTTAGGTCGTTGAGGTTCTTGCCGCCCACCATCATGGCATTGTTGTAGAGGGAGTCCAGCACCTGCTGGGTCTGCTCCTGGCTCATGGGCTCACCGAGTTCCTTGCGCAGAAAGTCGACGACGGCAAGGGTGCCGTCGGACGAGCTGATGAGAAAGGTGAAGCCGTCGGGAGAGCAGGAAATGTCTGTGACGCCCGAATCAAAGAGGTCGGTGATGACAGAAACGGGTTCGTTGACGCCTGTGGCCCAGACGCTGATGCCGCGGTCCATGGAGCCGACGCAACAGTATTCCAGCGGAATGATCTGGCCGTCAAAGGCCGGCTTCAGGTTGAAGCGACTGTTGGTAGTGCCGTCAAAGACCTTTGGAGAAAAGTGGCAAGCAACGACGGGTGCCTTGTGGCCGACAAAGTCGACGACGATCTCGGAGCGCTTCTTGCGGTCTAGGATTGCGGCGACCTGCTTGTTGCCCTGGACAGCGTGTGTGGTGGCGATGAAACCACCTGTGGGGGACCAGGTGAGACGCTTGAAAAAAGTCTGCTGGGATTGCTGCTTGAACGGATCTGTGATGGTTTCGTGGAGTTTCCAGGTGCCGGTCTTCCACAAGCGCATGGTTTTGTCCTCGCTCTGGCTGGCGAGGAACTCGTTGCGTGGGTCCCAGGCCAGTCCCTTGACGAGGCCCGAGTGTGCTTTGAGTTCGACCTTGCATTCTGGGTGGAGGAATGAGTGTGCGGGAGAGGCGTGAGCGGGGTCACCGGAGGCGGGTAGAGGCGAGGAGGAGAGGTGAAATGGCACGTACGCCCAGTAATGGTCCACACTCGGATCTTGTTGTCGACAGAGCCTGTGGCGAGAAAGGAGCCGTCCGGACTCCAAGCAATGTCGAGGATGTCCGCAGCGTGGCCGCGAAACACTTTTGCAGACTTCCACATCTCGACATCGGTTGTGGTAGCACCAAACTCCTGGGTGATTGGCTCGTCTCTGCGGACCGGGAGTGGGGGAGAGCAGAGGTGAGCACGCAAAGGGACGCGAAAGGAGTGTGTCAAAAAACGAAGCGACCACAGACGACACCGGGGCAATGGGGTTGGGCACAAGTAGGAAGGCGCACGTGCAGTGGGGATGCACAAAACACATCATGACCGGGGTGGGGGAGGGAAGCATCCCGGAAGGGTGGAGAAAAAGGAGCTAGAGGCCGGTGCACGAAGGGGGCCGGGAGTTGAAAAGTGTCTTTGCGCTGAAAAAAGCGCAGGAGAGGGAAAAAACGGGCAGGGTGTGGGAGGGCAAGGACAAGGCAAGAGGCTGGGAGGCGGGACGTACTTGTGGAAGCGGAAGAGGATGAGGAGCTTGTCACCGCCACCAGAGGCAATCATGGTACCATCTCCGGGACGCCAACGGACACTGCAGGACGTGTGGGGCGGGCGTGAGTGGGTATCGACACACGGGGGGAGATCGGGAATGGGTGGGAGCGCGGGGCGGCAAGGTGGGCGGCGAAAGGCGTGCGATTGATCAAGCAGACGTCGTTTTTCGCGAGGCTCCACAGCCGGAGGGAAGGGTGAAATGGGGAGTGACAATGAAGCAGGAGGATGTGAGACGTACCAGTTGACGGCAAGCGAATGGTCGGAGAGAGTGCAGAGGAGCTTGGGGGACTTTGCGTCGAGCTCGAGCTGCTGATCAAGAAGCGTTGGAAAGGACCAAATGCGCACCTTGCTGTCTGCAAGGAGTTGGCAGCGAGTGTGTGACGGGGAGCAACACGCAGACAGACAGATGCGGGATTGCAGGGCGCATCAGGAACGGGTGAGCATGGGTGATGGGTGGCAGGCGCTGGGACGTGGAGGTGAGGCGAAAGGGTTACCTTCTCCAGCGGTGGCAAAACGCTGGCCATCAGCGCTGACATCAACGGAGTTGATCGGGGCGCCTGTGTTTTGAGCGGAGAAACGCAGGTGTGAGGACAGACAAACGACCACCATAGACAAGAAGAGATGACGGAGGATGTGGGCGGGGTTTAGCGAGGCACTGGAGTATCAAAGGGTGGGGACTTGCCTTCGTGGTCTACCCACACAGGTTTTACAATCCTCATCGGCTGGATCAGGCGGCGCGTGCGCGGCCCGGTTGTTCTCGAGACCCGGGCAGCATGCACCGTGTGGACTCACACTCCACGAGGGAACCACAGCACGCACAAAGAAAGAGAGATGGACAGGACGCATCGAATCTTGCAAGGACCAGCTGCAGGAAAGCGTTGGAGAGAGAATCACTCGGCTTTTGTTTTCGATGGGTCAGGTTTACCGCGGAGGAGGGCGTATGCGGCGTAGAGAAGGACGAGGACGACGTAAGCAGTGGCAAGGTAGAGATAGAGACGGGTGTCCTGTTCGCGAGGATAGTGCTGAGCGTTCACACGGCGGACAACGACCCCCTTGCGTGGTTGCAGGCCGAGTTGGTTCTCGACCCAGTTGCTCACAGCCGCCAACGTACGCTCGCCTTTGTACAACACATGGGTGGGTTTCTCACCGCGCACGCCGCGGAGAAGAAACAGCTTCGGGAATGACTTGACGCCAAACTGACGGTTGAGGCTTTGTGCGGGCCGCCAAAGGAGGGGAGCAGGGTGAGTGTGGGTCAGCCACCGGAAGCCAGGGCACACAGCACACAAATAGTGCGACGGAAGGTACGTACCTTGGGTAAGCCGATGCGTCAAGGCTTAGCAGAGGCAAGGTGGGGAAGGCGCGTGCCACGGCGGCGTACTCCGGGCCAAACTCGCGGGAGAATCCGCACCATTGGGCGTGAAACTGTGGGATGGGAGTTGTTTGGGGTGGGCAGTGTGAGGGAGCCAACACGAGCAAACACGCACTCGCAGTTGGAATGAACACTCACCAGCAACAAGGCCTCCAGGTCGTTCTTGGTGCTCTGCAGAACAGGTTCGAGCTGCGAATCGAGCACAGGCGACACGGTCCCGTCGGCCTGCAACCACGACGTGTCCTCGAGGGACCCGGGCCCAGAGGAGTTTGAGGCGACGCAGATACGTGCCAAGAACAGCAGCAGAAGTAGCAGCAGTCGCAAGTGGCGCATGGGGCCTTCTGAACAGTCGCGCTGCATTGGCCAGGGCAACTACCACAGAACGTCATGAGCAAGCTCAAATTGTACCTCAGGCCACTTTTGTACATGACGTTGGCGTTTGCCGCGCTGTATGTGATGCTGGTGAGCAGCGTTCTGTTTCGTGCTCGCGACACCGGCAAGCGTGAGCAGGTCCTCGTTGAAGTAAGGCAGTTGGAAAGCGGCACTGTGGTTCGTTTCAACCACACCAGGGTGTTGCGCACGCGTTGGGCGTCACAGCATGCGGAAAAAACACAATGGCGGTTGTACAGCCCACAAAAGACACTGCGCTTCCACGACCCGGACACGCCCCTGTTTCTCGATGCTGGCCAGCTTTGTGTTACCAAGTTTGGGGCGAGGTCATGCGTGGACAGCGAAACGGAGAAAGATGGCCACAAGCTCTTGTTTGCGCTGGATCTGCGTGTGGGCGGCCGTGGCCTCGGGTTCTACCTTGACCCTGAGTTTCCGCAGCGCATCCCGCTGTCCTCTCGAATCGTGGTGCCCCATGCCACCCTGACCCAGCTCCAATTTTTCCTTCGCCACCTGATCCTGTTGTAAGTGAAGCCAACACGAATGTATTCATGCGCCGAGGGTGGGTCGTGTGCATGTTTCGCGCGCGGCCCGCCGCTGTCACAACACCGAGAGCTCACACCCAACTGCAAAGTCCGGTAATCGATGATCTGTATTCTGTGCACGAGATCAAGGCGCATTTGAAGGCCAAACTGACAGTGTTGGCCGAGCCGGACGTGCACACAGAGAGCACCGTGCCTGTGCTCGTGCGTCAGGACATCCACAGCTTCGATGGCCCCGTTCCACCTCATGTACACATGCGCAACGACCTTTGGATGGACGTGCGCAACATCCGCCGAGGTCCCTCCTTCCTGCAAGGGTTCCAGGATCCTGGCTTTACACACGTCGGTCCGCTGCTCTTTGCGACGGGGGGCTTCTGCGGAGGGTGTGGCAGCATCAACTACTACACCACCATGTGCTACAACTGTGAGCCTCGTGGGTTCAAGAGCGAGACGCTGGTGTTGAACACGCGTCATCCGGAATTCGGGTGGATGAACCTAGCCGGGTTGCCCGGGACACCACGTCAAATGATCGCCTGCACGTCCACAGGCCACGATGTGTACTGCCTGGGAGGAGTCAGCTACAAACCGGCCGACACGAGTGCAGCAGCAAGTGGGAAGCCACTGCCGAAGTACAAGGCCGCGCCGTACGCGTACCGTGAGATGTACCGACTGCGCCTGCCACCTGGGTTCGAAAACAAGCGATTAAACGTGGGCAGCGCCAAGTGGAAGCAGATGGCGAAACTGCCCGTGCCTCTGGGCGGGCCCACGGCCACCACGCACAAGGGGCACATCTACGCATTCGGGGGCTGTGACTACGACAAGGAAACCTTCCACACGTGGACAGATCGGAACCAGCGCATGCACCACTTTGGCTCTCGCCTGTGGGTGTACTCGATTGCAGACGACTCATGGCGACAGGGACCACGATGCCCCGGCACCCCTCGCTTCGGTGCGAGCGTGGCCATCATCCACAACCACCTCTATGTGCTTGGAGGCATGACAGGTGCAGCCATGGAGCCACGCTTTGTTCCAGAGACGGCGCTGGCGGCTACGGTGGACAACTGGAAGCTCGATCTGCAATCGCAGCAATGGACGCGGATGCGCAATCTACCCACGGCCAACATGCTCATCCGCGCGGCAGATAATGTGCTGCACGACCGCTTCATTGTCATTGCGGGTGGGAACAGACGCAAATACGTGCAGGATGTGGACGGCTCACTGCAAAATCCGTACGGGTTGGTACAGTCCCAAGAACTGGCCACCTGGCAGGGTCTGGTCCTCAGCAATGAGATCATGTACTTTGACACAAAGACCGAGCGGTTCCGGTGGGCCAACGCAAGGCTACCGTTCGACGTCGCCAATCCGGGGGTCCAGATTGTGGACAACAAGCTGTATGTATTTACGGGGGAGACTTCCCGCGGTTGCTGGGAGCACAAGCGCATCGGGGTCCACTTTGAAGATGTTCTTGTGGGCGATTTGGAAGTGTACAGACGCGTTGTGTCGTAGCATCCTCCCCATTGTCGACAATGGGGATGATTGGACGCCATTGGTTCAGATGGCCATCTCTGGGTCGATAGAGGAGGAGCTTGACGAGCTTGATGAGCTGGATGAGGAAGAAGGAGCCGATTTCGGCAATTGAGATCCGCGAAAGGAGACATCGGCGTTCTTGTGATCCTCGGGATTGAATCCAAGCTGGTCGTGACAAAAGTCGATCCAGTCCTCCGTGACAAACTCTTGGGGAAACACAACGTTCTTGTCTTCGTGAATGCCTCGTGTGACGGCGTAGGTGTTGTCCCAGAGAAAGACAATGTCTTCGTCCTCCAGCTCGTGCGCCTCGCAATCGTCGTTCTGCTGGGCCATACTGTTGCATGCAAAGGTACACTCGTGTTCATAGTCATCTTCTGTCCAGCCTGGGAACCTGCGCAGCTGCTCCAGCTGATAGGCACGGGTGTAGCGGACCATGGCACTCCCACAATTTCGGTCTGGTCGCGCGGGTGCGGCCAACGCACCGCTCTGTTGCATTCCAACCGCCGCAGAAGGAGGAACACACGAATTCACACGCCATGTTCTCTCGCTTTCGGAGCAATGACAATGCGAGCTCACACCGAGAGTCACTTCTAATGGAGCATGGAGCTCCTGGCGACGGACGCCCATGGTACCGTCGTGTGCACAAGCTATCGCTGTTGATTGGGTTCTTGTTGGCAGCAGCAATTGCCTCGGTAGTGTTGGTGGTGCTGCTGGTGCCCACACACAAGGCCGCACCGGCTCCCGGCCCAAAACCAGGCCCGTCGCACGAAGCGTCGCCAGCCGACCGTGCATCGGTGATCATCCATGTCGTGGACGAGGACACGGGCCGTGGAATCCCATTGGTGAAGCTCACGGCAGTGAGTTGGTACGTGCGCTACACAGACAGCAACGGCGTGGCAGTGTTTTTTGAGCCGTCGTGGGACGGCACACAGATTTGGCTGACGGTGGAAAGCGACGGCTACGAGTTCAAGAAGGACGGCTTTGGATTCCGTGGCACAAAAATCACAGTGCAACTTGGAGGTGAGTGCGGGAGAGGGTGCAGCGGAGCGTGAACGGGCACAGGAGGTGGTGTGTGGGGCAGGCCTCTGACACGTCGTCGTGGTTGCCGCACTTTGTGTGTCTACGGCTGTGGCGCTGACTGGGACACACACGCAGCTGTGATCACGCTGAAGATGCGACGTACGATGCTTGCACAGCGAATCTACAGATTGACGGGTCAGGATGTGTACAAGGACACTGTGCTGGCCCTTGGGTACAACACCACAGTGCCCGCGGTGCCTGTGGAGTGTCCGACACTCAACACAGGCGTGATTGGCCAGGACAGCATCCAAACGGCAACATACAAAGGCAACGTGCACTGGTTCTGGGGCGACACAAATTGGGTGGCGTATCCGCTGGGCAGCTTTGCCACGACGGGAGCGCAAGTGTCGTCGACCGACTTGGATGTGGCGGTGAACATTAGCTACTACTCGGATGGCAAGGGCTCGCAGGGAGACCCCTGCAACGCAGGATCATTTGTGCAGCACATCACACACGTGGAGCCGCAGAACCATCCGACCTGGGTCAGTGCTCTGTTTGTGCTCAGTTCGGCAGGCTCGGAGCAGGGGATGTTCTGCCACTTTGTCAAGGTGCAAGACCTGACAACGCAGCTCAAGTTTGGACTGGCCCAGTGGAACGAGAGCACACACACGATGGACGAGGTGACGCTGTGGCCGCTGGACGATCCGATGGTGCGTGCCGTGCAAACGAACCAGCACGCGGTGCAGCGCAGCGACGGATACGTGTACATTTACAACCCGTGGGCGATGGTGCGCGTACAGGCGTCGCGAGACAGCATCGCAGACATCAAGCAGTACCAGGCGTACACCCCGCTGGTGGCCGGCACAAACATCACCGCCGACGTGAAGCACATTCAGCTCGACAGGAATGCGCAAGGCCAACTTTTATATGCGTGGAAGGCACACACCCCGCCTGTAGACCAGGCATTGCAACGAAGGCTTGTGAACGCGTCAATGATGAACAGCACGGAACGGCTGCTTCAATTCTACGATACAGCCACAGGCCAAGAGGTGCTTGCGTCTGCGGGTACGTTTCGATGGAATGCGCACGTGGGCAAGTACATCATGTTTGCGCAACAGTTGGGTGGTTCGCCGTCGCCAGCGGGTGAGATTTTCTATTCGACAAGCGACTCGCCGCTGCTGGGCTGGCGACACGCGGTCAAGGTGGTGAGCCACCCGTCCGGTTACACGTTTTACAACCCGGTGCAACATGACCAGCTGCCGTTCCAAGGAGGTGGTCGCTACGTGTACTTTAGCGGAACATACAACAACGCGTTCTCGAACGTCAAGACGCCCACCCCCCAGTACGACTACAACAACGTGATGTACAAGCTGGACGTCGACTCTGTGGTGATGCCTGCTGCGGTTTGGGTCCGTCGCACGAGTTCAGGAAGCTTGTCTGCACATGCAGACATCCTGATGTCGCACCACCCCGCGTTTGAGCTGGAGGTGCGCTCGTCGGGCGCCATGGACGATGGCACGCGAGTAATTGGATGGTACGCACACGACAAGCATGTGGCAGGCACACAATGTTTTGTGTACGCCGATGGGATGTGGCGCACGGCGCAGGGTGAGGACGAATGCGCCGCATCTGTACGACGCTTTTACGCGCCCACCGAGAGCACTATGACGCTGTACCGCTCTCAGTACCTGTCCCAGCGCTTTGGCAGTCTCAAGATAGTGCCCATGTATCAACGTGGGGGCATGTTGCACCTGCACGGGGACGGTGATGCGCTGTGCATGGTGTTGGATCCTGTGCTGTGAGCTGTGCAGGCAATGAAGAGCTTTGTTGATGATTTTCACATTGCACGAGAGCGTCCGCTGCGAGGAGCCGGTGCAGGTTCTGCATCGAGACTGGTGTCCGCCTCCAGTTCGTCGACTGGATCGGGTACGGTGGGCTGGGGTGGATCTGAGTCTGCAGCGGCCCCCAGCATGCTCCCGTCAGAACTCCATGGAAGGAGGGGTGTGGCAACAAATGTGACCTGTTCACTGTCGGGATTGTCGGTGCTGTTGCTGTTGGTTGTACCTGCACTCAGTGTGCTGATGGTGCTCGTGCTTGTAGACGCTGCCGCGCTCTCTGCAGCAGCAACGCTGGCACTCAGAGCAGAGAATCGTGTGGAGCGCGTGCGGTCGCCGCCTCGAGATCGAGATGCAGTGGAGAATCGACCAGAGCCGCCTCCTCCCGAAAACCGGCCCGTTCCGCTTGAGGTGGTCTCATTCGAGTTGGAAGTCGAGGTAGAGGTGGTGGACGTTGTGGGACTGCGATGCTGGGCACGGCTGGCGCGTTGCGACAGTCGACTCTGCAGAGACAAGCGGGGAGCCGATGAGTCGACGGAAGCGGTATTTGGTGACGTGTTGGACAGGCCAGAGAGCACAAAACGTTGCCTTGGTTGCTCTTGTTCGACCGTTTCGTCCGTTGTGTCCGTCGTCTCTGTCGACGTAGTTGTCGTTGTCGTTGTGCTCGTGCTCGTCGTGCTCGTCGTGCTCGTCGTGCTCGTGGTCATGTCATCGTCTTCTACAGAGCCTGTGTCGGCAGACAAGTGCTTGGATGCATCAAGATTGCCGAGTTGGCCCGCCTGGGTGCTCTGGACTGCTGCTTCCAGAGCTTCCTGCACGTCGGGGGTAGAAGCCGGTGTGAACGGGGCATGTTGTCGGGAGTTGGACTTGCGGCTACGAAAGCGACCTGCTGTCTGGGGTTTGCCTTGGACACGCTCTTCGGGCTTCATGGACTGCACAACTCCACCGAATGTCGCTGTGGAGCTGGGCTTGGGCTTGCGGGCAGAAAACGAAGTCTCCGCTTCGTGTTTGGCCTTGGCAAAGCGTCGTCGTCGCCTCTCCCCACGGCCCTTTTTGTTGGAAAACGGGGATGTTTCCTTGGATGTGGAGGAGGAGAATGCCGACGAAGAGGAGGACGACGACGCCGCTGACGACGACGATGAGGACGAAGCTTCCGAGGTCGAGGACCGGGAGCCAAAAGCGCGTCGACGGCGCGGTTCAGCTTGTGTGTACCACATGTTGGCTGAAAGGTAGTGGCGAAGGTAGCGACGAATACAGTGGGAGATGGGCAGCACAGACCTCTCGGCAGGAATTTGGAGAGGGCCCAAAGTCGCCTCATGCTCCAGTCCCTTCCAGTTGGCAGCGGACGTCAACGAGAGAATTCCAGTGGTTCCTTCGGTGCCACTGCTGCTGTTGCCGCTGCTGCTGCTGTTGCTGCTGCTGTTGCTGATGTTTTCCCCGTTGCCAAGGTCGCCCGTGGCTACGACCAATTCGTTCTCTCCTTCGGCAGTGCTGCTGCTACTGATACTGCTGGTGTTGGTGGTACTACGACTGCTGCTGCTGCTGCTGCTGCTGCTGCTGCTGCTCCCTGCGTCGTCGTTCAGACCCGCGCTGGCGACGAGGAGGGCCGGCGGCCGGTTGGGATAACGGAGCTGTTCAAAGATGGGCAACATGGCCACAGCCTCGAGCATGGCGGCCTGGATACAAGATGGCATGGAGGCCATATCGGAGGGAGCCGGCAGTGCATAGACAATGGTGGTCGAGGTGGGCACAGTGGCAGCGCGGTAGTCCTCGCCACCGAAGCAGATGACGTGGCCATCGACGACGGTTGCAGCGTGTCCGTTGTTTTCCAACCTGTGGTCTGTGATAGACAGTTGCTCCAACATGAAGCGGATGGCCTCGTTCTGCTGGGAGTCGGGAACCTGGCGCACAAGGAGGTCGACAGTGAGCGAGTCTGGTTTGAGGATGAGGTGGGCAGGCATGCGTGACTGGCCAACTGTGCGCGGGTTCATAATGGATCCACCTAGGATGTACACTTCGTTGTTGTACACGCAAACCTGGTGGTCGTCGAGCGTGTCGCCCATTTGCTCCTCGAGTGCGGGCGCGTCCTTGATACGCAGTCTCTGGGAGTCTAGGTTGCTGTCGATGGAATAGAGGTAGACATGGAAGGGCATGTTGTCGTGCGTGCCGTCGGTTCCGCCGACGAGAAGGATACGTTCGTCCTGAGTTCCCTGGTTGATGGTGACCGCTTTTGCGTTGCGCACAGTCCTGTGCGCAAGAGTGCCCGAGACAATGACAGGTTCCCACAGAATGTTGACGATGGGAAGTCCAGTCTCCTCGTCATGAGTAGCCTCGCCTTCGCTGGGCCAGTTGATGGTGGCGCGGAGAATGGGCATGGTGGCGTCGAGGTCGCCCACCTGGCCCCCGAGAATGGTGAGGCAGTTTCCGTTGACCACAGTGGATGTGTATCCACTCCTGGGCATGATGGTGGTCAGCCACTCAAACGCAGACATGTCCTCCGGGATGGTGCGCCCGCCTGCGTGCACGTCGTGCCGGACAGTGCACCAGGACCACTCTTCTTCCTGGCGTGTGTCGATGACATCCACCATGTGGGTGCGCATTTCCAGTCGGGCTTCCTTCAATTCATCCTCTTCGGTGAGCGGCATGCTTGTGGATTGGTACTTGGACGTGTTGTTGACGTGCAGCCCTCCGACGACAACGATGACCTCATTGTTGAGAGCGGGGTGGGCCTCTGCACGCTTCGCGTGCCAGATGCCCGGTTCACCGGCGACATTCTGTGTGTGCAACGTTTTGCGTTTGCGTTTTTGCGTGGGTTCAACACAAGGTGAGCGAACTGCGTGGCGGCGTCGACACAAAACATGCACTGCCCCACAGCACACGGAGGAGGCAGGGCCACATGCAGGTGCGGAGTCGACCTAACACGGACATGTGGACCGGTGAACAGGGTGTATGCGGTTGGGCAAGGTCCAGAAGCACGTGGGCAAGGACGGCCCGGAAGATGGGATTTCTTGGACGGTGGAAATCGCTGCTCAGCGGGAAAACGCGCTGGTGCGCATACAAACAACATACCTTGAGGGCCCAGACGCGGTCGCGCACATCAAACATTTCGATTTCCTTCACTGGCCCGTAGAGCGAGTTTGTGCCGGCCAAAACGACCATGTAGCGGTCCTTCCAGGCGAGAGCCGCAGGGAAGTTGCGAGGCTGGGGCACGTAGTGTCCCCACTGTGGAGTGACGAGGTGCATGTAGACGACCATGCTGTGTGAAAGTTGCGAGACGGTGTCGAGGATGGAGATGAGGCGCAGGGAGTGCGCTTGCGACGTTCCAGGATCCACGGCGATCTGCAGCAGCGCAACCTTGACTGCCAGTTCGCCGAGAGCGGCAAAGCTCTTGTTCGTGCGTGAGTTGAGACGTGTGTGGTACCAAGCCTGCAACTGATTCGCACGCGGCTCATCGCGTCCATCGCGGCGGTCAAACTCTTGCAGCACGGGTTTTGTGTACAGGGTGTCGATCATTTTCTCCACGGTCTCGCTCATGGGCATGTCGAGTATCTTCTCCTCCAACTCGGCCTCCAGGTTTACCAGTTCGGTTCTAAACCGAGTGAGGGTGCGCCTTGTGGCTGAGGTGGCTGTTGTGGACATGATGAAATGGTCGACTTTCTTTCTTTCGCTCCCTCCGTCAGCGCAAGTTGTTGCCCGTCTTCTTCAACGCGCCGCGCTTGGCCATTGCCTGGGCCATGATGCTGTTGCCACCGCCGTACATGCCACCGCCACCTCCGCCGCTGCTGCTTCCGCCGCTGCTGCTGCTGTTGCTTCCGCCACCACCGCCGTCGCTCTTCTTGACAATGGGCGAGGAGCGGTCCTTGGTTTGCGTCTTCTTGAGCTTGTTCTTGGAGAAGTTGTTGATAGAAGAGAGCAGGTCGCTGGGCGCTGCACGCATTTGACCTCCGCCGCCGCCGCCGCCGCTGCTGCTACTGTTGCTGTTGCTGCTGCTGTTGCTGCTGCTGGTCGTGGAGCTGCTCATGGCCTTCTTGGTGACAGGAATGCCGCCCTTGGGAGGCGGAGGAGGAGGCGGGGGCGGGCCACCACCTCCACCACCTCCACCACCTCCTGCGGTCTTGCGAGGAGGAGGCGGAGGCGGAGGTGCGGACGAGCCGCCGCTGCCACCACCGCCGCCTGCAGATGACGGCTTTTTCTCGCCCAGGTCGTCGCTTGTGTCGCCGAGAGAGGCAAGGATGTCGCCCAGCTTGTCTGCGTCGGCTTCTGCGCTGCTAGTGGAGTTTGCCTGAAGTTCCTGCTGGCGTTGCATCTCGGCCTCTTCGCGCATCAGGCGCTGCTTCTCCTCCTCCAACTGTCGTTCCATCCTCAAACGCTCCTCTTCCTTGCGACGCGCGTACTCGGCCTCTTCGCGCATCTTGCGCTCCTCCTCTTCGCGCTTCAATCGTGCCATTTCGGCAGCCTTCTGCTCCTCAGCCAACTTTTGCTGCCTCTCGTACTCTTCACGGGCGGCTTTCTCGGTTTGCTCCTTGGCAGCGCGCTCTCGCTCCTCCTGCGCCTGCCTGGCCTTGCGTTCGGATTCCTCGCGAGCACGCCTTTCCTCGCGCTCCCGTTCCCGCGCATTCTGCTCCTTCATCTCCTTCTCACGCTCCATGGCCTTTGCTTCGGCTGCTCTGCGTGCGTCTTCTTGCTGCTTGCGCATGGCTTCGGCTGCCTTGCGCTCGGCTTCGACGCGAGCACGCATCTCCTCACGTTTCTTCTCGCGTTCGATCTGCTCCTTCATGTCCTTTTCACGCTCGAGCGCCTTGGCTTGGTCGGCCTTGCGTGCGTCTTCTTGCTTCTGACGCATAACTTCAGCTGCCTTGCGCTCGGCTTCGACGCGAGCACGCATCTCCTCACGTTTCTTCTCGCGTTCGATCTGCTCCTTCATGTCCTTTTCACGCTCAAGCGCCTTGGCTTCGGCAGCCTTTCGCGCTTCCTCTTCGCGGGCAACTCGCTCACGACGCTCGCGTGCGCGGGCCTCCCTTTCTTTGTCCTCCTGAGCCCTTTTTTCCTCTTGCTCCTTCTTGAGCTGCGCCTGCTTGGCCTGCCAGGTGCTGTCGCCGCTGGTGGAAACGCGAGCACCACTGAAGCTTGTGCTTCCTCCGCTGCCGCCTCCGCTTTCACGCATGGCCTTCTGGGCCAGCATACGCCTGCGACGGGCTTTGTCGCTTTCGTCGTCGTCGGTGAGGCCCATCAGCTTGTTCACGCTTGAGTTGGACAGGTTGAGACTGACGTTGGAGGTCTGTTGGGAGCGTCCCGAGGTGGTTTGCTCCTCGTCCAAGGCCAACACCTTGCCAAACATGCTGCTGGCAGTCTCGGCCGCACTGCTCACGGTGCCCTCCATCATGGCGTGGCAGCTTGCGCAGAACCCTTCGCCATCGACGTCATATGTTTTGCTCACGATCTTGTCGCACGAGTAGCACTGAGGCATGTTGTGGTGGTTTGTTGTTGTTGTTGTTGGGGTGGGGTGGAAAGTTGTGGCGCAGGCGGCGCAAAGGCATTTCTCTCGACACCCAAGGCACGCAGACACATCCACACGCACGCATGTCAACTTCCACATACTACGCCGTGCTGGGCATCAACGCCAGTGCTTCTGGCCAAGAGATCACGGACGCATACCGAGCGCTTGCCTTGAAGCACCACCCGGACAAGGTGGTTGGGAGCAGCAAGGATGCAGAGGAGCAGCTGGACACATTCAACCGAGTTTCAGAGGCCTACGAGGTGCTGAGCAACCGTACGTTTGGGCGGGAGGGTGTGCAGAGATGGCGTGGGCGACGAGGAAGAGCCGTGGATGGGAGCAACGGTCGATTTCTCGCAGCGGTGGGGACGCCCTTGGACGAGGCTGACACGTGCTTGCATTGATCCATCGCTCTCAGGCAAACTGCGGGCGCTGTACGACCAGTATGGGGAAAAGGGACTCAAGAGCGGCATCCCCGACGGGAAGGGTGGCGTTGTGGGCGGGTACGCGTTCGCCAACAACGGGCTGGCCATCTTCCAGCAGTTTTTTGGGACGAGCAACCCGTACGCGACGTTCTTCCAGGGTGAGTTTAGGGGGGGTTGAGGCAAGGAGGGAGGTGCGGTGTTGGACATGGGTGGTGTGAGCACAAGAAGGAGTGGCTGAGTGTTGTGTGCGGCCCGAGACAAGGACGCTGACACGGAAAGGCAATATGGGAAACCGCAGAGGATTCGTCGAGCGGGAGTGTGGGGGCAGAGAAGAAGAAACTGAACCTGCTGAAGCCGGCCGAGGTGGTCAAGACGTTGGAGTGCTCGCTGGAGGAACTGTACAACGGGAGCCGACGCAAGGTGTCGATCACAAAGCGGGTGCTGAGCAAGAGTTCGAAGGGCACGACGTCGGTGGACAAAACGCTGACGATCAACGTGAAGCCCGGATGGAAGCAGGGCACAAAGATCCGCTTCACACAGGAGGGGGACCAGGGACCGGGGATCACGCCGGCAGACGTGGTGTTTGTGCTGGAAGAGAGCAAGCACGAGGTGTTTTCGCGGGATGGCGACGACCTGCACCTGACGGCGCAGATCAGCCTCTTGGAAGCGCTGACAGGCACATCTGTGGCAGTGGAGACGCTAGATGGACGTACGGTGAACGTGCCTGTGAACGACATTGTGCGACCGGGCTACACCAAGGTGGTGAAGGGGGAAGGGATGCCCAACTCCAAAACGGGCGAGTACGGCAACCTCGTGATGTCGTTTGACGTAGTGTACCCGGAGAGGCTGACGGCACGGCAAAAGGCGTCGCTGACGCAAGCGCTGGGATGAGGCAGAGAGCGTGATTGAGGGAGCCAAAGCAAAAAAAGCGACGTTGCCGCCAACCAAGAAAAAGTTTGCGTGTTGAAGCGTGATGAGCGAGGAAGAGCAGACGACACCAACGACGGACGAAACGCAGGGGGGGGAGGAGGAAGAGACGACGACGACGACAGAGGTGGAGGATGAAGAGCAAGCGGAGGAGGCAGCTGCAGAGGAAGCAGGAGAGGAGGCGGTTGATGAAGCAAAAGCGGAGGAGGACGAGGAGAAGAACGAGGAGGAGGGCGAAGAGGAAGCACAAGCACAGGATGGAGAAGAAGCAGAGGCAGAAGGAGAGGGCGAGGAAACGACACAGGAGGAGGAGGGCGAGGAGGATGGCGAGAAGGAGGAGGAGAGCGCGAACGACAAAGACGACGAATCGGGGAACAACGACGACACAGGCGCTGGAGAGGAGGAGGGCGAGGCACCAGCAGAGGGAGAGACGAGCTCTAGCAGCAGTAGCAGCAGCAGCAGCAGCAGCAGCGAGGGCGGAGAGGATGGCACAAAGGCAGAGGAAGACGCGGCAGCAGAAGAGGTAAGACGAGAGGCAAGCCGGGAAAGGAAGCCAAGCATTTTCGCATCCGAGATTTCCCTCTCCGGAGGCCGTGCGAATTGAGGGAGAAGGAGTGGCTGACACCAAACACAACATACACATGCGCACGTGCATGGGTGTGGGGTGCACATGGCGGACACACAGGAAGAGTCGCAGGTGGAGCTGATGGGCCAGGAGGGCGGAGAAGAGGACGAGAAACCAGAGCTGAGCCGCGTGTCGGATAAGTTTATCCAGGACGTGGATGAGCACAACGCTTCCGTGGAGGATCTCATCAGCGGCGAGAACGGCAAGGCGTACCTGCGCAAGTTTATGATTTACAGTAAGTTTGCACACGGGGGCTGAAGGACGGCCAGCGGGGCAAACGGGAAAAAAGGCGCGGCTGCAAGACGACGCCGCTGCTGCTGCTTGCCGCTGCGGGTTTGTATGAGGCTGCATGACCATGCACGTCTGCGTATGGCTTGTAGACATTCATTCGCAGCAGCACGTAGGGCATGTGCATGGCGTACTGGAGAGATGCTGACACACGGGGCCTGCCACACGCGCACAGACAACCGCACGTACATTGGACCGGACGTGGACACGAAGCGAGACTTTCAGTCGCGCACGCAACCTCCGCAGTTCCCCGTGTATGCGTCGCCAGACGGCAAGGTGTATGATCTGCTGTACCGCGAGGTGGACGCAAGCGAAGGGTACGGCGCGGGCGAGCTGGAGCAAGAGGAAATCGACGCCAAAGCGGGCGACTACCTGGGTTACCGTGACCTGATGCTGCGCGCCATGCCATACCAACCGGCCAAGGAACTGTTTGAAAGCTTCCCGTCGGCAGACCAGTTTGACGACTACTTTGCTTTCGACGAGGCGCTGTATGCGTGGAAAGGCCAAGTTGAGGAGGCGCTTGGCTACTTCCAGCTGCCGCAGGTGATGGGCGCGTCATACGCACGCCCGTTTCTGCGCCAGAAGCGCGTGAGCGTGAACGCAGACGGTGACGTGGTCGAGGAGGACTTTAAGGAGGAGGACCTTGCACACGACCACGCGGTGGAGAACGACTCGTACGACAAAGATCCGTGGTTCTCGCAGCTGGTGCCTGTGGAGCCGAACCCGGAACACTATGTGAACTTTGAAGAGTACGAGGTGGCGATGAAGCGCTGGGCGCAGACTTGCGCCACGAGCCTGGACACAATCCCGCCGCACGCCGGACAGTTTGAGACGCTGATTGGCCTGGTGCCGCACAAGTACAAGCTGGAAGACGACGGAAGCGACAAGAAGGAGGACGACAACCAGTACGCGTACACGTACGTGGACGAGCCTGTGCGCCTGTCGAGCATCTACGTGGGACCTGTGGTGAACCGCTGGCGCCACCCCAAATCTCAGCCGCACATGTATCCGGTACCGGAGTGGGTGCTGGACGCTCGCAAGGAGGCCGAGGCAGCAGAGCGTGCACTGGAAGAGAGCAAGGAAGGCGAGTGGATGCGCAACAACGTGTGGAGCTCGACGTCGGAGGAGTCGCGCGAGACTGTTGTGAACCTGTTCAAGAGCTACCTGAAGCAGCGAGACGAGCTGCAAGAGACGCACGGAGCCAACACGAAGCCGCTGATGCCGCGAGTGCACGGCACGCTGCCAAAGGACCGTCTGTCGGCGTACGAAAAGTCGCAGAAGGGCAAGGTGACGCGCAAGCGCAGGCCGCCTCTGCGCAGGCTGGACCTGACAGAGGAGGAGCTTGCCGAGTGCAGGGACAGCGCAGAGCAGGTTGGGCCGTACAAGGTGAACTTTGAGATTCCGGCGTACGAGGTGAACACCAAGATGGACCTGGCGCAGCTGATGCTTGTGCCTGAGTTTAAGCAGAACATGAAGGACGAGTGGAACCGGCTGTCTGTGTCGACGCGCCATGACAAGATCAACGGATGGTACCACCCGAAGCTGCCGCGACGATTGATCAAGAAGGCCAAGGCGCAGGCGGCTACGATTGTGCGCACGGCGACGCCGCTGGAGTACGAGCACGTGGAGCGAATCTTGCTCATGCCGATGTACCTGGACCACTTTACGGAGTTTCTGGACATGGAGGTGAACGAGGAAGACGAGGACGAGGAAGAGGAGGTGGAGGACAACCAGTCGATGATGCAGGAGTTTATGAACGTGCTGCGTGTGGAGGAGTTTACGCGCTTGTTGACGATGTTTGAGGACAACTACTCGGAGCTGACGCACACCAAGGTGGCGTACGTGGTGACGCAGATCATGCAGACGTGCAGGGCCAAGGGTATTCTGGAACAGTACCTGTCGAACAGCGACGTCAAGTCTCTGTACTACGTGGGCTACGCGATGAACCTGGAGCGTGCTCTGCCGTTGAACATCTACCCGTACGACGAGGAGAAGCACGCGACGGCGTCGGCTGTGATCAACGACCCGAAGTTTGACGAGTTTAGCAAGAACATCTTTCTGTACTACTACCTGTCTGTGATTCTGGATTGCATCCAGCAGGAGGGCACGGCGTACGCTTCGATTACGTACTACACGGGTGAGACCACCAAGTTCCTCGCGGCGCGCATCGGCGAGCTGATGGAGGCGAACCCGGAGATGGTGCCAAGCAACATTCTGTGGGCGCTGGGCAACCGCTCGAAGAGCGTGTCCTCGTACATGCTGTTTGTGCTTGTGCAGCTGCTGAACTCGCCTGAACGTGCGGTGAAGGACCTGTTGAAGGAGGAAGACTGCGGCTTCCTGAACAAGCTGCGAGCGCTGGCGCGGGACTCGCGGTTCTCGCACGTGCAGATTGCGGTGCGTCACCTGTTTGGGATGATGATGGAGGATGCAGAGTGGCTGGAGTACCTTCGTGAGTATTTTTCGACGACACTGAAGCAGGAGGAGGAGGAGCTGCAGCTGGTGGACAAGAAGAACGAGGTTGTTGTGGACGAGCAGGAGCAGATGGAGATTGCGGATGCGTTTGACAAAGAGCACACGCCGATCCTTCACGCGTTCTTCCACCCGCCGCGCAAGGAGTACAAACGATCGGACGGAAAGGCGCCCGTGATGCTGTCGCTTGCAGTGAAGCTGATCGAAACGATTATGGAGAGCAAGACGGTGAGCGCGGAGGACAAGGTGGCGTTTGTGCTGGACACGGACCTGTTCCACCGCCTGCTGTCGAACGTGGTTGCGCGTCGCGACAAGGTGGGCCACATGGGCGTGGCGATCGCGCGCTCGCTGGCCACGCTGGCAAAGGGAATGCACCGATGCAAGGCGGTGTACAGTGCGCCGATGATCAACCTGAAAAAGGCACGCATGGATGAGAAGGAGCGCCTGGAGATGCAGGCGGAGAGGCAGCAGCTGGTGCTGACGTACCAGAACGTGCAGGACATCCAGGGCCTGATTGGAAGCGTGAGCGTGAAGCAGTATGGGTTCCGCACGCCGATTCTGGTGTGCCTGCGACACCTGGTCAAGTCGCCGAGCGTGTTCCAGCTGGTGAAGGGCAACACGGACTTTTACTCGGGACTGGCAAACTACTGCCGCGACGGCAAGGAAATCGAGGCGTTTGAGTTCAACAAGAACGCATGGCGCATGTTTTTCCAGATTGTGCGGTACCACAACGACATCCTGGACCACCTGATTGCGGAGAACTTGCTGGGTCCGTTCCTGGAGAACATCGGTATGCAGGCGGGCGAGTATGGCCAGACGAACGGCCTGCACTACATGGGCAAGATGCTGAACATGGACAACGTGGAGCGGTCGCGCGTGGAGCAGGGCAAGGAGTGCGTGCGTGGCGAAGGGACAGACTTCAAGGTGTTTGAAAGGGACATCAAGACGGTGGCGGACTTTCTGATGCGCAAGTCGCTGTTTATCAAGTTCCACATGATTTTCAAGCGTCTGTTCCCGCCCAATGGGGAGCCCACGTACGCCGGTATGACGTTCCAGAAGCTGGGGGTCGTGTACAACGTGATCAACAATTCGGCAAACACGTCGAAGCTGCTGCGCGACGTGTACAAGACTACCGAGTACAAGGAGGGCCTGGCGATGATGGATCGCATGTACACAGGCTACGTGGACGAGGAGGAGCTTCTGCGTCGCGAGGTGGCGGCGCAGCAGGAGATGATCCAGCGGGAAATCGACAGGCGCAAGGCCGAGCAGGAGGCCAAGGAGGGAGGCGGCTCGACGGCGTCGGACCCTGGCGCAGCGAGCAAGGGCAAGGCGGGTGCCAAGGGCAAGGAGAAGGTGGAGAAGAGCCAGAGTGGGCCGACTTCGACGAGCAAGAGCGGCAGCGGCAAGAGCAGCAGCGGCAAGAACAATGGGCGCAAGGGCTCGTTGGCATCGTTTTCTTTCAAGAAGAAGAAGTTTGGTGGGAAGTAGATGCAGTGGAGGGGGAGGGAGAGAGGAGAATGGAGGACAAGGTTGATTCGCAAAAGCAGTCGTGCATTTTTTTGGGATGGGTGGTGGTGGTGGTGATGGACCGTGTGGACCAGAAAGGAAATGGGTGGTGTCACGGGGTTTGTTCATTGGTGTGGAGGTTCACACGCGAGACGGATCTTGCGCTGAGTCACGCGGTCGTGGCTCGTCGTCTGCTTCGGCGGCGGCGGCGGCGGTGGCCGCACCTTGGAATTGACGTTGCTGGGCAGCGGCAAGGGCGGCCAACTGATTGGTAAAGAGGTCGTCGTCGTCGTCGTCGTGGTGGAGCTCGAGCTGGCCGAGTTCTTCGTCGTGTTCGTTTTCGGAGAGAACGTCGTCGTCGTCGTCGTCCTGGTTGGCGACGTACTTGTGATCAAGGCGAAGGAGGGTGGTGCGAGAAACTGCCTGCATGGGATCGACGACGAGGAGCTTAAGAATGACGATGGTGAGGAAGGCGAGAAAGACAAAGTAGATGTGGTAGACATAGGTGGCTGTTTGGGAGGGGACACCTGGGGTGGCCATGGGTGCTCGGATGAGCACATTGAGGAGGAAGAGGGCGTTGACCCAGCCCTGGGGCCGCCTGAGTTTGGCAAGAAGGGCGCGATTGAGAACACCGCGATACAAGGATCGAGCCACAAGGTCTGCGGGAGAAGAATGGGGTGGAGGCGGAGTGTGGGGAGGGGAGGCCAACATGGTGAGAAGAGGTTGGGAAGGCAGGGACGCTGTGGGGCAGGGAGAAGGAATGTGGCGGGTGGGGGTTCTAGAGTGGCAAGTCGTGCTCCGGGATTCGGGCGCGCTGGCCGTCAACGGACTGCCAGGGGGCGGGGAGCGAGCCAAGGGGAGGAAACTTACTGAAAACAATGAGCGCAATGATGGTAAAGACAAGAGAGACGCCAGAGACGAGGGCCGGGTAGATGCACTGGCCCGTGGAGGAGTCGTAAACGGTGTAGAACACCGAGTCGACACCCGAACCGAAGAAGGAGAAGCCAAGGTCGAGGGCAGTGAGGATGAGCTGGCAAATGAAGGGCACAAGGCACCACAAGACACTTGCACGGGTGACGTATGCGGCCTGATTTGTCTCGGGGCTGTGTGCGGGAAACGGTGGGGTGGGTTTTTGGGGGGTGTTGGAGGACACATGTGAAGCGCACACGGCAGACGGTTGCGAAACGGGCGCGGGACATGGGCACGGGAAGCAGTGGAGGACTTACCCGTGTCGGAAGCGCGGGGAGCATCGATAGGTAAAGAGAATGTACAGGAGGACCATGGGTTCCAGCCAGCCAGTGCTGAGAAGGACGCCCGCGGAGCAAAGGATTTGTGCTAGCGATGAGTCGACAGGGACAAGGGCGCCGGCGCGTGTGTTGAAGAGGCTGGGGCTTGCGAGGAGCACGGTGAGCTGGTGGAGAAGGAGGGAGGGAGGGGGTGGGGGCGGATGTGAGCGAGGGTAGGGACAGCAAGCCACGACGACGACGTACGAGCCAGAAGAACAGGAGACCGGCGAGCTGATTTCGTGGCCGGGTCAACCGGGCAAACTCGAGATGTGTGTAGCGTGTGGAGATGGCAGCTATGACAGCCACAGCCACGCCAACAGCGGCAAGGATGCCCACCTCTGCAAAGTTGAGGATTTGGGCGATGGCCGGGTCCATGCGGAGTTTGGGTGGATGCCGAGGCGGGGGGTGGATGGGGGAGGGGAATGGGGGGGATTGGTGGGGATGGGATGGCTGCATTGTGATACTGTCCTTCTTTAGCCCTTGCCAAAGATCTTGCCGAGGCCAAAGCGGCCGCTCTTTTTGGTCTTGCCGCTGCTGCCGCTGCTGCTGCCGCCGACGCCACTGCCGCCGCTGCCGCCTGCAAGGCTGGAGCTGCTTTCTTGGTGGCTGAGGCTGGAGCCGCCGCCGACACTGATGCCGCTGGAGGAGGAGCCGCTGCTGGAGGAGGAGCCGCTACTGCTGCCAGAGTCGTCTGAGCCTGCGTACATGCCGCCAATGTGCTGGAGGCCGGCCTTGTACTCGCCGTTCTTGGAGGCGTCGCGGAGGAGCTTGTTGCAGCCGGGGGACTCGTTGATGGTGTTGTAGACGGCGGCAACCTTGTGGAAGCCCGGGTAGTCTGGGCGTGTGCCGCGGGAAATGGCCGGGAAGTAGCGCTTGTAGATCATGTGGATCTTGATGAACTGGGAGTTGCCGACGAGAAAGTTGACAAGGAGCTTGACGTCGTTGTCCATGCCCTGGAGGTCACGTACAGCCTCGTGACCCTGGGCCATGCGGCGCTTTTCGTTGTCGGGCAGCTGGAGGAGCTTGGAGAGGTAGTGGAGACCGTTCATGGTGCCAAAGGGACCCGAGGCGCCGCCAATGGTGTCGAGGAACGGGGCGAGGTGGGAGCTCTTTTGCAAGTAGTCGAGGGTGCCCGAGTGGTAGCGGACGGCCTGGAAAAACAGGCGCCAGGCTTCGCGGTTGAAGGGCATGGATTGCATGGTGCGACCGTCGCGGCAAAAGGTGGAGATTTGGGTGTAAAAGTCGTTTTCCCTGCTGACGAGGGCAAAGACGTCGTTGACCTTGAGTAGGTGGCGGAGAGCGGCGAGGCAGGAGCGCTTGATGTCGTAGCCGGCTGTGGGCATGTTTTTGATGATGGTGAGGAGGTTTTTGATGTCGTTGTAGTCGATGATGAGGATCATCTGCTCGCCAGCGAGCATGCGTTCGCCCTGTTTGTCGCGCTTCTTCATGGACTCTGGGTCCTTTCCCTGGATGCGCGCGAGGCGGTACATGTGCTTTGCGGTGGCCTCGAGGAGAGAAGCAAGGCCGATGGCGCCGTGGGTGACCTTGTTCTTTGCGGCAAGGAGGGCAGCAACGGCGTCGTGGAAGAGGTCGCACTGGAGGACGTAGCTGGAGTGGTCGACGCCCTCGGAGGAGGTTTCGATGAGGGTGTCGCGAACCCATTGGACGAGGAGCTGGGACATGAGGGGCGCGGGTGTGTCGAGGCGTCCGCCGGAGCCGGGTTCGCTCATGACGTCGTTGACGAGGAGGCCCTGCTCGGCATAGACGCGGCAGAGGATGTCCCAGGTGTCGATGTTTGTGCGGAGAATAGAAAAGAGGCGGCGTGCGGCAAAGGCGACATGTGTGAAGCGGGAGGAGGCCATGAGGCGGAGATGTGCGACGAGGTCTGTGTCTGGGTTGAGGAGGACATCCTGGACGGCGGAGCTTGGGTTGCGCACGAGCTGGGCGGTGGCAAAGAGGAGGAGGGAGGAGATGGTGGATGAGCGGTGGTTGATGGCGTCGAGGACGTGTGCAAGGAGGGTGGAGTTGTCTGTGAGAAGGTTGCCCATGGCGTTTGCGCACTGGGTCATGGTTTCGGCGACAAAGTAGTTGATGGCGACGTAGAGGTAGGTCTCTTGCATGATGGCATCGTTGATGACGGAAAGGTAGTAGTGAACAAAGAGGGTTTCGAGGAACTGGCGGACGAGGTCCGAGTCGACGTGGCGAAGGGCGATGTGGATGACGAGATCCCAGGCGTCGTCGACAATGGGCATGATGTCGAGGTGTGCGGCGCGGTGGAAGTGCATGGCGCGTGCGATCCAGTAGAGGGAGCGGATCTCGTTGTTGTCGCGGAGAGTCTCGAGGAGGTGTTTGGCTTTGCAGGTCTGCATGATCTCTGTGACAAAGACGGCCATCTTTGCGGTGAAGAGCGGGTCTGTGTGGGACTCAAAGAGGAGGAGGGCGTCTGCAAAGTTGTCGCCTGTGATGGCGGAGAGGAGGACCTGCATGACGGTGTCGCTCTCGTCGTCTGTGTTTACACTGGCCGGGCTGGAGAGGAGGGCCCTGAAGTTGTCGACCATGACGGGCACGGCCAGGACGTGTTCGACGGTTTCGAGGGACGGGCTGCCCTGAGCGGCGGCAATGAGGGCGAGGACTTGTTCGTGGTAGGCGGCGTGGACGGAGATGGGGATGTTTGGGTGAAACCAGGCGTTGAGGTGGTCGTACCTGGAGCGAGCCTCGAGTTCGGTCCACTGCTGGGCAAGGGTGCGTGCGTAGGGGCCGTAGGAGCGGCTTTGTTGGGCGAGGCGTTTGAGGTCGATTTTCTCGTCGAGCTGGCACTGGGGAATGTCAAACTCGACCTCCTTTCCGTCGACGGTTGCTGGGGCGTCCTGGCAGGTGAGGATTTGGCCTGGGGTGAGGTCCAAGCGTCGGAGGGGAGTCATTGGTTTTGCTGTGGGGCGGGGGGGAGAGGGGGGGGGTAGAGGTGGGGTAGAGGTGGGTTAGTGGGGCGGGGAAGGCGGGGAGGGGAGGGGGGGGACTGGGGTAGAGGTGGGTTGGTGGGCGGAAGCGGGGAGGGTCCGTGGTGGTGGGAAGGGAGGTGCCGAGCTCACCTTGGTTCTTCATGCTGATGGTGCTGGACCGGGTCATGGACATTTCGGAGGATGAACCGCGGTCGACAAAGCGGCCGTGAATGATGGGGAGAAGAGGTTTGCGGTCTTGCTCCTTGACAATCCAGTCCTGAAAGACATCGCGGATGGCAAGCTTTGTGGCGCCCTTGAGGCCTTTCCACTTGTGGTCGCGAGCCCAGGAGCGTTCTTCAAGAGGGTCGGGCTCCGAGGCGGTAGGGAGGAGGAGGAGGTCGGAGAGCGGGCGGCGTGGGTGGTTGTGGTGCTGGGCCTTGAGCTTCGCGACGAGGTAATGGACGGTGAGTGCGCCGCCTGAACGGGCTGTGATTTCGGCTTCCTTCTTGTCGTCATCGTCTGCCCCAAAGGCGTCCTTGAAGACATGAGGCACAAGGCCGAGGAGGGTCTCGAGCTGGGTGGCATGCGGGGGGATGACCTGGAGGGAGTCTTCGCAGCGGCGGGCCCAATTGTTGATGGCCTCTTCGTACTCCTCAAAGGAGAGGTAGTGGTCGGGGATGGGTTCGGGAGGGATGAGCTGGGAGTCCCAGGGGTCGTGGTCGAGGTCTTTGTAGATGGGCTCCTGCTTCTTTGCGGTGGCGGCGGGTGTGGCGGCGTCGGGATGGTCTTCGTCGTCGTCGAGTTCTGTGCTTGTCTCGAGCTTAAAGTCGTCAATGCCCTGGTCAGCGTCTGCGGAGTCGTCTGCAGCGAGTTGGGGCACGTGGACAGAGGGGCGGCCGAGGGTGCGGCCCATAAGGGCCGGGAGGCGGACGTAGCCGAGGGCCTTTTCGACGTCTGCCTTCCAAGCAAAAAGGGCCTGCTCAAAGTCGGGGTAGTCTTTAAAGTGGCCGACGTCGGGAAAGGAGGCAAAGAGGTCTGCTTGGTGGGAAAAGGTGAAGTGGTTGAGGTTGTAGAGGTGGCGTGCGACTACGTTGTACAGGAGATCCTGCTCAGGGACATCGGGGAGGTCGTCCTGGACAGGAAACTCGCTGATGGAGACCGGGTTGTACATGCGGTCGTAGATGTTGCCGTCGGGGCCAAGGTAGAGCGGGTATGCAGGCAGCTGTGGGTGGTTTGCGTTGGATGAGGATTTCTTTTTGGCGCTTGCAGTGCTGCTGGCGGCGCCTTTGCTGGAGGAGGCCTTGTCCTTCTTGGGATCGTCGGCAGAGGAGCTAACGAGCTTGCCAAGGTAGAGGCGTCCGTCTGCAGGAGGGTGCGTGCGGGTCGGGAGCGGGGGAACGCGTCACGGGAGTGAGCATTAGGAAGCAAAGCCCTCTTTAGAATCAAGGACGGGTGGACAGGGAAGAAGCGACGCATGGAAACGAGGACGGGCAGGTGGGTGCGGGCTAGGCAGAGACAAGGGCTGGAGAGGATGGTGGGACAGACGAGGGGTGGGGCTGGAGGGTGGAAAGTGGCATGTGGGTGGGGGGGGCAGACAAGGGGAAAGGCGACGGCCCTCTTCGGTTTGGGGGAGCCGATTTGGTGAAGACGGGTGGGCCATGGGACGGGGGGACGTGAGGCAAAGGCAGTGGGGTGGTGGACGGGGAGGATGCGTGGAGGGCGCGGGGAGGGGAATGAGGGAACGGGCAACATACCGTAGGTGGCATATGTAGGGAGCGAGTGTTTTTGAGCCAAGGCGAGGATCTTGGCATTGTGCTCGTCAACGTCTGGGAGGAAGGCCTCGCTGATGTGCACCAGCTCCGGCTTGACTTTTTCCTCCTCGACGGCAGAGGCGTCTGCCTCGGGTTCCTTTCCGTCCTTGGGGCTGCTTGTGCTGCTGCTGCTGCTCATTTTTGGTTGGGTTGGCCATCGGCGCAGGGAGATGCAGCGGATGCTGTGGAGGAGGAGTGAGGCCACTTGGGCACATCAAGGTACAGAGTGAATGAAGCACATATTGAATGGGGTTTGGGAGTGTCCTGGGTGAGGGAACAGAGTGGGAGTGGGAGTGGGGAGGGAAAGAGGACACAGAGAGTGGGACGGAACGGGAGAGAGCGGGAGCGGAGTCGGAGGGGGGATGGAGGGAGGGAAAGGGAGGTGGAGGGTTGGAGGACGATGGGAGGGAGGGTGAAGAGAGGCTGGGATCGCCAAAAAAAGGAAAGGGCAAAAAGAAGCGATTCCGGGCACCCGGATTTGAACCAGGGACCAATCGATTAATGCTAGTACTTCTACAGTCGACCGCTCTACCAACTGAGCTATGCCCGGGGGAATCGAGACTACTGAGGCTGTTTCGCTGTACACAGTTGCACCGCACAGCCATGCCATGCCGGTGTTGCGACCGACAGGTTCTGTAACCCCGGTGTGCGTGGGGCCGGATGGCGCAGGATGGCGCAGGATGACCGGGCGGGGGTCAGACATGGCGTGCTGCGTGGTGTTTGGTCCTGTGCATGTCTGCCTGCTGGGCGACATGGAGATCCAGGCCACGGAGAGAGTGGGAGCGGCCGCGAGATTGAGGCAGCAGCCAATGCATGCACAGTCCACACACACACACACAAAGGGACGGGACGGGGGGGGGGGGGGAGGTATCATCACATCATCACCTGCACGGCACTCTCCAGAGGCAAGCACATGGCCAGAACCAGAGCGAAAAAGAACAGACCACACAAAAAAAGAAACCAAATCTCTCCCGGGCGGGCTCGAACCGCCAACCTACAGATTAACAGTCTGACGCGCTGCCAATTGCGCCACGGAAGAAGAGACTAACTACAGGTTTCTGTCTGTACCGAGCTGCAATCACGCTTTGCAACCTTGCTCTCAGCATCTGTGCAACCTGTCTTGCGACCTACGTGTATTCCCGTTCCACCCCACATGTGTCTCCTTCGCATCCCTCCTTTCGCCAGATGCCTCCCACATCGCTCGTTACGACGACCCGAGCACGCGCTCCACTTGGGTTGTGGCGTCCTTGAGCTGGTTGAGCAGATCTTGCATCTGGTCGACCGAGCACGCAAACTGCAGCTCTTGCGTCTGGCCGTCGTCGCCAGCCAGGTCCAGTTGCAGCATGAACGTCGGAGCATTCACGCGTTCGATGCGGTTCGATTTGACAAGCAGGTCCAGGCGCCACTGCACGTTTGTCAGGTGCGGGTAGTTGAAGCCAGACGTCGACAACGTGTCCCGGATGGACTCGCGTTGCTCTCCGTACGCATGCACAGTCGCAGCCACAGCCGCATCTGGCAGCGACAGCTCCTCCACCAACACACTCTGTGGCGCGTGCATTGCGCACCTCGTCCATGTCAGTCCGTGTCTCGCATCCACGCACACCGTTCGTTTGCCCTCACGCTCACGTACCTGTCCAAACGCATCAGCATCCATGTTTTCCTTTGCTGCTTCGAGTGCCAATGCAGCCAGGGCTGCAAACGCATGCTTGGCTTGCGCAATCACGTCCTTCTCCAACGAGTCTGGGTGGGCCGTAGCCGCTGTGTCAGCGCACGTCCCTCCCGTGCTTCCTGCTCGCCACACACTCACCATCCTCCTCCACCTGGCCCGTGACCAGGGAGGTCACCGCACTTGTAGCCAGGTGCTGCCACTGCTCCTCGCTCAGTGACACCTCTTGGCTTGCAAACGGCCCCAGAGCCTGCGCAATTTCGTCGGGCACCAGCTATCGACCCCCCCCCCGCATCACGTGCGTTAGTTAATCGCGCACCACCACATCCAACGACACTCAACACGTCTCTTTCCGCGCGAACACGCCTTGCCATGCTATCCACTCACCATCTGCGTCTGCGGTTTCACTGTGCGCGCCGCCGCTGCCAACACATCCTCCTGTGAGCCAGTGCGTCACTCTAGCGCTCGTGGCAGGTACTCGTTTCCACCATGTTTGTACGACCCAACCAACCGCCGCAGATCTCAAAGTTTGTGCACATCTTTGAGAGCTTGCTCACGCCAGACGAGGAGCCGGCCGCGCACAAATGGGAGGAGACCCTCTTGCTCAAGCCCAACTCGCCGTTTCTGCAACGATGCATCCGACACAGCACAAAGACCGAGCTACTATCGCTGGCGCCGCGTCTGCGCGAGCTGTGTGCAGAGTGCAGCGCCGCGCTACTCGACGACAACCGTCACCGTGTCCTGCACGCGCTGATCATCCTCTCAGACGTCATCCACGCCTGTTCAAGCAAGCAATTCACCACGTACCAGCTGCTCGACCTGCTATGCGGCTTTGAGCACGCAGACACCTTTTTCCGCACGCTACTGGACTATGTGCAACAGCTGCTCGCTCACGAGCGCGTGCCCGCCGACATCAAGCAGGCGGCCATGCGGTTGTTGAGCACACTTGTGTCTGCATGCGACAACGTCAACCAGAACGCCCTCGTCGAGTACCTCATTCTCACCGACACCTTTGACACCCTACTCCACCTTTTCGCTGACGCCCCCGTACACCTCCTCCACGCCTCCCCACCGCAAATGGCAAAGAGCATGCTGTTGCTCCTTTCCCTTCTCGTCAACTACCAGAAGTACGAGTCCCAGAACCCGTGCGTCCGCCGCGTTCGCCGCCTCACAAGCGCAGCTCTCCTCGAGCGCATCGCCTACACTCAGGCTGTGTGCTTGCACTCCTTGGCCAGCATGTATGACGACGCCTTGCCCAAACCCTCTGAAGAGGGTGCAGACGGCTGGAGCAAACTGTGGGGCTCCATCAAGAGTTTTGTAACGTCGGAGGAAGACGAGAGCGGGCAACCGGGTGAGAGCGTGTGTCCTGCAGGAACGGGCGCCGTGCTTCTCTCTTTGTACGAAATGATCCACCTTAACGACTCCTTTGTAGGCTTCCTGCTCGAGGTGCAGGCTCCCGTGGACACCGGAGCCAACAGCGAGGACGAGGACGAGCACGGCGACGATTCCCTGGCCAATGTGGTCACAGAGGTTGAGATCGACGAACTGGGCAACCAAAAATCGGAACCTACCACGTCATCGTCATCCTCCTCGTCATCGTCATCGTCGTCGTCGTCGTCGTCGTCCACATCCACGGCGACGTTGACTGCACTCGCCAAACAGCAACCAGACACGATGTACGGTCCGCTGCCTAGGCTACTGCAACTGGCCAGCAACCTGTTTTTGGACATCAAGGATGAGCGCAGTGAAACATACGCACGCATGGTCCTGGTGATCTTTGGAGTCATCATGGAACAGTCTCCAGAGCTCGTGCATGACCCGGAATTGCTTACGCTGAAGCTGCGGCTGAAACGCAACGAACAGAACAAAGAACACACCGGATGCATGGCGGAGTTGATGCTGAAGGTGTTGATGGAGTTTGTAGTGTTCAACTGCAAGGCGCACCTGAACGCAGGGTTGTACATTGACGCGCTTCGGTTGATCCACCGCATGCTGCTGCACCAAAAGTCGGCTGGCATCCGACTGGAAAATATCAAGTGGAACTATCTGTGGACGAATCTGTATCGTGTGCTGCGCCACGTTGTCGATCTGGCCGAGAAAGAGGTTCGCTGAGCGAGAAGAAGGGCAAGAAGCACTGCAGCAGCCGCTGACACTGACACACGCGCGTTCACACACACACACAGCCACGGGCAAAGCAACTGGCGACGGCAGTTTTCCGATTGTTCAACGTGTTCATCACGTTTGGCGACTCCTTCTTGGCGGACGTGTCGATGTACGACCAGCTGTACTACGAGCTGATTCGCAACGCTGGAGTGTGTGAAAGCGCAGCCGACGTGGCCGAGGAAGGCCATGCGGAGGTGGAGAATGTGCTGACGATTGTGCGGCACTTTGGCGAGGCTGTGGAAACATGGCAGGCAAGTCACGGCGGCGCTAGCGCAGTCACGCCACAGGCAGTGACCAAAATCATCAAGGACGGGTATGGGTCGCTGAGTCTGCAGTTTGTGCGTGATCTGGAGGTGCTGGAGACGTGGAAAGAGGCACCGCGCGAAGTGAGCTGGTTTGGCCGAATGCTGCGCTATGTAGTGGCAGGCACACGGATGCAAGAGCTAGACGAAGAGGAGGATTGAGCAAATGAAGGGAAGTGGAATTGCTACAGTATTTTCTTGCGTCTGGCTTCGAGATTTGCTCAGATGCACTCCGTATTGATATGTTCATTCCTTTGTGACAACAAGCTCACCACGGGGGGCCAAATCAGCCTGCTCGAGGGTCAGCTGCTCGTCGTCGCCACTGTACTTCTTCTTTGGAAAGGTAGACATCAGGCGGATGCCCGATTCGCTCGTGTTGGCCTCAACCCATTCACGCACTTCAGCGAGGGTTGTGTTTGATGTGAGCTTGGGCGGCGTCACAACGTCACCTGAGGACAAGCGAATCTTGATGATGCACTCGTCACCCGAGAGACTGGTGTCCTTGTCCAGATTCTCGTCCTGAGTGCTTGCGCCCGTGTCGGGATTGCTGAGGGTCCAGTCGATGGCCTTTTGCAGGGACTCCTCGCCTGTGGCCTTGACAGCCTTGATGGCGTATGCCTTGTTGTAGCCCATGCCCACGAGCTCGTCCACAAACGGAAGCTGTTCCTCTTCGTTGTCGTCGTTGGAGCTGCCGAGACGGTGACCTCCGGACGTGTCCCCGAATTTTCCGTCCGACTTGCTGCCACCCTTGACGCCGCCGTTCTTGACGACCATCGACTCGAGACCCTCTGGGTCGGCGCCTTTCATCATGTCCACCAGCTTCATGTCCTTGATAAAGACAAACGTGGGCATGGCGCGCACGCGGAACTGGGCGGCGATTTCTTGTTGCTCGTCCACGTCGACGGCCAGGAAGCGCACGTTGGTGTACTCATTGCTCATGTTTTGCACCACCGGCTTGATCATTTGGCACGGTCCACACCACTCTGCGTGAAAATCGATCAAGATCAGCGAGTTGTCCTTCAGCTCGTCCTTGAACTCATCCACGTCCTCAATCTCCACCACCTTGTGGCTTTCAGGCGGCTTCGCCCAGCCGCCGCCACCGCCGCCGCCGCCAAACAAGTTTGAGAATCCAAAGAGGTTGCTCATTTGTGTTTGTGTGTGTGTGTGTTGTTTTGTTGGAAAACTTGGTTGCGTGGACGGGACGCCGCCAAACTTGCTTTTGAACCTTGCTCTGCGGTCATCTGGAATGGACCGCGTAATGACGGTGCAACGTGGCACAAGAGATGCATGCCGCACGTACGACGTGGGAACCGCGCGTCTAGTGAACCTGGACGATGAAAGATCTCGACCTTTCTCCGCGTGACCGGAGACGCTTTCACGGAAACGGAGTGAGCATGGCAGAAACGGCTGAACGATGACGAGTGCAGGAATAGCTTGATGGATGGTTGCCTGACGTGCAAACGCTCCGACGTTCATGCTGCAACTGGACCTGGCTGGCGACGACGGCCAGACGCAAGAGCTGCAGTTTGCGTGCTCGGTCGACCAGATGCAAGATCTGCTCAACCAGCTCAAGGATGCCACAACCCAAGTGGAGCGCGTGCTCGGGTCGTCGTAACGAGCGATGTGGGAGGCATCTGGCGAAAGGAGGGATGCGAAGGAGACACATGTGGGGTGGAACGGGAATACACGTAGGTCGCAAGACAGGTTGCACAGATGCTGAGAGCAAGGTTGCAAAGCGTGATTGCAGCTCGGTACAGACAGAAACCTGTAGTTAGTCTCTTCTTCCGTGGCGCAATTGGCAGCGCGTCAGACTGTTAATCTGTAGGTTGGCGGTTCGAGCCCGCCCGGGAGAGATTTGGTTTCTTTTTTTGTGTGGTCTGTTCTTTTTCGCTCTGGTTCTGGCCATGTGCTTGCCTCTGGAGAGTGCCGTGCAGGTGATGATGTGATGATACCTCCCCCCCCGTCCCGTCCCTTTGTGTGTGTGTGTGTGTGGACTGTGCATGCATTGGCTGCTGCCTCAATCTCGCGGCCGCTCCCACTCTCTCCGTGGCCTGGATCTCCATGTCGCCCAGCAGGCAGACATGCACAGGACCAAACACCACGCAGCACGCCATGTCTGACCCCCGCCCGGTCATCCTGCGCCATCCTGCGCCATCCGGCCCCACGCACACCGGGGTTACAGAACCTGTCGGTCGCAACACCGGCATGGCATGGCTGTGCGGTGCAACTGTGTACAGCGAAACAGCCTCAGTAGTCTCGATTCCCCCGGGCATAGCTCAGTTGGTAGAGCGGTCGACTGTAGAAGTACTAGCATTAATCGATTGGTCCCTGGTTCAAATCCGGGTGCCCGGAATCGCTTCTTTTTGCCCTTTCCATTTTTTTTTTTGCGATCCCTACCTCTCTTCACCCTCCCTCCCATCGTCCTCCAACCCTCCACCTCCCTTTCCCTCCCTCCATCCCCCCTCCGACTCCGCTCCCGCTCTCTCCCGTTCCGTCCCACTCTCTGTGTCCTCTTTCCCTCCCCACTCCCACTCCCACTCCGTTCCCTCACCCAGGACACTCCCAAACCCCATTCAATATGTGCTTCATTCACTCTTTACCTTTGTGTGCCCAAGTGGCCTCACTCCTCCTCTACAGCGTGCTCCTGGAACAGCTCGGCCGTCTCGGGCCACCTTTCCGCAATCACCGTCTTCAGCTTGGCAATGCGCTTGGTCACATTCTCCAGATCACTGCGCATTCCCTGGAGCATCTTTGTGTTCTGCGCAAACTCCACCGCTATCTCGTTGTACTGTTCTGCGCTGTGTGTGTTGAACGCCTCCAGCGTTTGCTGCGCCTGCTGCAGCGTCTTGAACGTCTTCAGCTGCGCGTTCTTGGCCTCTGTCAGCGGTACTTCGTCCACCACCCCTGCTATCGCCGCATACGTCGTCCCAGCCTCGCTCATCGCATTGCTTCCGCGGCCGCACCGTCTTCGCCAAAACACCCACACTTTTCGTCGACCGCCTCCCATGTCCACAGACGTCATCGGGGACCTTGTCCTCCTCACACAGATCTCAGAGGATAGCATTGTTGACACGCTTCGTGCGCGCTACAACAAGGACCTCATCTACGTGCGTTCTCCCACCCCTGCCTCCACCCTCCATTTTCACCTCTTCCTTCCCCTTCCCTCCCCTGCCCCAATCGCCCCTGCCCTGCCCAGTTGCCCTGCTGACCGCACCCGTCCACCCGTGTTGCTTCGACATACCCTTGCAGACAAACATTGGCGCCGTACTGCTGTCTGTCAACCCGTTTCGCCCCATAGGCAACGATGGGCCGTCCGTTGTTCGTCAGTACCAGAACAGCCACCCGTATGAGCAGCCGCCCCACATCTATGCCCTCGCCGAGACTGCCTACCGCGCTCTCGTCTCCGAGCGCATCAACCAGTGTGTCATCATCTCTGGTGCGTTCTCCCTCGCCTTCCGTCACGCCTTTTTTGTACTTTCGATGCCTCGATGACCCTCTCCGCGTCGCTGGCCCGTCCTCACACCATACACCCCCTTTTCCTTCCTTTTCGCCCACTCTCGCACAGGTGAATCTGGCGCTGGCAAAACAGAGGCCTCCAAGCTCATCATGCGCTACGTCGCTGCCGTGTCCGGCTCGGGCGGCTCGGTCGAAAGCGTCAAAGAAAAGATCCTCGAGAGCAACCCTCTCCTCGAGGCCTTTGGCAACGCAAAGACCCTGCGCAACAACAACTCTTCTCGATTCGTGAGTTTCTCCTTCCTTCCCGTGGCATGCTTCGCACCGTTCCGTGCGGCCTTGCACTCTCTCGCGCCGTGCTTACTTGCTCACCACTGCTGCACCTCTCTCGCAGGGCAAGTACATGCAAATCATGTTTACTCCGCTTGGTGTGCCCATCGGAGGCCGCATCACAAACTACCTGTTGGAAAAGTCGCGCGTTGTCACCCAGATTTCCAACGAGCGCAACTTTCACGTCTTCTACCAGCTCCTCGCCGGCTCCACCTCTGAGGAGAAGGCTGCTTTCCGTCTCGCGCCTCCCGAATACTTTCGCTACCTCAACCAGAGCGGCTGCTACACCGTCGATCGCATGAACGACGCGGCCGAGTGGTCAGAGACGAAGCACGCCATGTCTGTCATCGGCATCACTGTCGAGGAGCAACGCCAGGTGTTTTGCCTCCTTGCCGCCATCCTCCACCTCGGCAACGTCGATTTCAAAGAGAACAAGGACGGGTACGCCCAGGTCGCCTCCACCGAGGATCTCGAGGCCTCCTGTGAGATGATGGGACTCGACACCAGCTCCATGGCCCATGGACTCACCCACCGCACAGTCAGCGCAGGCGGACGCGGCTCGGTCTACTCCTCCCCCCAGACTGTCGAGCAGGCCGAGTACATCCGCGACGCAACCGCCAAGGCGCTCTACTCGCGCATGTTTTCCTGGCTTGTGAAAAAGGTCAACGAGCTCATGAGCCCCGAGCGCATGCAGTCGTCATCTGGCGCCTCGTCCTCGTCCTCGTCGTCCTCTTCGTCCTCTTCGTCCCTTGGCAACAACGGCAACACGCAGGCGTCGTGGAGCTCCTACCGCACAGACAAGCTGCTCAACCTCGGCGTCCTCGACATCTACGGCTTTGAGATCTTCCAGGTCAACTCGTTCGAGCAGCTGTGCATCAACTACGTAAACGAGACCCTGCAGCAGACGTTCATCGAGCTCACGCTCAAGACCGAGCAGGAGGAGTATCTGGCGGAAGGTATCACCTGGGACGAGGTGTCGTATGTGGACAACCGCGGCTGTGTGCAGCTTATCGAGGGAAAGATGGGCGTCCTGCGACTGCTGGACGAAGAGTGCCTCATGCCCAAGGGCACAGACGCAACCTACTTGGACAAGATGAACGGCGTGCTCGCTGGCAACGACTACTACGACGAGGTGGCATTTGACAAGGGCGTGTTTGAGGTGCAGCATTACGCCGGCGCCGTGCGCTACGAGGTCGACGGCTTCTTGGACAAGAACCGCGATCAGTTCTTTGAAGACCTGCGCGCCATGCTGTGCGCCGGCATGAACCCACTCCTGTCCGTGCTCTTTGCAGAGCCGCCGCAGCCCAAGAAGAAGGCCGGCGCGTTTGGAGGCAAGGCCAAGCGGCCCGAGACCGCGAGCTCGCAGTTTCGCACGCAGGTCAGCGAGCTGCTGGAGAGCATCTACTCGTGCGAGCCCCATTACGTGCGCTGCCTTAAGCCCAATGACGACAAGGCGCCACGGCGCTACGAGGAGGACATTGTGTCCAAGCAGGTTCGCTACTTGGGTCTTTTGGAGAACGTGCGCGTCCGTCGCGCTGGCTACTGCTACCGGGCCTTGTACGATCGTTTTGTGCGTCGCTTCTACATGACCTGCCCGGCTACGTGGCCGCACAAGGGGTACGATGCACAGGAGAGCGCGGGCAAGATCATGGCTCACCACAACTTCAACACGCAGTCGGACCACTTTCAGTTTGGACGCACAAAGATGTTTATTCGCAACCCGGAAACGCTTTTCTACCTGGAGAAGGACCGGGAGGCGCGCATGCATGACCTGCAGACGCTCATCTCCAAGACCTTCCGCTGCTTCTACTGGCGCAAGTGGTACCTGCGCACCCAGGCCGCGCGCTGCATCCAGCGAAACTTTCGGGTCTTTCTCGCACGCCTCTACCTGCGCAAGCTCAAGGAGAAGAGCAAGGACATCTTTTCGTCGCGCAAGGAGCGCCGCGTGCAGAGCGTCTACCAAAAGACCTTTTTTGGCGACTTCAAGTCGATGGAAAGCAACGAACCGGTCAAGCAGTACATTCTCAAGGAGCACGGAGACAGCGTGGTGTTTTTCAGCGACCACGTCAACAAGGTCAACCGCAAGATGAAGAGCCAGGAGCGCGTGTTGATGCTCACCGACCTTGCGCTTTACAATTTGGTAAGTAGTGTGTGTGTGAGAGAGCTGTGAGAGAGAGCTGGGAGATGATCATACACTCACACTGCACGGTTGGTGAACCCTTGGCACACTGTGCAGGAGGAGCTGAAGAAGCCACCAAAGAAGAAGCCCGGGCTGATGTACGAGGTGAAGCGGCGCATTCGACTGGAGGACATCTCGGCTGTGTCGCTGTCCAAGTATGCAGACAACTTTATGGTGGTGCACGTGCCCAAGGAGTACGACTATGTGTTTGAGGTGGACAAAAAGACGATTCTGCTGACGTTCATGAAGGACTTGTACGCGCAGCGGAAGAACGGGGCAGAGTTGGAACTGCGCTTCGAAGAGCAAATCAAGGTGGCCATCAAGTCGGGCAAGTATATGGAAATGGAATTCACAAAGAACGAAATGGAGCTTGCGGACGAGGAAGTGGTGACGGGCAAGGGCAAGGGCAAGGTGATGAAGGTGGACGTCGGTGCAGGCCTTCCCGCAGACACGCAAGTGAACAAGGGGTGAGGATGAGCAGAAGGGTGTGTGTGTGGAGGGCAGAATGTACTGAAGGGGTGGGATTTGCCCGGGCGCTTCAAAGTCGAATGCACACGAGGGAACGATACGCCCTGTGGCTGGCTGTGCTGCTGGGAGTGGCCGTATGCGGTGGCGTGTGTGATGTGGACCGGTTTTACCCGGACGGACGACAGGGCCGTGTCTGGTGGCACGGGGATGCAGAGTATGCCACACACTGGCAGCTAGTGGGGGATGCAGAGGCAGACGCAGTAGTGCGTCCTCTGATTGCCATGAAGCAGCGGAACATGGACCATGTGGATGTGAGTGTTCATACGTGGCGCGCACGTGCGTAGGGCCACAGAGTGTGTGGGCGCACAGTAGGGATTGCAGCAGCCAAAACCCAGGCCGCGTTCTTGTTGTTGCGCACGATGCACAGGCAGTGTCAAAGCCTACGCGTCGACACGCGGACACGCGTACATCGTGTATGGGTGTACTGTGGTCTGGGCGGGAGGGGATGCGCAGAACGGGGGCCAGAGGGGCTGTGGGAGGGGCGGTCGGCAAACTCACACACACCGCACTCACGGTCCACAGCGGCTGTTTCACGAGGTGACGAATCCGCAGTCGCCACAATACGGCAAGTATCTGGACGTGGATGCGCTGACGGCGTTGGTGGCATCCCCTGCAGAGACGGTGGAGGCGGTCAAGAGCTGGCTGCGCAGCGAAGGGGACGTGCATGACGCAGACATGGCACTGGAAGGAAACGAGGACCACCTGCGCGTGAAGATGACGACTGCTCAGGCCAACCGGCTGTTTGGGGTACGCATGCAGCGGTTCCAGCACAGGCTGACGGGCGCGGTGACGCATCGAGCGACAGAACACCACAGCGTTCCTATGTCGCTGCGTGGACATGTGGAACTGGTGACCGGGGTGTCGGACGAGCCGTCGGACAAGCCGTACCACCTGCACCCGTCTGGTGGGCATTTTGTGGCCGCCGATGAAGTCGAGGACTACGACGGAGACGGCGCTGTGCAAGACAAGATCGAGGTGGTTGTGACGGGCGACCGGCAGTTTGCAGTGCAAGTATCACTAACGTGTGCAAACGGCCAAGTCACACACAACGTGAAGGAGCCGTGCCGTGACCAGAACGACGTGCTGAAGACTCTGGTCATCAGGGCACAGCCGCAGGACCCGCAGCAGCCAGAGTTCAGGTATCCGATTGTGCAGGAGGAAATCAGTACGTCGTTGTGCGAGTGCTGGGACGACACGGAGAAGGGAGTAGGCTGCTTTGTGCCGTTCCGCAACGAGGCGTTTGACGGCTTTCCCAACTACGTGATGTACTCGTTCTCTGCAGAGAGCAAGTTTGCGAGTGGTACGACAAGTGCGGCGTACACGTACGCCAAGCCCGTGTCAGGAGGACCGGTAGTGGGCCCTCGTGTGCTACGTGAGCTGTACAATGTGCCGCATGGGACACGGACTGTGGACGAGCGCAGCAAGGTGGCAGTTGTGGAATTTGGTGCCAGCCAGTCGCTGAGCATCGACGATCTGCACGGGTTTCTGGCAGAGAACGGAGAACCGCTGCCCAAAAAGGTGGAGGTGCTGGGAGACCTGAAGAACGACCCGGCAAGCCCGGGCAAGGAGAGCTCGCTGGACATTGACTACGTGGCACTGGCACGCAATGCGACGGTCCAGTTTTGGTTGATGGGCAGCGGGGTGCCGTTCTACGAGTGGGCAGTGAAGCTGAACGCAGACAAGAACGCAGCGCAGGTGCACAGCGTGAGCTACGGCGTGGACTACGAGCGATTCCCGCGCGCGTACATCGACAAGGGCAACAATGAGTTTAAAAAGGTAGGGTTGCGCGGTATGACGCTGGTGGTGTCGTCGGGAGATGACGGGTCGTCGGGCAGGCTGCTGCGTGTGAATCCGTCCAAGTGTGGCTTCTACCCACAGTGGCCGGCGGGCAGCGCGTACGTGCTGAGCGTGGGTGCGACGCAGCTGAGCGACAGGCACAGTGATATGTGTGACGGGGTAGCGATGAACGGCCTGCGGATCAAGTGTCCTGTGCAGGAGATTGGGGCGAGCTCTGAGACGGGGTCGAAAATCACTACGGGAGGCGGGTTTGCGCATGAACCGGTGCTAGAGCACCAAAAGGCTGCGCTGGAAGAGTACTTCCGAGTGGCGGAGGCGCAGGGGAACCTGCCGGCACGGAGCCAGTTCAAAACGGACGGACGAGGATACCCCGACGTGACGGCAATTGGACACAACGTTCCTGTGTACCTGCCACGGAAGAAACAACTGGGGTCGAACGCGGACGTCAGTGGCAGCTTCTTCTTCTTGTACGACGGGACAAGCGCGAGCGCCCCGATTGTGGCCGCGAAACTCGCGCTGCTGAACGACGTGCGCATGCAGCTGGGCCAGCCCGTGTTTGGGTTCGTGAACCCGTGGCTGTATCAGACATGGGCAAAGCACAGGGAGCTGACGCGGTCCATCTCGTACGGCAACACGCGGTGCGGAATCCGAGCGACGCCCACCAAGCCCGTGCCGTGCTGCGGGGTCGGCTTCAATGCCACTCGAGGGGACTCGTGGGATCCTGTGGGTGGCTTGGGCAGCCTGAACTTCCGTGTGGCGCAGAATCTGCTGGTGAACCCGGAGAATCCGTACCCCGAGCTGCTGAACTTTGGGGTGTTTGCAACCAAGGTGCTGCAGGTGCGAGACTATGAGCTTGTGGGCGTGTGGATTGTGGGTCTGCTGAGCTGGCTTCTGTTTCTCAGCGTGTCTGCGGTGGTGTGCTTGCAGTACGGGCGTGTGGGACTGGTCAAGGGAGACAAAGAGGAGGAGCGCGTTGGATTGCTGGAGCAAAATGTGCAGCAAAGCGGCAGCAAATAAGAAAAGGTCAATTCCATGTGGGAGGCAAGCTAGCAAGCGATGTGAGGATCCGGTCCATGACTTCGTCGGGCATGGTGGTCCACAGAGCGCTGGGCACGTAGGTTTCCATGCCGCCCGCGTCGAACATGAGTTCGCGCTCGGTGTCGTTGATGACGAGAGCGAGCTCCATGGCCTGGTCGAGGCCGACGGTGGCACCGATCCAGTGCATAGCTTTCTTCCACGGTCGCTTGCGGGCCATGTTTGCCGTGTCGCGCGGGGTGGCAGCGCCATGAGAGCGCAAAAGGCGGAGAATTGCGTCGCTGCCGCCGATGACGGCGGCTCCAAGCGCCGTTCGTCGGCCATACGATGCGTTTGGAGGAACTCCCCATTCGAAAAGGTTCAGCAAGGCATCAGTGTCGCCTGAACCCGCAGCAGTGACAAAACGCCTGGCGTGGGTCCTGTTGCGGGTGATGCACTCACGCACGGCTGCGGCTTCGGAGCGCAGGGACCAGAGGTCGACGCAGGATCTGTTTGTCTCCATGGCGTGCGCAATGGCAGCCTCGCCCAAAGCTTGGATGCGGTTCTTGCCAGCATCCAGGCTGAGGAGAGTGCGATTCGCGAGGAGGCCCTGTGCCAAACCGAGAGCTCCCTCGTCGCCGATGTAGTTGTTGCGCAGCCCCAGAAGATTCAAGGAAGAGTTTTGAGTCAGGGCTTGGCCCAGGGCCAGCGCACCGTGATCCCCAATTTTGTTGCCACGAAGGTGGAGCTCTCGGAGCGAGCGGTTGTGCGCCAGACCCAGGGCCAGTGCCTGTGCGCCAGCGTCTGTGATACGGTTGTGGACGAGGAAGAGCGTCTGCAGAGTGTTGTTGTTCGCTAGTGCGGAAGCGAGGGCGTGTGCGCCGTCGTCGCCGATTTCGTTTGTGTTGAGGTTCAACACCTGCAGGGCATGGTTCACCTCCAGTCCCTGCCCCAATGCGTGCGTGCACTGATCCGAGATGCGGTTGTTTGTGAGGTAGAGGACCTGCAGGGTGTCGTTGAGCGTGAGGGCGCAGCCGAGCTGGTTGGTGTCGGCCACATCGTTGTTGCAGAGGTTGAGGACCTGCAGGGCACGGTTCAATTGTAGGGCAAGCCCCAAAGTCTGTGCACCTTTGTCTCCAATGTGGTTGTAGCTGATGTCCAGGCGCAGGAGGGAGGTGGAGTCCTCGAGGGCGGGGCCGAGCAAAGACGCCCCTTTATCGCCAAATGCGACGCCGTGAAGGGTGAGGGAGCGCAGAGAATGGCACAAGGGTAGTGCTTTGCACAGGATGGCCAGGTTTTCAGTGTCGAAGTCGTACGTGTGGAGCACGAGGTTTTCGATGACGTCCAGGTCAGCAGCGAGCTTTTCTGGAGAGGCATTTCGCAGCAAGCGATTCATTGCATTGTTGGATTGGATGGGCTGGAGGATCCACTGTGTATTCTCTGGGGGAAGCATCAGCATCTTAGACTTCCTGGGAGACGACGCTGGGGTCGCGGACGTCCTCGTCGGCAGGACCTGCCGGGCCAGCGGCACCCTTCATGGAGGCACCAACAGCGTGCGGATCCTGCACGGTGGCCTTTCCTTCGCGAACCTGGATGTGGAAGGACTCGATAGTCCAGAAGATGAGGAGGAAGATGACGATCAGGACAATGAGATTCACGATGTCGTTGGTGAAGTTGGTAGAGGATGCGTATCCAGGTTCTGTGGCAGCACCGATGATGATGCTAACGATGCTAAAGATCACCTGGGCGACGAAGAGCACGATGGTGAAGCGGAGGTACTTTTGGATGCCTTCAGCGTTGACTTCCTTGACAGCGGTGCAGCCATAGCAGTTTGCAGCAGCAAAGAGGATTGCGATGATTGAGATGATGAGGAGGGCGACGGCATAGAACGGCACGAGCACGATGACCGCAATGAAGGCGAGAAGCACAAAGATTGCTTGGATGATCGAGAGGATGACAAAGAGCGTCAAAAAAGCCATAGATGCCGTGTACACAGAGGAGCAGCAGCAGCGGTCAACTGTGGCAAGGGGCGAAAGGGGTTAGTGGACAAAGGTGGGTGGTGTGGTAGCCCCGCAATGCAGTGCCAGGGGAAGGGAAAGGAAGAGGTGAGTGCGGGGTCGTTGCAGGCGAGTGGATGGGGGCAAAATGGTGGGGATGTGTACTGGGTGGTTGGGATGGGGATGTGCAGGTTTGGGCCGAAGCTGCATTGCTGTCGGGCCGAGTGGACGGGCTGGCCGGAAAAGGCAAAGTCTCCGTTTTTGGACATGTCGCGTTGACGCGGTGTGCGAACGCACGAGCGCAAACGAAGGGCTGGGATGGCTGGCAATGGCTGGGCGGAGTGGAGGGGAGCGTGGGAAGGGGAGGGACGGGTTGGGGAGTTGGGAGGGACAAGAGAAGAACAGCACAAGCGAAACGGGGTGGGCGTTTTTCCCGATTTGAGGATTTGCGGCACGTCCGGGATTTTGGCGCGGGGAAAGGACTGGCGGCAACGTACGCGGATTGCAGAGCATGAACTTGCGTTCCCATCCTTCTTCAGATTGCGACATGGTTGTTGTTGTTGTTGTTGTCGGCAAGTGGAGTTGGATGCGGTGGCGCAGACAGGATTTTGTTGTCAAGATGAGCAGGTCACAGAAAGAGTGGCATCAGGCATTGGGGAAGCACGCGGATAAGGAGGTGGCATCGCTTTTGCGAGAGGCTGGCAAGGTGAGGGGAAAAGGAGGGTCAAAGTCGAACGAGGGGGGAGGAGCGGTCATGGAGTACTGTAGACGGTGATTTGATAGGTTTCTGACCCTGTGGGATGCACAGTCGCTGGTTTTGGACTGCCGCATTCGAAGCGCCGGTGCAAGAGCGCTCTCGCATCTTCTGGGAGAGACAACGACGGTTGAGGAGGTGGAACTTTTCAGGAACGGGCTCACGGATGAAAACACAGCGCTGTTGGTGTTGGCATTGGCGGGGAACAACGCTGTGCGGGAGTTTGTGATTCAGGAGAACGAGTTTGGAGAGGTAGCAGGCAAAGTGGCAGCACACGCACTTTGCAGGAACAGGACACTTGAGAGCTTGCGTGTCATGCACTGCGACATGGACGACAGTGCCATGGCACACATTGGAAAGGCACTGGAGCTCAACCGCACGCTGGAGCACCTTGGCTTGAGCGGGAACGTCGGCACAGTGAACGGCCCGCGAGAGATCGCGTTGGGGATGATGGCGAACAAGACTATCGTGTCTCTGGATTTGCAGGGGAATCCAGTGATGGACATGGGTGCAGCGGAGTTGGGCAAGATGCTGGCGGCGAATCAAACGTTGCGCGAACTTCTGCTGAGCCAGTGCGCGTTTTCAGCGGAAGGAGCGGCGGCATTGGCAGAAGGATTGGGGATGAACCACACGTTGGAGATGTTGGTGCTGAATGGCAACCAGGTTGGGGACGAAGGAGCTGAGGCTCTGGCACAGGCGCTGGAGACAAACACGCGTTTGCTGACGCTGCATGCGGCGCGGTGTGACATCGGAGACAAAGGGGCATGGGCTTTGGGTATGGCACTGCGTGCAAACTGTTCGCTGGAGATGCTGGAATTGAGTGGAAATCCCATTGGGGACGAAGGGGCGGTGGGGTTGGCCGACGGGTTGCGGGACAACAGCGATTTGACGACGCTGATGTTGGTGAACAACTTGGTGACGGAACGTGGGGCAGAGGCGCTTGTGCAGGCCATTGGGAAAAGCAGGTCGTGCCGGCATCTGGGAGGGGTGTGGAACGCGAGCAACAGCAGGCAGGAAAAGGAGAACGAGCGCCAGCAGGAGGCGTACCTGGACGCAGTCAAGGCAGGCGATGTGAAGAGGATGAAGGAGCTGGTCGATTGGGGTGTGCCTCGTCATGTGGACATGGGTGTAGAGTCTGAGTTCAGCAACGCTTTGCGAGCAGGGCATGAGGAGGTTGTGGAGCTGCTGCGCAGGTGGAAGGTGGTGCCCCGATGGACAGATGTGGAGGTGGCGAGGGAGGAAGGGTGGAGGAAGGCGTGGCATTGGATTGGGTGGGGTGGACAGGTGGATGAAGCGATGGAGGTGGCATTGGTGATGAATGGGGAGGAGAGGGAGGTGATGTTTGAGCGTGGTGGGATGGAGGCGTATGCGGAGGAGGGAGGTTGGAGAGGGTGGGTGACACTGCCGGATGAGGTGATGGAGAGGGTGGTGCAGTGGGTGGGAAGGGGAGCTGCACCGGCAAGGGTCGCTGTGGGGAGGTCAGGGGAGACGAGCAAGCGAGAGAGAGATGAGGTGGAAGAGGAGGAGGAAGCGGAGGAGGAGAAGAGGCAACGTGTGGAGGAGGATTGAACAGTGTGGAGGGGTGATCAGCAAGGAGGAATGGACGTCGGACGCAGGAGAGGAGGAAAGGGCAGGAGGTTGGCAGGAAGGTAGGGAGGATCTTGGACGACGGGGATGGCAATGTGGGGAGAATGTACATTCAACACACAGACAGCAATGCCAGTGCAATGGAAGGGGTGGTTGCACTGGCAGTCCATTGCGAGGGAGGGAAGGTTTGGAGGCCTTTTGCAGCGGTACGGTGTTGGCAAGCGCAGCAGCGCACAACGCATTTAGGAGCTGTCACATTCTTACGGGACCGCAGTGTAGGTAGATTTGGGTGAATAGAGAAGTGTGGGATGGAGTGGTGGTGGAGAGGGAGGAGGAGGGCGGCCGTGGAAGCGAAGGAGAGGAAACGGTGGTGCACACACGCTCACAACGAGCAAGCAGATGAGCTCAACAAAGATGGATGATTGGGTGGCTTTGCTGCAGAGCGGGGATCATGCACGGATTGGCAGTGCTCTGGAGGCAGAGGAAGAGGTGTGTTGCGCCCGGAACGCGGACGGAATGGTTGTGTCACGTCCAGAAGCGAGTGGGCGAAGGGAAAGAATGTGTGCTGACACGTGGAGCACGGAAGTTGATCATTGTTCACAAGCAGTTGGGAGACAATGAGGCAGTAGCACTGGCCAAGGCGCTGGGAAAGAACAGGAGCTTGAGGAAATTGTCGTTGAACAAGAACAGTATCGGGGACGAAGGCGCAGCAGCACTGGCGCAGGCGCTTAATGAATACAGCAGCTTGCAGAAACTGGAACTAAGCGGCAACAGAATCGGGGACGAAGGGGCAGCAGCACTGGCGCCGGCACTGTGTATGAACCGCAGCCTTCAGACACTGTACCTCAACGACAACAGCATCGAGGCAGAAGGCGCATCAGCACTTGCGCAGGCACTGATTGCCAGCAACAGCTTGCAGAAACTCTTTCTCGGCAACAACAACATCGGGGCAGAAGGGGCAGCAGCGCTGGCGCAGGCAATTTGCGAGAACTCCAGCTTGCACTCACTGAACCTCTGGGGCAACAGCGTCGGTGCAGAAGGAGCAGCAGCGCTGGCACAGGCACTGTGTGTGAACAGCAGCTTGCACTCACTGAACCTCTGGGGCAACAGCGTCGGTGCAGAAGGAGCAGCAGCGCTGGCGCAGGCAATTTGCGAGAACTCCAGCTTGCACTCACTGAACCTCTGGGGCAACAGCGTCGGTGCAGAAGGAGCAGCAGCGCTGGCAAAGGCACTGTGTGTGAACAGCAGCTTGCAGACACTCTTTGTCTACACCAACAACATCGGAACAGAAGGAGCAAAAGCGCTGGCCAAGGCACTGTGTGAGAACCGCAGCCTGTGTACACTGGGTCTCAGCCTCAACAATATCGGAACAGACGGTGCAACAGCACTGGCGCAGGCACTGAGTGTGAACAGCAGCTTGCAGAAGCTGGAAGTTAACGACAACAGCCTCGGGGATGAAGGAGCAGCAGCACTGGCGCAGGCGCTGGCTGAGAACAACAGCTTGCAGTCGCTGGACCTCAGCAGGATCAGCATCATGGATGAGGGAGAAGCAGCACTGACAAGGGCAATGGAAGTCAATCGGTCATGCTGGAAAATCCTGGGCGTTCGCAATGACGCTTTTCAGTCGCTGTTGGAGAGAAATAGGAAGCATCACGTGGATTTTGTGGAGTGTGGGGATGTGGAGAAGATGAGAGAGTTGATGGAGTGGGGGGTGCCTGTAGACACGTTTGCAGGGGAGAGGGGGAGGAAGAATGCGCTGGAGAGAGGAGTGACGCGAGGGGATGAGAGGATTGTGGAGGTGTTGCGGGAGTGGGGTGCAAAGCCAAGGATGGAAACGGTGGAGATGGTGAGGGAGGAAGGGTGGAGGAAGGCGTGGCATTGGATCGGGTGGAGTGGACAGGTGGATGAAGCGATGGAGGTGGCATTGGTGATGAATGGGGAGGAGAGGGAGGCGATGTTTGGGTGTGGAGGGATGGAGGCGTATGTGGAGGAGGGAGGGTGGGGAGGATGGGTGACACTGCCGGATGAGGTGATGGAGAGGGTGATTGGGTGGGTGGGGAGGGGAGGGGGGTAGAGGCAGGCGCCCAAACACATCAAACAATACTTATCAGAACTCCATGTCAAACTATGAAGTGAAACTCAAGTGGGCGCACCTGCTGCGTAGATGGAGTGACGAACGAATCAGCAAGGAGCTGAAGTGGTGTGGAAAGGTGGGTGATTTGCCATTTGTGTGCAGCAGCGGCCCTTGCTGACGTTGAGGTGGTATCAGAGTCTGGATTTAAACGACAGTCATGAGTTAATGGTCGGGAACGCTATCCCGGCGTTTCTCAGGGCGTTGAGCACGAACCAAACGCTGGAGGTGCTGCTCCTCAACAACAACGAGTACACCCACCACGCGAGTTTGTTGAGTGACGCGCTTGCCGTTAACCGCACCTTGAAGCGCCTGAACCTTGCTAGGAATGGTATGGGTCCGCAAGGGACGGCGGTGCTGGCCAAGGCGCTCGTTGAAAACGAGGTGCTGGAGATTCTGGACTTGAGCTGCAACGACATCGGGGACGAAGGAGCAGCGTCGCTGGCCGCTTGTCTGGAGGAAAACACGTGCTTGCACACCCTTGCTCTTTCCGGGAACCGGATTGGTGTGGAAGGAGCCAAGGCGCTGGCGAAATGCCTTTGCGGGAAATTGGAGGCACTGAACCTGGGGTCGAACAGCCTGATGGCGGAGGGCATGGCGGCACTGGCCAAAGGTCTGGGGAATAACAGCAGTCTGGTGTCGTTGGAGCTGGGCCAAAACAATCTTGGTGTGGAAGGAGCAACCGTGTTGGCTGACGCTTTGCGAGAGAACAGCAGCTTGCGCCACCTGGACCTTCACACAAACGAGGTGGGCGACGATGGTGTGAAGGAGATCGCCGGAGCACTGAATGAGAATTGCACGCTGCTGGCGCTGTATTTGCGAGGAAACGGCATCAGCAACGTGGGCGCGCAACTTCTCGGCGGTGTACTGGGCAAGAACAACAGCCTGCAAAGGCTGAATCTGAACAACAACAGCATCGGGGACGAAGGCGCACGTGCACTGGGGGAGGCACTGAGTGTCAACCGCACATTGCAAGAGTTGAAGCTGTTTGCCAACAAAGAAATCGGCGCAGAGGGGTGGGAGGCCATCGCAGATGCACTGGAGAGGAACAACGCGTGTTGGGCGCTCAAGGGTGTGACCAACAAGCGCATCAAAGCAGCGCTGGCGCGGAACAAGAAGCATGGCTCCAAGCTGATGCTTGCGGTGCGGAAAGGAAAAGTCGACGAGATTGAGGCGTTGCTGGAAAAAGGAGTGCCTGTGGACACGTTTGTAGGGGATGGAGGGAAGGAGAACGCGCTGGATCGAGCTGTGAAGGGTGGGGATGAGAGGGTTGTGGATGTGTTGCGGGCGTGGGGTGCGAGGCCAGGCGTGGCAACGGTGAAGAAGGTGAGGGAGGCAGGGTGGAGGAAGGAGTGGCATTGGATTGGATGGGGTGGAGAGGTGGATGAGGCGATGGAAATGGCGTTGATGATGAATGGGGAAGAGAGGGAGGTGATGTTTGAGTGTGGAGGGATGGAGGCGTACGAACCGACTGCACAGTGGATGACACTGCCGGATGAGGTGATGGAGAGGGTGTTGGCGTGGGTGGGGAGGGGAGGGTGAGTGGGAATGAAATGGTTTATTCGAGGCGCTGGCGTTTGGAGGAGGAGGAGGAGGAGGAGGAGGAGGAAGGGTCTTTGCGCTTGGGCAGGGTGAAGGGGGTGATGGGGTAGGCGTTTACGGCGTGTGTGGTGGTGGGCCGTGTGGTGATGTGGGGTGTGATGCGGTCGATGAGGGTGTGGAGGAGGGTGTGCAGTGTGGCGTCGCTGGGTTTGGGGTTGTCGAGCCAGGCGATCTTGAGGGAGAGGGAGGTGACACCGCAGGTGAGGGTGTAGCTAATGGCACTTTGCACCTGCCTGTAGGTGAAGCGTGGCCTGAGGAGGCGGACAAAGAAGGCCAGGTCGACAGGCGGCACGCCAACGTTGCCCAGCGCCAGGATGATGTGTCGCAGCAGAGACATCAGGCTGCCGTTGTTGATCAGCTCACGCAGTGCCTGGTGCTCGTGTGTGTGCTGATGGCGAGGGTGCCTGGCTGCGCGTGCCTTCATGTATGCCAGCAGCGTCTGGAACTCCCGCGCCGTGCAGCTCCCTCGCTCGTCGCTGAGACCGTTGGTCCAGCCACTGCGGACAGACTCAGGGTGCCACTGCTCCAGCTCGGTGGTGGTGAGGTGGTGGTCGTAGTCGCATTGTGTCCAGTGTGGGTCGCTGTTGTTGTCAGCAGGGCGTCGTGCTTTCTGCAGCCACAGCTGGGTCTGCTTGTGCTCCTTCCAGGTGGTGGGATGAGGCCTGTCGCCGAGCATGTCCATCTCTGTCATGAGCAGGTGGAGGAGGGCGTAGTTGGGGTCACCGTGGTCATGTTGCTCCTCCAGCCAGCACACCTTCAACCCAACCTTTGTCACACCCATGGCCAGACCAGCGTTGGGGATGGCCACCCAGCACGCCTGTTGATCCATGTCACGGCCGAGAAGGGTGAGAAAGAAGGCCATGTCGCCCTGCGAGAGGTGAATGTTGCCCAGAGCGAGCTGGATCTGTCGGACCAGCGTGCGCAGGGTGCCATGGCAGACCACCACACGCGCCTGCAGAGTCATGAGGTCGGGGATATTGTCGATGGGATGTTCGTTGGCAAGAGTGTGCATGTGGTTCAGCAGTGCCGTGTGCTCCTTCTTGTTCCTGTGGCTGCGCTCGTTGCGCCAATTTGTCCAGACACTGCGCACAACGCCATCTGGCAGTCCATCCTCCACGGCCATCGTCTCCTCCTCTGTTGGCTCGGGCAGAACTAGCTCGGGGATGTCGAGGGTGTTGACGGCGTCAGTGGTGGTGGGACGGGTGGTGATGTGGGGTGTGATGCGGTCGATGAGAGTGTGGAGGAGGGTGTGCAGTGTGGCGTCGCTGGGTTGGGGGTTGTCGATCCAGGCGATCTTGAGGGAGAGTGTGGTGACGCCGCGGGTGAGGTTGTTGCTGATGACCTGTTGAACCTTCTTGTAGGTGAGGTTTGGCCGGAGGAGGCGGACAAAGAAGGCTAGGTCGACAGGCGGCACGCCCACGTTGCCCAGCGCCAGGATGATGTGTCGCAGCAGGGACGGCAGGTTGCCGTTGTTGATCAACTCACGTAGTGCATAGAACTCGTGTGTGTGCTGATGGCGAGGGTGCTTGGCTGCGCGTGCCTTCATGTGTGCCAGCAGCGTCTGGAACTCCCGTGCCGTGCAGCTGCCACGCTCGTCTGCGGTATTGCTCCAGCCACTGCGCACTGACTCTGGATGCCACTTGTCCACCTTGTTGTCGGCGAGGTGGTGGTCGTAGTCGCCTTGTGTCCAGTGTGGGTCGCTGTTGTTGTCAGCAGGGCGTCGTGCTTTCTGCAGCCGCAGCTGGGTCTGCTCGTGTTCCTTCCAGGTGCTGGGATGGGGCCTGTTGCCAAGTGTGTCCATCTCTGTCATAAGCAGGTGGAGGAGGGCGTAGTTGGGGTCGCCGTGGTCGTGTGGCTCCTCCAGCCAGCACACCTTCAACCCAGCCTTTGTCACACCCATGGCCAAACCAGCGCTAATGATGGCAAGGCTGCACGCCTGTTGATCCATGTTACGGCCGAGAAGGGTGAGGCAGAAGGCCATGTCACCCTGGGAGAAGGGAATGCTGCCCAGAGTCAGCTGAATCTGTCGGACAAGCGTGTTCAGGGTGCCATGGCAGACCACAACACGCGCCTGCAGGATCATCAGGTCGGGGATGTTGTCGACGGGGTGCTCGTTGGCCAAGTTGTGCATGTGGGTCAGCAGAGCCGTGTGCTCCTTCTTGTTGCTGTGGCTGCGGTCGTCGCTGTGTCCCGCTGTCCACCCTTTGCGCACAACACCGTTCGGCAACTTGTTCTTCCTGTTCATGTTTGCTTGCTTCCGGGCGCCGTTGTCTCCGTTCTTGGCCCTCCTTGCCCGTGTGCTCGACGTTCCTGTCTCTGTGCCACTGCCAGCCGTGACCCTGAGACTGCGCTGCCCATTGTCTTTCATCTTGTGTGGACCAGTACGGCGGCTGGTGTGGCCTCTGCGACGTCGTGTGCGGCCTCTTCTTGTGCGTCTCGGCTGCCAATCGTCCGCGTCCTCCTGCTCCATGTCGTCTGTGTCGTCGTCACTGTCGTCTTGCGGCATGTACTCCTCATCCATGGCATCACCAATGTCTGCAATGCTGAGTCCCCCCTGAGTTTCCATCTCGTCGTCCACGTGCTGCTGGGTTGCGTCGTTTGCCTCGCCGTCGTCTTCGTACGCCTCCATCCCTGAGCTGGTCAACCACTCTGTGTTGCTGGAGATTGACCATGGTTCACGGTGGCCAAAGTTCAGGATCATCAGGTCCTCCACGTCGCCGGTGTCATGTGTGTGCGTGTCCTGGTCTGCGTCGTCGTCGTCGCTGTCTCCAGTCTGCCGTGTGGCCTGGTGGGAGGAGGACGACGATGTGGTGGTGGATGTGGTCCGGTTGATGCCGACAAAGGCTGGGCTGATGCGTTTAGGGACGCCGTTGTGGTTTGTGGTGGGTTGAGCAGGCGGAGGGTGCAACGGAGTCTGAGCGAAGTGCACCTGGGCAGTTTGTCGCGGCTGAGGAGGCGGCGGAGGAGGGTAGGCGTAGTATGGGTGGCCCTGGTGAGCATACGCGTGGTGTTGCTGGGAATGGGTGTTGACAGGGACCCAGATGATGGGTGGTTGTGGGTGCTGGTACGGGTTTTGTACGCCAGAGACGGGCAGCATGTTCGGAAACGGCTGGGCAGCCATGGGAGGCACCATGTACCCGTAGCTGTGGGGAAGACGCGGAGGGGCAGGGAGGGGTGGGAACGGTGAGCGGAAGGCGGAATGGACGCCGTTAGAGCAGAAGCGGGACGAAGGGAGGCTGGAACGAGCAGAGAGGGAAAACGGATGAGATTGGCAGACCCGGAAACCGGCAACGGAGAGGGCAGTGACAGGGGAGAGGGGATCGAAGAAGGCGGAGAATGCAGTAGCGGTGGTGATGGGGAAGTGGACATGCACGGGAGGAGTGGAAGGAAGCGAGGGAGGCGTGGAGGAGGCAAGGAAGCGGGAGGAGCGGGCAGTCAGAAAACGGAGTGGAAGGCAGAACGCACGCTGGGTAGGTGTTGGGTGTGTGTTGTTGCTTCGGAGTGCTTGAGTAGTCGTTGTCCATGGTTGTGGTGGTGGTAGTGGAGTGTATGTGGATCGAGTTGGACTGGTGGAGGGTGTGGTGGGTGTTGGTGACAATTTTGGTTGGAGGCGGATGGGCAGTGCTGACTGCGCGCCGTTGCAGGACGACGGCCACTCACCAGCGACATTTTCACTACCACCCATTGCCCACTGCCCCATGTCACTACCCAACTCAGCCACCCCGCCACCAACCAACAGCACAACTCACTTGACGTAGACCGGACGCGCATATCATCAAACAAACACAACTTATAAGATTAGGGTTAGGGTTAGGGTTAGGGTTAGGGTTAGGGTTAGGGTTAGGGTTAGGGTTAGGGTTAGGGTTAGGGTTAGGGTTAGGGTTAGGGTTAGGGTTAGGGTTAGGGTTAGGGTTAGGGTTAGGGTTAGGGTTAGGGTTAGGGTTAGGGTTAGGGTTAGGGTTAGG